>OY759267.1:45719085-46171585 GCA_963662155.1 Lamellibrachia columna
ATCGCAATTTCATTTCGGAATCTATTGTTTATAAACAAAATAATAGCCGATTTAGTGTCACTGGTCGTTTGCCCCAAACTCAACCCAGCTAAATCCCCAACACGAATCTCGGTCAGCCAGATGCTTAACACTGTGGTATAAATATTACTCTTATTATAATTATATACGGCGGCTTAATTGGCCAATTCGCGGGTGCCCACCCGAAAACATCATGCAAGAGACCGTCGAAGACTTCAACACCACCACATATCTATCGGTGGAAGGCCGATTTGTATAACCTTCGTTTTACAGACGATATCGACTTTATGGGAGATAGCGAGAATGAACTTCAGGACCTCACCACCAGACTGGAAGAAAAGACAAGAGCTTATGTGATAGAAGTCAACCCAGAAAAAAATATTGGTATTGTTGTCAAGTACTTGTCAAAAGTACTTGACAACAATACCAACCAGAACGGCAAGAACCAACGGAAGAGCAGATACATCAGCTTCCAATTCAGGTTTAATCTCCACAGAGCACTCGCAGTATCCAGCCTCCTGTGTGGATGCGAAAGTTGGACTCTGACAGCAAACACAGAGAAACACGTATAAAAGCACTTGAAATGAAATTTCATACAGCGAACACAAAACGAACGAATTTATGAGACAAGAAGTGGATTCCCTTGCTGGAAAACATGAGATCTTGTTGTCAACGTTGATACGAAGAAAGCTCTCCTTGTTTGGTCATATCAACAGACACAACACCATTTAAAAAAACAGCCTGGGGGGGGGCTTTTGTCCGGCGGGGACTGTATCCGGGGCGATTCTGTCTGTACACCGTAGAAATGGCACTCCTACGACCGTCCCAGTCAAGGGATGGAGGGCATCTACAATCGACACTTCACTGAAGTCAACTTCGCGCCTTCGATGATGATGGACAGTCATGGGAACGAGCACATCGGACCGGCGAGCGGCATCACGTCCACGGTGACTTACTGACCAGCCCTGGTCACCTGCAGCCGCCAGAGACTGCCCTCCACGGCAGTTCAATAGTATAATAAATTATTGTCCACGATTGTAACCATTGCTGGTTGGTCATTATTGACAAACAAAGAAGTGGAGGTGAGTTTTATGGCTGGCTGGCTGGCTGGCTGGCTGGCTGGCTGGCTGGCTGGCTGGCTGAATGACTGACTGACTGGCTGGCTGGCTGGCTGGCTGGCTGGCTGGCTGGCTGGCTGGCAAATCTTTGTCTTTTTGTGGGAGGTTCATTTGCCATATATTCAGTCAGTTAATCCTGCCTCCGTTATTCGATTCTTCGCTCGTTTCGTTTCAGACTCATTTCATGACAAATCGAATTAATTTAATATATCGGCTACAGTAAGCTAGCTCGTTGATGCAAACATTTATTACATTAATTCATGTTCATGTTAGTTATGATATGTTAACTATATAAAATGCATGCAAATACATTGTTATTTGGCAAGCCAATTTTGGTCAATTATCCGCACTCGTAACATAGGTTATCTAACAGTATGGCGCGGCCCGTGACATTAAGTGTGTTCATCGAGGTTTTACTGGCGTGATATTCTTAAATGTAGTTGCAAATGGTTGTCTTAGTAACTCGTATAGTTGCATAGGCCCAAAACCATGACTGTTGTTTCCCTTTAAACTTTTCAACATTTCGCACACAATATATTTGAGCATCAACTAACCTTATTTATAATTTATTATTTATAATGGGCTAATCAGTAATTATTTTTTGTAGAGGAAGCTTTAAATGTAATAATTTCTCAAAATGTCTAGCGTCACGCAAAATGTCAGATAACAAATTCTGGTTGTGACAGGTAACAGTACGCTTGGACATTGCTTACTCGTCCGTCGACAGACGTTGTTCTGCTTATCTGCCCTGCTCGGCCCTGGATGGCCCTTCAAGTTAAATAAACACTTGCTACGCCTTTAACCATAATCTGCGGTACTTGCTTTTCTTAGAAGTGTAGTTTATCTGCTGTCTTATCAGACAAGACGAGTGCTGATGGCATCAGTGTTTCGAATGCTGTAACGAACTTCCCTACATCTTGGAACAGCAATTTTTTGTATTACTGAGAAGGTTTTTTTTAGTTATGCTTGCTTAATTGTAAACAAACATGAATTTCCACACATTTGTTGAAATAGTAAATAGTTCATTTTAAGAATGAGAATAAGATCGCTCTTATATCAAGCAGAGTACATTAAATATCAGTAGACTTTCTAGGATATTTGGAAGTCAATCTGGAAACATTATTTCAAGATGTGATAATGTCCACATAGGCCTACTAACTAGTCGGATTCGATGTGGTGGCTGACTGTCGTGTGAAGTGTAATAATACATAATAAAGTGTATTGCATTTTTGTTCCGTGAAGAATCTTTCCATATCATTGAGCATTGGAGCAAACAGTACTGGTGATAAGTTATTGACTGCATACCATTGTCATTCGGCTGATTTGCATGTAATATTCACTTTTACATTAAGGACTTTTCCAAACGTACCAAATGAATATATTTTTCCACAGCGTTGCTTGATTGATTCAAATGATTTACTATAGAGTGGCAAGTCCGTCCTCGTGGTTTTGAAAAGGGGGTTCGGGCGTATACAATCACCCGGAGATTTCTGGGATATTTCTGGGAAATGTTACAGCCAAACAAATTCCCCGAGCCCGCCCCCTGAGAGCAGGCATGAGTAGTGTGGGGCAAAGCGCAACCCCACACCCAGGACGAAATAACCCTATTTTTCTCAGCAGAAGCCGATTCTATTAAAGAAATCTACTAATAAAACGATGCAACATGATGACAAACCAATTTGGGCGCGTTCGGATTTAGCAGAAACATCACACCAAGAAAGTGGCACCAACGTTAACCGTCTACCCACATTATTACAACATATTATTATATAGGCAGAGCGTAGTCTCGAAGAGACGATGCTGATGCGCCCCGTTGTAAATTTGTCAAATTTTCAAATTTTGGCAGCGTCCACTGTGGCTGTGAAGGCCGATTCTTGAGTGGCAGTCCTTGCCGCAGCCAAAGCAGACGAAACAGGATGACATTGGTGGTAGTGCTGCTTTGGGTTTTCGCCGCATCCTCTTCTCAGCCGCATGTTGGTGTCTCTTTTCATCTGCCCTTTCAATGCCTTTGTGTGTTGCCTGACGCCAAGCAGTGCGGTCTTCGGGCACTGCTTCCCAGTCTTTGGGGCTGATGTCACAGGCCTTCATGTCACGATTGCAGGCATCCCTGAATCTGAGGGCTGGGCGTCCCACTGGCCTCGCGCCACTGGTGAGTTGTCCATAGAGGATGTCTTTCGGCAAGCGGCCGTCCTCCATGCGACGTACATGGCCCAACCAGCGCAGGTGTCTCTGGCTCAGCAGTGAATGCATGCTGCGGATCCTGGCACGGTCCAATATGTCGCTGTAGGGGATACGATCCTGCCATGTGATGCCGAGGATACGCTTGAGGCACCGCATGTGGAAGGTGTTGAGGCGGCGCTCCTGGCACATGTATGTTGTCTACGATTCGCTGCCATAGAGGAGGGTGCCCAACACACAGGCCTGGTAGATTCTCATCTTGGTGTTCTCAGTGAGCATCTTCCACACTGTGAAGTGAGGCTGGAGTAGCCTCTCCAGGGCGCAAGCCTGGGCAAGAGTTACGAGATCCTGGGTTGCCCAGTCATCAGGATCCCTCTCTCAGCCTTACCGGTGGGATCTAAAGGAATGCGAAACATGACGTTTGGCACCAGTTTGGCTGCAGGAGCTTCCGGAAAAGTGACAACGTGATCACCAGACCGTTTTCGGGGCTCCACTCCGGATTTGTGTAGGGTTTACTCCCCTAGCCTTCCCCATGAGAGGGTATAGCCGCAAGGCAGCGGAGGTTTGAAATAAGAGTTTACCTTCTCCTAGACGGGCGACCAGTCAAGGTTAACGAGCCCCATCTGCCCGAAGCTTCTGATTTTAAGGCGCCGGATATCCGCCTTTGCCCCTTCTCCTGTCAGTAAAAACAGTTCTGTCGCAAGAAGGCTGGACTGGACTGTCAGAGGCTTTACGAGACGCACACCGTTGGGGCATTTTATAAGTAGTGAGAGCTTATCCTTATATACACCCACCCCGGCATAACAGTCTTGGAACCACAACATATTATTACAACATATTTAACAGCTTTAAACGGTTACATAGCTGTTACTTTAAAAAATGAAATAGCTATTTAGATGTTCCCCATATTTTGCTACAGTAGGGGTCATTGACTCATACGAGCAATAATATGACATACGTTATTCCAATGACACGTTCAATGCGGAGGCAAAACGCACTTCACATGTGGGGCAAAATGCACCACCATTGTAAAAAAAACAGTGGGAGTGATTGTTTTAAAAACGTACCGGTTTAATACGGTACGACATTTTCACAAACATTTGTGTAATAAACCACCCACGTATGCCAATTGACTAACATACAATAGCTCTGATCATGCGCTGGCTTTCTAATTGGTTTAGCAATGCTTGTTTGAACATTACCTCTAACTAAATAGGGTATACATATCGATGTTGTGCCTTAACATGATCAGTGTTCAAATACATGTATTGCAAAATATATAGCCATAGATATAATAATAACATACCATATAGTGTACAGTGTACTGTGTACAGTGTACAGAGTACAGTGTACAGTGGTGGGGGCAATGTCAAAGGAGGGTGCGCTTTATCCCACATAACGATATTTACAAAATGTGTAGGAATGCAACTAAAATGCAATTTTATTGTAGTATTGTTGTCACAAATGTTCTGCCTTTATATAACTATTTATATAACTATTTATGTAATTATTTATATAACTATTTATATAACTATTTATGTAAGTATTTATGTAACTATTTATGTAACTATTTATATAACTATTTATATAACTATTTAGATAAGGCCATATGTATGTGTGACTGACTGTGTTAACCACTTCGGCCTGAAAGGTAAGTAAAATCGTGTTTGTCTCTAAGGGGGTGCGCTTTGCCCCACGCTACTACTCCAAGGCGCTGTCGGCTCCAACCACCGCGGACTTTATGTCCGTATACGCTATCAACTATCAATACCTTCGATCTCGTGTTAGAGACGTAAGTAGACTACTTTATTACACCGTATGTTGACGTGTAGGGTAGGGTGGGGCAAGTAGTCCCCTTAAGGGGAAATCGAATAGGGAAAGAATCCTTTCAGTAAACAGCGTATAATTATGTGCTATGAATGGTCTGGTTCGTTATCTTAAGTACATTCCGTGTGTTGAAATTGTTTACGGACCTAGTCTCTGAGAAATGTTGTAGCCAATTTAGCGGAGGTTCCTATGGTGGGGTAAGAAGCCTACCCATATTATCATATCTTTGTTTCAAATTTGTTTTCATATTGCCCACAAATGATACATTTATACCACTACTATAATCGTATTAACATATTGTACGCATTTACGTCTTTTGTTTCTGCATTAACTTATTGCACAAAGTCCTATGTAAGGACGATTAGTATAATTATGAAGCTAACATTTTAATGTGAATAGCTCACCGCGTGTTTTGCTTATGTTGCAACCATATTGTAACTAGCTGGGCACTGTGATACGCGGCTCCACCTGGCTATCTCGAAATTCTTATTGTGTAGCCTTATAGTTAGATAGGCGGTGGCATCAATTTATCGCATAAGGGCGTCTTGTTCCACCTTATTCTATATTGGCTATAGACAAATTCTAGTCAACACAGGCTAGATATAAATTATGATATGATTACAAAGCACCACTAACAAGATAAACCGAAAGAACTATTTATAGAGTCTGAAGAAGCAAATATGATAATTGAGGAACCAAACCGGAAGCTTCGATAAGAACCATCCCAATGTATCCTAAAGTAAGGTAAAGTTAGCCTCGATTATCCACGCTGTGGCGCCACCGTTCGTCGTACACGTCATCGCCTGGATGCAGAGTCTACTTTTCATTGTGACGTAAATTATGTATGCGTCTAAATTCTGATCGCATATATAATTAGATTAATTAGGCCTCATCCGGGTATTTTGCTAACTTATAAAATAAGAGTGAACTTTTAACAGTTTATACGATGCAATCCTCGTCTCCATGGGGGACTGCTGGATAACAGCACCCGTAGTAGCCTCGATTATCCACGCTCCGTACTGTGGCGCCACCGTTTGTCGACCACATCATCGCCTGGACACAAAGTGTTCTTTTCATTGTGACGGAAATTATGATACATAATTGGGTAATTACGATGTCATCAGGGCATTTGGTTAATTCATAAAATACCGGGTAAAAGTGAACTTTCATCAGTTTATATGATGCAATTCGAATTAACTTTAAATTTGTATTACATTGACACAACTGTCAGACTGAAAAGTTAAATCAACAAAAATGGAGTGGTGACGGTGGGTATAAAATAGTTAACTCGACAAGGCGGGGGCAGGTTGCAGAACTTGCTTTATTATCCTTGCTACAGGAGAGCGTTCGGTGACTTTATAACAAAACAGCAGGTGGCAGCACCAAACGGTAGTAATGCCCATTACATCTCCCCGAACTTTATAAAAATTACGTTTTGCTTCTAAAAAATTCAACATGTTGAGACAAAACTACAGTGCAACATCACTGTTTGTAAAAAACTATGTAGTCTTAAATGAAAACCTTCAAATCGTTTTGAACTTGCTTACTGTCACTGACGCTGGGCGACACCAATACCAACACCGGATTGACAGCTTCACACCAGTGCTGGACTAAATGACAGATCTGTTTACTATCACTAACACCGGACTTCACTGATAAGGCAGTTTTCCTGTATTTACAGTCGTTAAATTGTCCGCTAGTCTTTTACGATCGCTGCACACACTACTGGGTCAATAATCTCCAATCTCTGAGATAGTGCAACAAACATCAATGTCAAACTTTCAACTTGGGCATTTGCCTGACACTACAACGCAACGTCGACGTCACATTCAGTCACGTGGTCGTCCGGCGGGCGCCCACGGCACATTGTCCCGGTTCTCACGACAATTGTTCACGCAGATTTGACAAAATCTTCGTGGTTCTGCACTGACAGCATTACACTACAGCTTCGGTGGGCGATCTTTAACTCTCTGACCTAACCATGAAAACGATCACCTAGAGCACCCAAACTTCTCCTCGTGTTTCTGCTATACATATACACATGTCACGTGGTCAAAAAATTACATTTACTTTCTCAAAACGATCCAAAAAAAAAAATTAAACCAATATATCGTCTTCTCCTGCGGCACCTACGCGTAGCGCCAAGGCTACCGAGAAATCGATGCTTATGCGTGCTTCGTTGCTTCAACGAAGCACGCACCCACAATTAAAACACAGAAACGCATAACTGTACGATATTTAATTTCAATCATAGCAGCGCCGTCGCACGGACTTTTGATGAAACTGAACGACGCCTTGTTGTATGTATAGATTTTACGGTAGCCTTGGCGCTACGCGTAATTGTCGTAGGAGACGGCGATATTTTGGTTTTATTTTTTTTTTATTTTGATCGTTTTGAGAAAGTAAATGTAATTTTTTTACCAGGTGACATGTGTATAAGTATAGTAGATATATGAGGAGAAGATGGTGTCAGGCAAGCTGCCTGACACCATCCTCATTTCTCATTTCGCTTTCTTTAAAAAATCGTCGTCAATTATAAAATAGTTAACTCGACAAGGCGGGGCCAGGTTGCAGAACTTGCATTATTATTAAGGCGGCAATACGACTGAGTGGGATAATCGATAATCGAGTCAGATAATCGAGAGTCGTTGTTACCCACTGTCACCACTCCATTTTGTGTACGCGTACCCGTGAAGCGCCAACAGCCAATCGGTGTTACTACTAGTCGGGGTCAGTACCGAGATTCTACAATAAAAAAAAATTGTCTGATTTAACTTTTCAGTCGGACAGTTGTGTCAATATAGAAAAAGGTTAAAGTTAATTCGAATTGCATCGTATAAACTGATAAAATTTCACTCTTACTTTATGAATTAGCCAAATGCCCGGATGAGACCTTAATTAGCTACTTCTGCATGCGCCTAGTCTCGCTTATCCGACTCTCTCTCGGCTTCGTGAATCCGCCGAGAATAGCGTCTGGCAACAGAAGCATGTTTTGACTGTTACCGTCATTAGGTGGCGCCACTTGTATACACACAAATTATGGCGTCATCAATCTTTGAAGTAATCTGACGTATTGCCGCGTTTTTGTGATCTTGTGACCAGTTCTGGGCTTACCTTATGAAAGGCTTATTATCTGAGTTTTCTCAATAGTTCGCAGTCCTATTTTTAGACAGGATGCGTGAGGATGCGTGTCAAATGGAGACGGACGCAAACATTTTCAAATCATTTAAACATTTCGGTGTGATAAAGCATGTTGTGCAGTGTATAACCCTTTTTTGATTTTGTTTAATATTTATTATTTGCGAACTTTTTTAGTATCATAAAAATGGGCATTTTTTTACACTAGGATTAGAGTCCATATCTTGTGATCTGGATGTTTGTGGGCTACACTGCCACTGAATGTAAGGGCAAACGGCATAATCCGTACTAATGGGGTAATGAAGATATTGAGGTGGAATAAAAAGTTTTAAGACCTAATAATGTGTGAACTTGACATAACCTTGCAATGACCTACTTCCTTGACCTACAATGACCGTTGACCTATTTATGTTAAAAATGCCCTAATTAAGTAATCATGTATGACTTTTGAGATCAGTAAGCTGAGCGAGTAGTGTAAGGTAGAATGTATAATTATACACATTGACCTTAATACCCATTATTGACTTTACGTGTTACTGAATTACGTGTGTTAATGATCTATTTATTTTTAATTAAGTATGGATTATGGTGATAGCATGTCAATAGAGGTTGTAATTGTTAACCATAACACTAACCTGATTATTTGACCTCCATTGACATATTTACATTGATAAATTACCTATTTTAGCCATAAATAATTATGCACGACAGTGGTGTTTACAAATGTACTGGGCAAATGGTGTACACAATTAACTTTACTACAATGTGATCTTTTGGAGACTGAATTATGTATACTTAAAGATGCCTCCTCAATAAAATGTTTTTGCTTGTCTGTTTTCAAGTTCAAGCCTACCTAGTATCCACTACAACTCCACAATTAAATTACTTAGTAAAAATTGAAATGCTGTAAAATAAAAATTTTCACCTTTGTTAAAATTTCATAACTTTATCATGTAATTGGCAAGTTGATGGAAGGCAAGCCCATGATCGGCATTGACTCGCACAGGATTTACTATTTTGGATATCCACTATTTTGAGCCCTACCAGATTTATTATTATTAAACATTTATAACATGCCATGTATCCGGGTGAAACACCTGCTCAAAGGCTCTAGTTGTACTATATAAGGCTTGAGTTGTACATATATAAGTAAAATACATTAAAATGAGTGAAAATAGATAAAAGGAATAAATTAAATGACTAAAATAAATTAGGTGCTTAAATTAGTTAAAGAAATAGGTAGAATAAGTTAGTTTATAAAACATCAGCATATACATAAATCAAATGTATAGCTAAAATGCCACTGGAATATCACTGCTGCAAAGTGCAAAGTTGCCTGCCGGAAGAAATGAGCCTGCATTCCTGTCATGAGGCAGAATCAGCACAGCCACCAAGAATGAACAACTAAAGTAAATTCTTTCAATGATTTCAACAAAAATACACACTTTTTAATTAAACCGATTGCGGATATTACAACTCACACACTACATATTAGAACATCAACAAACCAAATACACGACAGGCAAAATATGTAGAATGTGTAGTGTTTACTGTATAATTATAAAGAACACCAATATATTATTGCATATGGAAATAATTGTTTGAAAAAACACAATTTATTATACATTTTGTAATTTCCTGCATGCATAATGCAACAATATTTATAGTCCAATGTCAAAACTGGTTTACAGTACACCACAGGCCCAGTACATCAATATTCATATTTCACTGTGTCAAGAAATAATATCCTGTACTTCAACATGAAGTAATGTTTATTTATTGTTCACTGTAGGCTGATATGAAGACATGGAAAAAGACAATACCCAAAGTTGGCATCAGCCCGTCATGAAAGGAACTATAAGAAGACTATAATAATAGTACAATACAGCAATATTCACAGTTCACTGTTTCATATATCCAATCCATGCCAATGTTCACAGGACATTATAGGCTCATTGCAGCAAAGTGCATAAGTCTATATGACATTGTCGGCTAAGTATACACATATTCACAGTTCACTGTTTCGTAAATCCATGCATGTGTAATGTGAGGATTTCACAGCCTGATATACAATATTTGGCTGATCTAGACATGCCAAAATTTCTAGTGAAGCCGTCATGCAAAGTTCATTCTGGATGTCGATCCTCTTGGCTGGAGTAACTGTTGCAGCACATAATCTTCATGGAAGTCACTGGCCCTACAATAACAGGAATAGGAATGTAAAATAATTAAATTAGTAGTTATTACCGTATGCACTATTTACTACAAGGTATGGTCATAGGAAGTTAACAAGATTTAACAAGATTTGCCATCCAAGCCAAAGGCCCAGATGGCAAGTGGAAAAGGAAGCCATTGGCTTATCGAGAGTCCAACAATGTTCATCTACTTATAACCCGCCCTCCTGAGATATGTGTCAACCTTGTTTTTAAACATATTCACGCTGCTAGCAGTTACACAATCTGTAGACAATTTGTTCCATTCATTTATTGTCCTCTGTGAGAACGAGTGCTTCCTGATGTCCAATCTACATTGATCCTTTACTAATTTTACCTCATGTCCTCTAGTTCTGCTATCCTTCTTGAGTGAGAAAAACATATTTCTATCAATATTTTCATACCCATTCAATATCTTAAAAACTTCAATCTGATCTCCTCTTAACCTCATTGTCTCTAGAGTTGTTAAACCACATTCTTTCAGGCGTTCTTCATAACTAAGGTCTCTCAGTTCTGGAATCATTTTAGTTGCTCTCCTTTGTATGCGTTCAAGCGTATCTATATCCTTGTCTAGTTCTAGTACCCATTGTTACATTATGTAACAGATGAATATCAATATTGATGGATATCAATATTGTTCATTGTCACAGGTCAAAGTGTGATAAATTTACAAATGTGTACAATCAGCCCAAACAAGATCTGACTGATTGAAACTTATAGGTGTTGCAGACAGTAGACAACCAAAACATGTTTATAATGTAATTTAATCAAACAAAAACATGCACAAATTGGCCACCATTAATAATTGCCTACTTTAAAAGCAGCCTTGTCACAGTCGTTGAATTTTCAAGTTAATGACATGTTTTAAATTAGCTGTTGTTAGCATTAGCATAGTAAATTGACTAGGGGATGGCATAGGTAACTGAAGTGTGTTTTGTGTATTGTTGGGGCATGACAAATGTGAGTTGTCACGTTCAGCAGGAAACAAAGACGAATTTTGGAACAACAATGCCACATGTACACCACTAATACACTAAGTATTTGGAGAAGCCAAAAACGTTGCTCATCTGCAACTGCCACCAAACCCTGTTACAGGGACTATTATTGTTAGTAAATATCTGTGAAATGGATTTCAGTTGCTACATTGTTGTGTTGTGGAAAGCAATAAATATCGAAATTGTCGGGGGATGGCAATTAACATGTTAGTCCAGAAGTTATGTAGGGAAGACGAATTTTGGAACAACAATGCCACATGTACACCACTAATACACTAAGTATTTGGAGAAGCCAAAAACGTTGCTCATCTGCAACTGCCACCAAACCCTGTTACAGGGACTATTATTGTTAGTAAATATCTGTGAAATGGATTTCAGTTGCTACATTGTTGTGTTGTGGAAAGCAACAAATATCAAAATTGTCGGGGGATGGCAATTAACATGTTAGTCCAGAAGTTATGTAGGGAAGAGGAAGTTGGATTTGTGGATTTATGGGGAAGTTTTGTTGGGAGGGCTGATATGTACATGAAGGATGGGCTTCATTTAAGTGGAAAGGGGGCGGCAGTATTCGCGGACAAACTTTCAGCAGCAGTAGATAGTGACTTGGGGACAATGACAAATATTTTTGGAAGTAAACATTCTTTAAACTAGAAGTGCAGGGGGGTTACCTAGAGGTGTCTCAAGCAGAACAAGAGGCCACTAGCACAGATAAACCAATATCAAATCATCCGAAAAACATATCTGAAAAAGGTTATAGATGCGTATGTTTAAATGCAAGGAGCATAGTAAATAAGAAAAACGAATTAAACATTATGGTAGAAGATATTGACCCTCACATAATTGGTATAACTGAATCATGGGCCAACATAGATATAACAGATGCTGAATTAGGACTGACAGGATATGTAATGTTTAGGAAAGATCGAATAGGAAGAAGGGGCGGGGGAGTTATTTTATATGTTAAAGAATCTATTCAGGCTTATGAAATAAAACTAGAAAGGGAAGCAGATTGCGATGAAGCTGTTTGGTGCAAAATTGTTTCAGGTAATTCAAAATTAACTATTGGATTAGTTTACCGAAGTCCAAACATAAACGAAGAGGACAACACAAAAATAAAAAACGCTATAAAGGAAGTTAGTAAAGGGGAATGTATCATAATGGGAGATTTTAACCATGGACACATACAATGGAATTCTCTAGAGAGCACAGGGATTGAGGACCAACAATTTCTATTTTTAATCCAGGATAGCTTTCTTACTCAGCACGTACTAGAACCAACCAGGGGAGAAAATGTATTAGATATAGTTTTGTCATCACAAAAAGAATTAGTGGACAATGTAAAAATATTTGAACCATTGGGTAATAGTGACCATAATCAAATACATTTTGACATCAATGTAAAATCAGAAAGTAAAAATAAGAAAACGTACAAGAGAAACTTCCACAAAGGTAACTACAAAGATATGAGAAAATACTTAGCAAAGCTAGATTGGAATAACATGCTGATGAATAAGACCGCAATTGAATGTTGGAATATTCTAAAATATGAAATTGAGAGTATCATCGATAAATTTGTTCCCTTCCAAAAACAAGGAAAACGGTGTAGAAAGAAACACTTGTCAAAAGAGGCTATTAGAAAAATAATGCTAAAACAAACTATGTGGAGGGTTTATAGGCGTACCAGAAAGGACGAAGACTATGCAAAATACAAAGAGGCACTTAATGCAGCTACAACTGAAATCAGACAATCTAAAAAAAGCTATGAGCAAAAACTAGCATGTAACATAAAAAATGACAGCAAGAGTTTTTATGCATATGTCAGGAGTAAACAAAACGTACAAGACAAGGTTGGACCTCTAGAAGACAGTGCTGGAAATATAATATCACAGGGGTTTTTAATGGCGGAAGACCTAAATGGTTACTTCAGTTCAGTGTTTACCAAAGAAGATATTAGTTCATTACCAGTTGCTGATGCTAAATTTCAGGGGGCTAAATCTGACTATTTAGGTCCGTTAGTTGTAACTCCAGAATTGGTAGCTAAGAAAATAAAGGCAATGAAAGATAACAAATCACCGGGAGTGGATGGGATTCCTCCAAAATTACTAATGGAAACAGTAGAACAAATCAGTATACAACTTGCAAGAGTATTCAACTTGTCATTAAAAGAGGGAGTTGTTCCGTTTGAATGGAAAGAAGCAAACATCATACCATTATTTAAAAAGGGTTCGAGAAATAAGTCAGAGAATTACAGACCAGTGAGTTTAACGTCAGTGATTTGTAAATTATTAGAAAGGTTAATTAAAGACCACATGGTGGAATTCCTCGTTAAGCATAAATTATTAAATTCATCTCAACATGGATTCCTTAAAGCGAGGTCATGCTTAACAAATATGTTATGTTTTTTGGAAGAAATCACTAAGTGGATAGACGTGGGATCGCCAGTAGATATTATCTACTTAGATTTTCAGAAAGCTTTTGACAAAGTGCCACATCAAAGATTACTACTTAAATTAAAAGCCCATGGTATCGGGGACAGCATAACTGACTGGATAGAACAATGGCTGACTGACAGAAGACAACGAGTTGTAGTAGATGGAGAAGTTTCAAATTGGAAATCGGTTTTGAGTGGGGTACCTCAAGGATCAGTATTAGGACCTATATTATTCTTAATTTATATCAATGACTTGGACGACAGTAAAACAAGTAACGTACTGAAATTTGCGGATGACACAAAACTGTTTAGAAAGGTTAATACTGATGGTGATAAACAACATTTACAAAACGATCTAGACAGATTAGTGAAATGGTCTGAGAAATGGCAGATGTTGTTCAATTTTGGGAAATGTAAATGCCTACATACAGGACATAGGAACTTGAATGTAAACTATAAAATGGGAGATACTGTTCTGGGTACTACTGTAAAAGAAAAGGACTTAGGAGTTACAATAAGCGCTGATATGAAAGTTTCAGAGCAGTGTGGTATTGCAGTTTCAAAGGGTAATCAAATTCTTGGATTGATTAGAAGAAACATAACATACAAGGGAAAAAAGTTAATTATACCTCTTTATAAAGCAATAGTTAGACCTCATTTAGAATACTGTATACAAGCATGGAGACCATATCGTAAGAAAGATATAGATACGCTTGAACGCATACAAAGGAGAGCAACTAAAATGATTCCAGAACTGAGAGACCTTAGTTATGAAGAACGCCTGAAAGAATGTGGTTTAACAACTCTAGAGACAAGGAAGGTAAGAGGAGATCAGATTGAAGTTTTTAAGATATTGAATGGGTATGAAAATATTGATAGAAATATGTTTTTCTCACTCAAGAAGGATAGCAGAACTAGAGGACATGAGGTAAAATTAGTAAAGGATCAATGTAGATTGGACATCAGGAAGCACTCGTTCTCAGAGGACAATAAATGAATGGAACAAATTGTCTACAGATTGTGTAACTGCTAGCAGCGTGAATATGTTTAAAAACAAGGTTGACACATATCTCAGGAGGGCGGGTTATAAGTAGATGAACATTGTTGGACTCTCGATAAGCCAATGGCTTCCTTGTCCACTTGCCATCTGGGCCTTTGGCTTGGATGGCAAATCTTGTTAAATCTTGTTAAATACTGATCCATTGTTATTTCTTATTTAATTAGGCATGTTGAGCAATATTATTATTCATGTGTATTGTTTTACATCAGAACATCATAATTTATCATATTTTATGTGTGTACAACATAACAAGTGCCCAATGTGTTAAGTTGGTGGCATACAGGAATTAAATTATTAAAAACAGATCTTGTTATCAAGTAATACTTGCCATAATTGTTATGCTTTTTTCATAATTGTCTATGTAGAGTACAGTTAAATCAGACTTTTACAGGGGTTATGATTTGTGAATGATTTTCATTGAAAATCAAGTTCTCAGTGAAACTTTGCATCGATGTTAATAAGCATGACAAATGATACACATTCATGTGCACAAACACACCAAGTTTGGCATGGGCCAACCTTAATATTTTGTATTTGCTTTTAATTGTAAGTTGTGGAACTAAAGTTCTCTATCATGACAGTAATATCCCATTTAGTAGTTATATCAATATAATGAACATTGTAAAAAATATAAATTAAAATAATGTAAACTTAATTATTAATGTATGAAAAACAATGAGGAATTGCATAGTTAGTGTTTTTGTTAATACATTATGGTTCAAAGAAATGGTAATATAATACTGCTGATATAATTATGAAATATAATGTAATTTAATCAAACAAAAACATGCACAAATTGGCCACCATTAATAATTGCCTACTTTAAAAGCAGCCTTGTCACAGTCGTTGAATTTTCAAGTTAATGACATGTTTTAAATTAGCTGTTGTTAGCATTAGCATAGTAAATTGACTAGGGGATGGCATAGGTAACTGAAGTGTGTTTTGTGTATTGTTGGGGCATGCCTTTTTTAAATAAATTACTTGATTGCAATGCAAACATGAACCACGCGTGACATGAGAAATCTGCGTTACCGTAATAGTCATGCTATATGTATGAAACTTAAATCAATACAATGGCTTACCCGTATCAATAGTGCTACCGCTCAGCTTCGGGTGAACTGCACCAAGTCCAAGGCCCATCGATCGTAAGTAGTCTTTCTTCCGATGACCGACTGTAAATAAAAGGCAACACCATGTCAACGTGTGCCAGCCGATATTTCCGGGTAACATATAAAGTACACGAGGGAGAATTGTGCATATGAGGGTTTCTCCGTACCCTGTTGGAAGTATTCCCATCACATAACGTTCATCAATAATGTTCTGGATGCAGGCAAACTGGTTTTTTTCTCAGTGACAGTGCAAATTCTAAATTTAACGACTCTTGCTATATCGATAGCACGTGCGACTCGTAGCGACTCCATTTGTATTTCTGTAGGCGTTACCGGATGAACTGCCAGCAGCCAATCAGCGTCATCGTCGAGCTTAATTAGCTACTTATGTATGCGCCCAGAATCTGGGCGCATACATAATTTCCGTCACAAAGACTAAGAGCTCATAAGGAAAACCTATCATAACACAGAATCCATCATAGAATTTTAAGAGCGTTTTCAAAATGCATTTCACTAAGATGCTCGTAAAATCCATCATAAGCTAAAGAGCGATATTTTCATCATAAGCTTAGGAGCTAAATTTTTCATCCTAAAACACGCTATTTGATCACTGAGGATATTATTTCGATGTCACACCGGCGGAAATGTGGAACTAATTTGAGAGTTGCGAATGACAACAATCATGGATTCGCTGTCGCTGGGTGTTTTGCCGCTTGTCAGCGACGAGAAAATCTCGAAAAAGGTAAGATTTGTGCATGTCTAGTGTTGCGAATGTTAGTATTTATTTGTGATGTATACTTGTATACAGTTTAGATTGCTAGAAAGCAGTTGACGTAACTGACGCCTAGTTTTATCCATTTTACTGTAGCCGCGACGTCGTAGGACTAGCAGACGATAAAAAGAACGCAGACGACATGTCATGGCCATGCCTCATGGGAACTGATTTTATGTGTCGGTTATGCAAACGCTACCTTGTACAACTTATTTAATATATATTATACGTGCGTGTGTGTGTGTGTGTGTGTGTGTGTGTGTGTGTGTGTGTGTGTGTGTGTGTGTGTGTGTGTGTGTGTGTGTGTGTGTGTGTGTGTGTGTGTGTGTGTGTGTGTGTGTGTGTGTGTGTGTGTGTGTGTGTGTGTGTGTGTATTTGCTTAATTTTGAAGACCCACTTCACAGTTTGAGCAGAGACAATTGCAATAACTATGTCTATGCCCGAGACTATGGCCTATGGCTATGCTATGGCTATGCCATGCCCATGCAAAATAAAAAAAAACATACTTTCAAGCTGCTCTGTGTCTCACCTTAGCATGATGTTATATATATATATATATATATATATATATATATATATATATATATATATATATATATATATATAAATTAAACATGTATTATATTTCACAGACATGTTGCCAAGTCACAAGCTGTCAAGTCGAGTCTCTAGTCATTGACCTGCAAATCAAGTCAAGTCTCAAGCCAATGATCTCCAAATGGGCGACTCAGTCAGACTTGAGTCAACATATCTGATATTTCACCTTACTATGGACACTACATAATTATATGTTACATTTATCACCATCTGTTTGTTTGCCTTTGATGGCTATCTTATTAATCTTGTTAACAATCACTGAATTTATGTTATAATTAGTGCATATAATAATATGTTGTTATTTAATAAAAACACTCACCATTACATTTATGCTGTGCTCCCCCTTTCTGTTTACAAACGCATATTCTTCTTGCCTAGGTCCCAGGATGCCTATGTGTGTGCCGTCAACCGCACCCACAACTCTTGGGAAGCCCCCAACACCATTAAATGATTGGGCCAGTTTAGCCAGTTGTTCGCTAAAATAAATTAATTGTTGACATAAACTTCATAATTTTACAAGATGGCAGTTGAGTTTTAAACTTATTATTATTAATATTTTCATACTTCTCTGTGCTTAGCATTGTACCTCTGCTCCTGTTCAAATGTTATTTCAGTAATCGTAAATAGGATGTTACATATACATATTTCAGTGCTCAAGTATATGGTATGGAATTTTTTTATCTAAAACGTTTAAGTACTTTAACAAATACTAATTTACTTATTAGTGTACTGTGTATATGTGCGTTAAATATCATCTTAGGTACAACTTACGGTTCATAGTCATAGTATATCTCCTGGTGTGCTTTCGAAGCAATGTACGTAGATACATTTTTGATGCATCTACTAACTGTTGATATAGACACACCATGTATATTTGCCAACTCTGATAAATAGCCAGACTTGGCCATAAATCGAAGAGCTATGAGGACCTACAAAAACAAACAATACCACAATATTCAATGTTTTACTTCAGATTCAAATATATATTTTCTGTATAATTTTGCACACATACACACAAGTGCACACGTTTACATGCATTAATTAATTTATGTCTGTGCAGAATGATGTAACTTAACAAGACGTACATAATGTTATCACAAATAATATAACAATTATATTTCTCATTAAAACGAAATGCAGTTTTGGAAGTAATTAATAAAAAAAAAAAATGCATGCTACCTTGTTTATACACCATTGGCATAGACCATAGTCAGTACAGCAGTAGTAGTAGGCAGCGTTGACAGCTGCGGGGTTAATTGGGGTAAAGCTCTGTTACAGGCGTTTAACTTGCCACAGTTAATTGTATTAATGATGTCGCCCCAAACAGTTACACACAAACTTCGACATTTTAGCAAACCACAGTTACATATTATGGAAGTGTTTTCGCAAGTTCACTTATTTGTGAGTTTTTACAATAACCTACGGCGCTATGCTCCAACCCGAATAGAACACATAGCAAACGATCCCTTCACAAGCTTGACCTTCGGCTTCACGTTTGTTTATTTTCATTGCACGAGCTTGACGCAGCTTGAACACGACAGTAGTTATACATATATATCATATTCTGCTTACCTGCGTTTCCGAATGTAGTGCATGGGACCGAGTGGTCGTGTTGCTATACGGAGATGCCACAAAACCACGCACTATAGTTTGAATCATGTTTCGATCCAACCGATACACTTTCGTTAGTTCTTCATCGTTGATGTCATTCAAAGTTAATCTATTAAGAAAAACTCTATCTCTCCGTAAAATAAAGCGTCTGCGTCTTTGGATAACATGTAAGTACGCCATTTTCTCGCTTATGATGGATATATGTTCTTATGAGCGGTCTAACCTCGTCGTAAGTTAGGAGCGTTCTTAAGAGCGTTCCTATGAGCATTTCTATGATTTATTCTTAGTGAAACGCAATTTTCTGTTTCGCTGTCTCTGGGCACGGACCACAGTCACTTTTCCCATAGACGACCATTATAACGTTCTTGCGTCTACATTGAAAATTTATCTTACATTTTTTTTTCACAGCAATTGACAGACTCATTAAGACACCTGGTGTGTGAAATTCGTGAAAATGACATACCTCCTTTTCGCACAAATTGCTTCAACGCATGACACCCTAGGCACAAATTTTCGCCCCGCTCTTCGTCTCTGGGGCGAAAGGCCTGACGTGCATTTGCTAAAGCGCCATTTTGGCAGGTCCGTAGCCATTTGGCTACGGAACTAATAACTTAAGTTTTAAAACAGATACGCACTAACCGTTTCACATGTGTATTCTGTGACATACAACCGACGATTGGGCGTCAAGAAACTGAAGAAATGTGCTCCAAATAATTACTTATGAGTACTTTTATCGGTGACATAGAAAACATTTCACAATTAGCCGCCATACTGTGCACGTGATGTTGCCTTTGGGTCACATGATCAAACGCGATTTCGTGTAGAATGAGGCCAGAATGGGCCAGCAGCACAGACATAAATAAAACACCCGTTAGTAGTTTATAGGGGCATTATTAATGATGTAACTCTATGGCCAGCAGACGGCAATTCTTAGCGTGACCTTATATAGATCTATGGAAATCCCGCTTGCTATTCTCGCTCACAACAACATCCGGTTATATACAAACCTTGACAAGCACATGCGTTCTGACAAAAAGGTAATAATTTCACACTTTTACATGGTTATTGTCAAGTAACTTTAGTGATATACATATAAGAATGCATACAAACACGAAAGACGTGTTTATTGCTCTGTTTATGGCGTTTTTGTAAGGTTTCACGTTTCATGAAAATACTTACGTTTCGGCCGAGCGAGATCTTCGCCGTACTAGTAGCAACAGCCAGATAGAAAAACATTGTAAGGCGATTAACTTTGCCTAATGACACCCCTGCATTTCTGCCATGAAATTCACCGGTTTCCAAAATATAAGTACATCCTGTCTGGTGGCCACTGTGTCCTTACGCAACTGCTATACCAACTGACAAATGGCATCATTTCAAAGCTTAGATGCTATACTGTGCACAAAAACATCACTTCCACCCACGCATCCACACAATTTCTGCTCTCACAAATAAACCCTAACTGCACAATATTTTTTCCCTAGGGACTCTTTATCGTTGTAATGGCGGATGCATTCTCACTGTGGTCCGTGCCCCTCTACATCAGTGCTCTGCATCCATGCGATGATGTGTACGAAAAACGGAGGCGCCACAGCACGGAGCCTGAATAATCGAAGCTAGACTAACGCGAGATCTGTAGTCGCAGCAGTGGCGCCACACGGTGTGCCGGCTACAAGCTCAACATCTTTCACCCGGTAGATGGCGATACTGTGTTACAAAAGGGCATAACCACGTCAAAACGAAAGCATAAGTGTCTTCGCTCCGGGGAACGATTGGAGTATTGTTTTACGTATGCTCTTTTTGACGCTGTCTGAAAGCAGAAGCAGAGCCAGGAACACACCTTTGGTAGGTAGGTAGATTACTATTATCCTTCACAAAGTAGGCGTAATTGTTGGCTTACTTGTTGATATTAATTGCGTGTTCATTAATGACAATGTCACTATAACACACTGTGGGTTATTCTGAGTGCCTGAGCAGAGCTAGCCGATACCGAAGTCCAAAGCCAAAGGAAAGTAAACTGATGAATTAAGTTTCCCTCGCAATTTTCGCAAATAAATCATACTCCCGATTATTATACCCTATCTGTCGCGTAGATCATAGATGTCCTACAAACAATTAGATGTAAAACTTAAATTAATGTAATGACTAATGCGTAATGTGAAATTTAACACTTCCTGGAATGTTACTGGGCGACGCCGAGTTGTTCACAACAGTTCGGGTGGCCGTCATTCCAGATGCTGAGAGTGAAGATGGCTTGGACAATTCAAATGTTGACGACGAATATGTTATAAGTGAAAGCAAAAGTGTTTTTGGTGATCGACAGTGACTCATCCGATGATGATGTTCCACTCCAGGACTTAGTATAGCCGGGTACAATCAAGTGGACAAGTGAAAGTTGGACAATACCAGATGAATCAAATATTCCAGAAATGAAGCTCAAACTGAAATAACAGTTTGCGGAAGGAATCACATTTGCAAGTAGCCCATACAAATTCTTTCACTTGATGTTTGATGATGACATTGTTGATCAAATAGTGTTCCAAACAAACCTGTATAACAACTGGCGTTCTCACAATCAAGGGATGGGAGCCATAGCAACAGTCTCAAGGAAAGAAATCATCCAAGTAATTGCAAAACTGCCTGATAGACACATGTACTGGACCACAACAACAAGTGTTGCTGTAATAGCTGAAACAATCTCGTAATAGGTTCAACAAAATCTTGACTAATATCTATTTCAACGATAACGCACTGCAGAAACAACTGGGGGAAGCTGGAAGCTGCAACCACTCCTTACTAGCCTGAGAAAGAGGTTTAGCGATGTTGTTGAGATGGAAACATATCAGGCGATAGATGAGATGATGATCCCATTCAAGGGCAGGCATGGGCTAAAGCAGTATATGCCCAAGAAATCTGTTAAGTGGGGATATAAATTGCGGTGTAGGGCAGGAATTTCTGGCTATGTGTATGACTGAGGTTTGTGGTGGTGACCCGAAGGGCCTGTCTGGAGGTGTCAGTGTTGGTAGACCCATCGGAGAATATAGTGCTGTGGTAGTCAGGCTTACACAATAACTTGAGCCCAAGAAGAGAATATAGTGCTGTCGTAATCAGGCTGACACAATAACTTGAGCCCAAGAAGAAAATATAGTGCTGTCGTAGTCAGGCTTACACAATAGCTTGTGCCTAAGAAGAGAACATAGTGCTGTCGTAGTCAGGCCTACACAATAACGTGAGCCCAAGAAGAGAACATAGTGCTGTTGTAGTCAGGCCTACACAACAACTTGAGCCTAAGAAGAGAACATAGTGCAGTCGTAGTCAGGCTTACACAACAACTTGAGCCTAAGAAGAGAACATAGTGCTGTCGTAGTCAGGCTTACACAACAACTTGAGCCTAAGAAGAGAACATAGTGCTGTCGTAGTCAGGCTTACACAACAACTTGAGCCTAAGAAGAGAACATAGTGCTGTCGTAGTCAGGCTTACACAACAACTTGAGCCCAAGAAGCATAAGATTTTCTTTGACAGCCTATTCTCTTGTCCTGAACTGTTGGCATATTTGCGCTATAAGCAGATATTTGCTGTTTCAACTATGCAGAAAAACAGGACAAGACACTGCAATGTAGCAAAAGAGAAAGATCTGAAGAAAACTGGCCATGGTTCAGTTGACCAGAAAACATTCAGAGATCAAGTTGTTGTGTGAGCTTGGATGGACAGTAAGAGAGTTCTAACTGCTTCCAACTTCATTGGAAAAGATCCAATGGGAGAATGTAGGCGAGAATACAATCGCAAAGAGAAGACAAATATCACTCTCCCCCGCCCAGCAATTGTAGAGACCTACAATAAGTTCATGGGTGGGGTTAATAAGGCAGACATGTTGCTCTCCTTGTGTTGTATATTCACAGACACTACACATATACATACACGTGGTTCTTAGGGGTGGCACATAACTGATCTTTATTTGCAAATGCATGTATTACTACTCAGGTAGTTCGCCACTGAACATGTATCACTACACATGTAGTCCACGGCATAGACATGCATATTTAACATTTCCCTCCCGGAATAATTATGAAGAAGTCTACTAACAACAATATAACTTCTTCTGTATGCCTACAGTGAAATAATCTACCTGATTATTATAATAACATAGCTATGCACTAGCAATGTAACTCAACACTACATTAGTATTCAACCATGTCCTGCTAACTAAACTAATGTAACTAGAGTCCACTAACTCACTTATATCTGTTACACTACAGAGAAGCTCCCTAATCTCTGTTACACTACAGATCTAGTCTATCTGGTGCCTTACTCACACAAGAAGACCGTCGCAGATGTGTTTCCTCCTCTACTTGGGTAGGAGTTACCAATTCTGCAGTAGGCCTAGACTTATTCTGAACCGATTGCTGTTCATGGGCATCATACGTCAACCCACTGGCACTGTCGTTTGTCTGATTCCGTTATGGTATAGTGTCAACCAAATAGTCATGACCATCAGTCACTGCAGTCAATTCTAACTGTGTCAGAGGCATGTTACTTGATTTACCCTTCAACTCAGTTGGTCAATGTGACGTTTCCACAATCCCTTAGAAACAGTGACTTGATACGTCAACGAACCACACTTCTTGTTTATAGTTCCTGGGACCCACTTATCTTTCTCATGGTAATCTCGAACCCATACCATGTCTCCTTCTCTGAATGATCTCAGGTTTTGAGAACCACGCTCCATCTGTTTCCCTAACCGTTTGTTTTCCCATCGGCTATCCGGGTTCACACTGTCAAGTCGAGTGCGTAGCTGTCTACCCATGAAACGCACTACTGGCATTTCCCCTGTGAAAGCATGCGGAGCATTTCTGTATGCCAGGAGGAGCTTATCCAGTCTAACCTGGAGTGACTCCCCTGACAATGCCATAGCTTTTAAAGCCTGAGGAATTCCCCCTCTACTGAATATCGTCCTCGGTGCATTCACTGTAGCTTCACTGGTCGTACTGTTTTGAATGACAACTTCTGGCCATTTGGAATAGAAGTCTACAACAATGAGAAGCATTTTCCCCTCCACAGGACCTGCATAGTCGATGTGTACGCGTTCACCTAGTCGCGAAGAAGATATCCATGGATGTACCGGTGCATTAGTAGGATTTCTCTTTACCAACTGACACGATTCACAAGTTTTCGTGCATGATTCAATATCTGCATCCATACCCGGCCACCAGACATATGAACGTGCGACACCCTTCATTTTCACTACTCCGATATGCCCTGTGTCTAGCTCGTCTAGAATTTCAGCTCAAAATTGCTTTGGAATGATCGCTTTCATTCCCCATAACAGAACATCACCCTCCAGAGATAGTTCGTTACGACGACAGAAGAACGGTTGTAAATCTAACCGATCCATTGGCAACTTATCAGGCTAACCATCTCGTGTGTACCTCATCACTTGCAACAACAATGGATCTTTCCGAACTGCGGTCTTGATCTGTTCGCTAGAGACAGGTAAAACACCAACACCCAGAACGAGAGCCACATCTTCGTCTGTCGATGTACCTGGATCATCGTTTTGTGTAGGTAACCGTGAAAGCCAGTCAGAATTGGCATTCTGAGCACTGCTCCAGTAACGCACATCATAGTTAAAACCAAACAGATACATTGCCCATCGCTGAATGCGTTCTGCCACTACTGCTGGTATGTCCTTTCTAGGACTGATGATTGCTGCTAGAGGTTTGTTATCCGTGACAACAGTAAATTTCCTGCGAAACAGATATGGATAGAATTGCTTCACACCAAAAATCATTCCTAGTCCTTCTCTCTCGATCTGTGAATACTTCTGCTCTGCTCTCGTCAGCGAGCGAGATGCAAACTGAATCAATCACTCCTCTCCATCAGGCATAATGTGAGAAAGCACCACTCCTAAACCAACTGGCGATGCATCACATGCAACTGTCACGGGGAGACTGCTGTCAAAATGCATCAGAAACCTGGACTTGCCTAGAGCACGTTTCACTGCTCAAACTTCCTATCATTCTCAAGCAAGGTAGTGAGAGGATGGAGTGTGGAAGCAAAGTCTGGCACAAACTTTCGATAATAGTTTGCCATGCCGATGAACGTCCTCAATGAACTCACATCAGTGGGTCTAGGTGCATCTAGTATGACGGCTATCTTGTCCGCCGATTTGTGAATACCTTGGGCATCAATCACGTGACCCAGATACTCGAGAGAATCTCTGGAGAATTCGCATTTATCTCGATTCAGCTTTAAACCGAATTCTGTCAGTCTTTCAAACACCCTACCCAAATTTCTCAAATGCTCTGACTCTGTTCTCCCTGACACAAGGATATCATCAAGATATACCTGGACACCTGGCAAACCCTGTAACACTTTCTCTATGGCGTTCTGCCAGATAGCAGGTGCCATGGTTATGCCAAAGACTAGCCTGTTCTGTCGGAATAGACCATTATGCGTTGCTATGGTGAGGTATTCCCTAGATTCCTCGGAAACCTCCATTTGATTGTACGCATTCGCTAGGTCAAGTTTGGAGAATTTAACTCCACCAGCCAAGTCAGCCAGAATATCATCAATGTTGATATTCGGCAGGGACACTGCACTGTTTTCAACTAAGGGTTAACAGTTGTCTTGTAATTGCCACATAGTCTAATCGCACCATTCTTCTTTGGCACTACTACAACACCCGTTGCCCAATCACTGCTTGTAATTGGTGTAATGACCTCAGCTTTCTCAAGTTAGCCTAACTCCAGCTCGACTTTCGGACGTAGAGCATATGGGACCCAATACGGTTTAGTGTACACATGTGCATTAATCCCTTTAAGCAACCCAAGTTGTCCATCAAACAAATCCTGATGCTTACTGACTAGCCCATCCAACTGACAGTCATGTGATAGACACACTGACCCTGACTCTGATCTAAACTTAATCTCGCTCCAGTCAAGTCTGGTAGCTTCTAACCAGCCTCTGCCAAACAGTATGTGTCTACTGTCGCGGACAACATACAGCACCAAGTCTACATTATGCGAGTTATACTGCACATTCACCTTAAACATACCTTTACATGGCACTGATTCACCTGTGAAACTGCATAACACCTTGTTACTAGGCTGAAGTTGACAGTTTGCAAACTTTGACTGATACACATCAACAGGGATCATCGAAATAGCAGACCGTGTGTCAAGCTCCATTGGCAATACAACGCTATTTACAGTAGGAAGCACAATGATTGCAGATTTGTCTACATTCAACACACAATTGTCTCTCACGTTTGCCTTGCATTCGACACATTTTGGCAAAGTGGTTCTCTCATACACAAGTGTGGCATTTCTTGCGAAAGACTGGACATTGTTTCCGATCAAAGACGTGTTCTTGCCCACAGAACTTGCACTTGGCCTGGCCCAGGACGATTCGTCGAACTTCCGTGTTGCCCTGCCGTGGCGAAACCCTTTTGTCAGCCTTGACCTTCATCACCTTGTTTACAGTCGTCAAATTGTGCGTCTGCTGCTGTCCTCGGAACAGGTTCATGTTCTGATGCACTGCCTCATGGGCAGTGGCAATTTGCCTTGCTGTCTGCAATGTCAGCGTTTCCTCGCGAAATAGTTTTTCTTGCAGACTGTCATCATGACATCCATACACCGTGCAAATTGTTCTCCTTTTTGTTGCCGAAATTGCACGTCTACGCCAAATTGCACAACTGCGCTATGTACGACGCACTCCTTTCGGCGTACAACTGCTTGCACAAGCGGAATTTGTACCAATCAATCAATTCGTTCGTTCTGTGGGGCGAAGTAGTTGTCAAAGCGCTCGAGAACTACTTTCACCGTTGGTACATGTTCGCCTTCGATGTTATGATCGAAAGAATTGAATATCGTCAGTAACTCTGCACTACCAAGCGTAATCACCAACGCAATCTTCTCAGTTTCACTCTTAGCTGTAGCTCCTGTAGCCAGCAAATACATATTAAATTGCTGCTTGAAAGTTTGCCAACTTTCCTCCGCATTCGACCCAGCCAGGCAGAGTTTAGGCACCATTAGCCCAGTGAATTCTGCCATGCTTACGCGTCTTCTTCGACTGTTTCATTCACAGCTCAACGTCAAGTTTCAGTAACTGTTTCACTCACAGTACATCTGGGAAACATCTAGTTTCCACACATCGATGAGTTAGTACCATCCCATCTGTCTCGTCACCAATTATCTGTTGTATATTCACAGACACTACACATATAACATACACATGGTTCTTAGGGGTGGCACATAACTGATCTTTATTTGCAAACGCATGTATTACTACTCAGGTAGTTCGCCACTGAACATGTATCACTACACATGTAGTCCACGACATAGACATGCATATTTAACACCTTGTATCGCACCAAATGTCGCACGATGAAATGGTATATCTGCGTCTTCAACTATCTGCTGAGTCTGTGGTGTATCTACAGGGAATTGGGAGGCAGGGGATGCATGAAAGACTTCCTGATGGACATAGCCCAAACACTCATGGCTGGGGTTGAAACAGCTGTTGATGAAGAACCATAGACTAAGCGGCCCATGAGATCATTAAAGAATTCTGAAGTCCCAATTGCGATCAGGCATGACAAATACATCACTGGCCCTATCAATTTGAGGGACAAGGCAGATGTAAGAATTCAGGATGCAATAGAAGAACGCAGTTTATGTGCACTAAACGCCAGCTGTACCTCTGTGTTATTGGTTCAGATTGCTTCCGCAAATTCCATGACGCTTGACATGAATCATGCTCAATTTCACATGTATGTACTAGCGTTACAGTGTTGTTACAGCAACATGGACTGAACATGATGTTTGACATGAATCATGCTCAATTTCACATGTATGTACTAGCGTTACAGTGTTGTTACAGCAGTATGGACTGAACATGATGTTTGACTTGAATCATGCTCAATTTCACATGTATGTACTAGCGTTACAGTGTTGTTACAGCAGCATGGACTGAACATGATGTTTGACTTGAATCATGTTCATCTTCACATGTACTAGTGTTACAGTGTTGTAACATTGTGTAAACTGTTACATTGTGTAAACTGGACTGTACATGATTTGTTTCTATGTTGGCTAATAAACTCTTTATAAATTTGAAGTAACTGCGATTTTTTATATGTTGAGGTTTGTGAGCCATGAATGCCCAATGTACTCATATGAGAACAGTTTGTAATTTTGTAGATAAGAAAGTATACTTGAAACAATTTCAAAATTGTGCCAAAATTATGGTATGTAACTCATATAAACCACTCATTCTCCTGAAATCAACATAGTTTGATCATGAGCATTAAAGGGTTAAGTATGCAAACTCACATTTCATATCTATGCAAGAGTAAAGCCTTATACTTATAGTTTTTCTTGAATTGATAAATGGAATTGCACAACTTAATATTAGCACACAGGTCATTCCACATCTCTGGGCCTTTTATTATGCTGCCGTAGAACAAACAACAAGATATTTGGGCACAACACTGCATCTTGCCCACAAATATGCCCTTTTCCTTGTTTGTTTCCTATTTTTCTTGGTGCAAGAAATCATGAAAATTAGTACCATCTCAAAATCGGTTCCCTCAAATTCACTCATAATTATATCAGTCTACCATGAATCAGGAAATAAAGTAATGATCAGGCAGACAGTAACACTAAAAGCTTTGCACATGAAAACAAAAACCGTTTTCACTATGACTTGATTGATTGAAATAAAATTAAACGATTATAAAATATTTTGACAAATAAGCTACTGGCCTTGGTATTTGTGAGTAACATGTGTTGACATGCGTGAACAAATACACGCTTCCATGTATACACACTGCCTGATACACAAACTGTCTAGTGAAACTAGTGACGTTTTGTTTTCCTAGTCACAGAAGAGCAACAAGACATCACTAATGTGAGTTTGCCTGGAGCTGGGAGAAGTAGACACTGACTGCATGGACGCTGACTGAGTGGACACTGACTGCGTGGATATGGCAGGAGGAGATGACACCTGTACTCTTTACATCCAGGTAGACTCATTTATTGACATCGTAAGACAGACCAGCATTGTTTATTGTCTGTTGTATACGAGTTGTGGCATGTCGCTGAGACATACCTTTGTCTTGATAATCTAGAAGGAACGTAAACACTTTCTGTGATGTGTTCTAACCATTGCCATTTTTGGTAAAATTGTTTCACCTTAGTTTGTTTCTGTCGCCTGTTGGTACCATGGCAAAGTGTTATCTGTGAATACACTAATGGAACTATTTTTTTTAAGTCTTCTGTTAAGCACAGTGCATCTCTTCTGTTGGTCAGGGTCTGACATCAGATATGTCCCAGGATGCACTGGAGCTCCACATTGAAGATATAACTGGAGCAGAAGTGGAGGATGTCAGATACATGAATGGGAAGACAGAGGCCATCGTCAAGTTGAATGAGACCATCAAATTTGATAGTGAAATATTTTGTACCATTTCAGACAAGGATGTCAAAATTGTCGGTTTGCACACAAAATGCAAGATCACTGACCATACGAGAAGGCATATGGAGAAGGACATGATCCCTGTCCCTACACGAAGGCCTGTGGAAGAGGTTATGGAGGACCCTACGGAGAAGGACCACACAGAGAGGTCTCTGGAGGAGTGCATAGTCCCTGACCCTACACGAAGGTCTGTGGAGGAGGACCCTACACGAAGGTCTCTGGAGGAGTACATAGTCCCTATCCCTACACAAAGGCCTGTGGAAGAGGTTATGGAGGACCCTACGGAGGACGACCACACACAGAGGTCTCTGGAGGAGTACATAGTCCCTGACCCTACACAAAGGCCTGTGGAAGAGGTTATGGAGGACCCTATAGAGGACGACCACACACAGAGGTCTCTGGAGGAGTACATAGTCCCTGACCCTACACCAACGCCTGTGGAAGAGGTTATGGAGGACCCTATGGAGGATGACCACACACGGAGGTCTCCGGAGGAGTACATAGTCCCTGTTCCTACACGAATGCCTGTGGAGGAGGTCATGGAGGAGGACCATACACGAAGGTCTCTGGAAGAGGACATGGTCCCTGTCCCTACACGACAGCCTGAAGATAGATCTGTGGAAAAGAACAATGTCCCTGCCTTACCAGGTTCTGAAGATTTGCACAAGGAGAAAACAGATTGTGCTGCTGGCCCAAGAGCACCGGCTCCACCTTGCCCCTCACCGGAGGAGAGCAATGTTACAGAACTAGTGAGATGTTCTCCAATGAAATGTAACCTCCTAAAGGTGATGCTGCCAGATTTGCAATTGTTTCTGCCAAACTATTCTTTGAAAATTGTCACAGAAGGAATCAAGTTACATAGTGCCTCTGGGTCAGTGAAAGAAGCTAAGTTGAAAATATCTGAACAAGTGTTCAAATTTGACAGCCATGCCATCTCAGATATGGATAGTCAAAGGGCTAAACTTCTGATGTCAGATGGAGGCCAACAACAAGTACAAAAGTTGTTCTCAAAAGCAGGAATTCAGGCCATGTTGTCTGTGACAGATGATCAGCTGTGGTTGACTGCCACAGATTCTTCTAAGAATGTGGAGGCTTCAGAGATACTTGAGAAGAGCGTACATAGCTTTGAAATACCAGTTGAGGACTTCCATCAAGAATACCTTCAATCAACTGAATGCAAACACTTCATAGAAGATCTAGAACACAAGTACACAGTTCTTGTAGAAAAAGGAAGGTCAAAACTTGTCGTAGAGGCCTTGGGGAACTGCACTGAAGAGATTCAGAAACAAATACATGACAGACTAGAGGCGCATGCCCAGCGCACTGAAGAAATCCATCTGAAAGTTGAAGACTGGGAACTTCTAAATGCACATCACAAAGAAACAGTTGAAGCTTTAGGACGTGCTGAAGGGTGAGTACTAATGGCTGATTGTTGATAGTTGAGTGCTTATCCATGACTTTGAATTTTCACTTTGAATTGAAGAAATATAGTGAAATAAACATAGACTGAAGCAAATGTAAATATGAAACAATAATGAAATATCAAAACCCTCAGTATGGAATTAGTGTCACCAATCAGTTGTAAATTGATGTCTGCTTACTGAAGCTATTGTTGACAGCACTCGAAGCATGCAAGTGACATTGACAACATTACCAAATAGTGAAGGTGTCATCCAATTATCCGGCCACGCCAGACTGCTGCAAGAAGTGAAGACAGCTGTCAAGAACTTGGTGGGAAGAATCATTCACAAGACAGTCAAGTTCAGCAATCCTGGTAGGCAAAGTTCTTCTCTATGACTGTTTGCAGTTGAATGTAAAGCTGGAGTTGGTGTTATTGTATTGTATATGTATATATGTGTGGTGTGTGTATATATATATATATATATATATACATATACATATACATATATATATATATATATATATATATATATATATATATATATATATATATATATATATATATATATATATATATATATATATATATATAATGTATATGTATATATGTATATATATATATATATATATATATATATTATGTATATACACCACAAGAAGGGAGAGGAACCATTGTATATATATGTGTGGTGTGTATATATATATATATATATATATATATATATATATATATGGCACCATCACCGGTGTACTGGAGGTCTTCATCTCTGTCATCTTGGCTTGAGACGCCTCTGGTTGAAGTGCCTGCCATATTGAAGCTCGACACCCAGAGGGAGACGATCACGAACAAGAAATAGGTGCATGAGTAGGTGGTGAAAATGGATAGTGTGATAACACATCCACACTAGACCCCTGTTTCAACAGTAAAATGCTCTGTTTCAGTCGCATTCGAGAGGATGGTTGCAGTCATTTTGTCATGGAGAATTTGCAGGATGGTGATGAAATTGGCAGGAAACCCAAACCTGGACTATACCTTCCACAAAGCTTCACCATTGATGCAGTCAAAACCTTTGGTCAAATCAGTGATGGTCATAAATAGTTCCTGAATTTGTTGAGCCATGAAGATGACATCAGTGGTTCTTTGAGATAGTCTGAAGCCACACTGAGTATCTCCTTGGTGCATGGGAGCAGACGATTCAGGAGCACACCATAGCCCGGCTCACACTAAGCTGAGACATTTGTAGATCTATGTAATTACTCATGCTTATTCAACTGGATGAGCTCAGTAGTCAGGGCATAACTTCAACTGTGCCCATAAGCTAACATCTATTATGTAATGTGATCATACCTTGCCCAAACTGCTTGCTACGAGCTTAGTTGTTGTAAGCTTGTTGCTTTACCTTCATCCCGTTTATTTGTTACAAGCACTGGACATCTGCAAAATATATACATGTATTCTATATACATGGCACTGACAAACTGGTCTCTCTGCAATCATGGTTGACTCTGTTGTCTTGTAGGTCTGTTCAAGTTCATGGAGGAGGGTTCAGGCCGTATGATGATTCCAGGCATTCAACTCGACAGCAAGAGTCTCATCTGTGTCACTGAGGAAAAGGACACAGCTGAGATAGGTGGAGAGAAGGATGAAGCAATTGAAACAAAGATCGTAGCAGAACATTGCAAAGAGAGAGAAGTTGAAACAGTGACCTTAGCAGAAAGCTACACAGAGACAAAAGAGACAGAAAGGTAACTGGTTTTTTCAAGTGTTCATTTGTGAATTGTGGAAAAGGACATGATGGTACAAATTAAACGTAATGCAATGAAAAGGGCTTTGATGGAATACAGGTATTTTAAGTTGTATATTTTCATATAATGTTACAACAGAAAAATGCACATTGACGTATAATCACTCTTTGTTTGCAATCTAAGTTTGGGCCACATTTTCAAGTTGATTTCTTTAACATTGTACCAGGGTGTATAAATTTCGAGTTAGCATAACCCTTTTCTTTTGATGAGTCTCTGATCATAGGTTACTGAGGATTCAGGGCTGATAGCAGTTTTCATGTTATTAAATTGTTATTAGAAAAGCCTGGGCATCGGCATAGAAATAAGTACACCAGTAACAATTCATGTATCAGTGCTGCTACATTTTAATTTCTTCCACAAGGAAACCAAAGGTGACACTTGAAGTGAAACAAGGTGATCTTACAAGATTTATGGTAAATCTACAACTTCTTCTATGTACACTGTTTGTTTTCAACAAGTTGCTGCCATCTTTTAATTCTGAGTAGTTTAGATAACCAGTGTAATACTAATGTTTATTTTTAGACAAAAAGTCCGTGTGTATATATATATATATATATATATATATATATATTATATATATATATATATATATATATATATATATATATATATATATATATATATATATATATATATATATATATATATATATATATATATATATATATACTTTTTGTCTAAAAATAAATATTATTCATTCAGTGGTGAGGATTTAGGATATCTATTTTTTTCTTAACTTGTTTTACATGTACTTTTACAGCATAACATGTGTGTATATTTATACATGTTTACTTGTATTGTATATATATATATATATATATATATATATATATATATATATATATATATATATATATATATATATATATATATATATATATACAATACAAGTAAACATGTATAAATATACACTGAATTAATAATCGTGGCGTGAATATTTGTCACCTTTTTTGGAAGCTGGATAAACTTACATTTGTCTATATGCCAAAGTGATCCCGTTGTTTAAATTTTGGGAGCCATGAATTGCTCACTAGTAATGTTTCACCAGTAATTATATAGATAATATAATATAATAAGAAATTATCCTTTTGAACTGTATATAATTTTAACCATCATACAGTTACTTGTATTAAATTGTCAAAATCAATTAATTACAAATCCCATAAGTTAAAAAAAAAGTTTTCTAACTTTAAAAATGAACCACACCTTTTGTGGAGACATTACTGTAATTTATTTCCAGTGGCAAAATTACCTATCAATGCCATATCGTAATGTTTGAAATTAATCAGAAAACATTACTTAACTTAGATGGTGATTTTGAGTAATCATAATTAGCTGTCACCAAGTTCCCTAGTTCCATTGCCTGACTGCTGCAGCCCAGGTGACAGTGACGATATGATTGTCTTCTTCCTTTCTGACACTGTTAATGGCAACAGTGTTCACTGTCCAATGACTGGTTGAGAATCTTAAGCAAAATTTAATTGTCCCATTTTGGAAAAGTTAATTAATAAAAAAAATTATATAACTGCATTTTTATCAGTTGACAATTAGTTATTGAAATAACCCCCTACCTGGTGTCAACTAAGAGATAAATTACTGAAGACGTTGTAATGTGATGAGACTGTCATTGCAGGCCGATGTGTTGGTGAACACGCCAGCATCAAAGGACAAGGACCTCGCCAAGTGTGGTCAGGTTTGCAGGGCATTCTGCACAGTTGGCGGAGAGAAAATGCAAAAGGTATGCAAGCTTCTGTTTTTGCAGGCTACATAGTTTGTATACTACAGTATGAACATATTGATCACTTCTATGGCATAGGATATCCATACCTGAAAATAAAACAAAGATCTGGTATTTTTTGTGGCATCACCTTATTTACAAGGCAACTTTAGAAGCAGATTATGTGTTTGCTAATTATGATTAGCTGACTATGTATTCTACAATGGTGAACTATCATTGATTTCTGTCACAGCTCTATGATGAAGCCATCAATGATGGGGACGATGTGGCAGTGACACAGGCATGTGGGAACTTGAAGTGTTCACATGTTTTCCACATTCACTTACATTCATTGAAAACTGATACATATGAGGTAATTTTTTCTTAATAAATATATTACAGAAAATGTAACGTTTATCCTTTGAATTGAGGCCTATCACTAGCAGGTGAAGGCTTGATAACAAGATGCAGGTAACTGTTATTTAATAAAAAAATTCATTCAAATCGGATTCAAAACTTACTTTTGTAATGTTATATTTGTTTAAGTTATACAAATGTGACAATTCAAGACCATGTGAAAAGTTTCTTTATGCTGTTTGTCTTATCTTCATTTCCACAGAAACTTGAAGGTCAGATTTATGGATGTCTGCAGAAAGCATCAGAACTGAAGGCAAAATCAGTCGTTTTCCCAACTGTTGGCTGCGGAAAACTGCGCTATAACCCTGTGGCAGTAGTTCAGTGCTTCAAGCGTGCCATCAAGAAACATGCATCAAACGACACTTGCTGCGTCTCAAAGGTTTGTCACTGGTTCTTTCAACTTGTTTGTTTTATTTGTCAAGAGTCATAAACCAAATATATAATTCATAGACACATTAAAATGTTAACAAAGCCATTCTAAGAAGACACCAGTTGTTTATGCAATGCCTAATTGTGTCGTGCTGAAAATTCTTTGTATAATTCTTTGTATAATTGCTGCTGTTGTTTTAGAGAGTTGTCTCGGGTAGTATTTCTTGCAAGTAAATAGGATCAGCCGGTATGTTTTAATTTCAAACACAATTTGTTAATATACTGACTATTGCTATGCATATTTGGATACCAGTTATTTGTTAATACAACGACTATTGCTATGAGTATTTGAATACCAGTTATTTATATATGAAACAATTTACAATACTTCTCTCTCTAATGACCCAATAGCTTTTCTATTTTTCACAGTTTCTGGTTATTCAAGGTAGAACAGCAGTCTCTGATTTAATTCTCTATAGGTGATCATTGCTGCTTATGGTGAAGGAACTTGTCAACAATTTGAGCAGATGCTGTCTGTGGCAGCCTCTCCTATGCCACCGCCAGGTGAGCTTCCAATAGGTGTAGTAACAGATGAACTGGTGTAGCTAAATTAAAAGCTGGCTGACAAAATTGAACTTGAGTGATGTGAAATAGTGAATATATATATTACATACACACGCAGACATGTACAAGCTGTACATACATGCATGCAATCACACAGGCAAGCATACACACACACACACACACACACACACACACACACACACACACACACACACACACACACACACACAACACACACACACACACACACACACACACACACACACACACATGAATACATGCATAAATAATGCAGGTCGAATTTAAGTACTTACATTTTTTTTCTTCTTGGCTTTAACATGTCTGTTGTGCAAATATGGTAGTTTAAAAAAACTTTGATTTGTTGGTGTTATACCTATGATAACGATTATTTACAAAATGTGTTTGCAACAAGATAAACAAAACAATGTTAACAAAAAGGGTGCAAATTATTAAAGTAGTAAAAAAAATGGGAATTTAATGACATGCACCAATGCCATATGATTGTTATACTTTCTTATTGATATTTATTTCAAAATAGAGAATAATGAATTGTACGTTAACACACAGAGAAAGCAGTCAAACTGTGCAGTTTTTAATGATATGTATATATGTTCAAATACCAGTATGTGTAAAGTTATCTGTTACATAATTTGTCTACTTAATAGTTCTGTGTCTTATTTTGTGTGTTAGAAACATGAGTTTACCACATGATAGTCTTCATCCACATCCATCGCATATACATGACTTTGCCACATGATAGCCTTCATCCACATCCATCGCATATACATGACTTTGCCACATGATAGCCTTCATCCACATCCATCGCATATACATGACTTTGCCACATGATAGCTTTCATCCACATCCATCGCATATACGTGACTTTGCCACATGATAGCCTTCATCCACACCCATCGCATATACGTGACTTTGCCACATGATAGCCTTCATCCACATCCATCGCATATACATGACTTTGCCACATGATAGCCTTCATCCACATCCATCGCATATACATGATTTTGCCACATGATAGCCTTCATCCACATCCATCGCATATACATGACTTTGCCACATGATAGCCTTCATCCACATCCATCGCATATACATGATTTTGCCACATGATAGCCTTCATCCACATCCATCGCATATACATGACTTTGCCACATGATAGCCTTCATCCACATCCACCGCATCATTTTCTGATGCTTTCAGTGGAGGCCTACAGAAAAGAAGACAAAGAAACCTGGCGAACTACTGAAGATGACAGCAAGAGAGGCGAAGAAATGTAGCACAACAATTGCAGTTTGTTTGTGTTAATAAAATGAGAAAGAGGGCAAAGATAACGGTACATTTATAAATGATGGCGCATTAAAAGGATAGTTGTTGACTTTTTAAACAAGAATGTGGTAAAGCTAAAAGAACAATGCATGCCTAAAATGTTTTGATGATGGCAGGTTATTGTTATGGGTAGATAAAAGCTTGAATGTTTGTCAGGGAATGTGCGTACCAGTTCAACAGATTTGTTCGTTTGTTCCACAAGGGCATCCAAGGTGGTTCTGGAGGTGAAACACGGTGATCTTACAAAGCTTCAGGTAATGTCAACCAAACATGTGCTCTGCCCATGATTCCACCCCATCAATCCTCTTTGTGTTTGTTTAGATCCTCCTCCAGCCGTTCCTGGTCCATCAACTCCACATTTGTGTGTTGTCTGGTCCTGTGTCTGAAGTGCTGGTCTTATCAGTGCATTTTTATTCCCATAATTTGCTAGCAAATACTGACCTCAATGTCCATGGCACAAAGAATGACCTCAATACCCATGGCATAGATACTGACCTCAGTGTCCATGGCACAAAGACTGACCTCAATGTCCATGGCACAGATACTGACCTCAGTGTCCATGGCACAAATACTGACCTCTATGTCCATGGCACAGATACTGACCTCAGTGTCCATGGCACAAATACTGACCTCGATGTCCATGGCACATATACTGACCTCGATGTCCATGGCACAAATACTGACCTCATTGTCCATGGCACAAATACTGACCTCAGTGTCCATGGCACAAATACTGACCTCAGTGTCCATGGCACAAATACTGACCTCAGTGTCCATGGCACAAATACTGACCTCAATATCCATGGCACAAGTAAACGCAGCACACTGAAATTATACTTTGATAATGTAGCCTAAAATTCTAACATTTTGATTGTCAAATGCCGTTAATCTTAGTGTTGTTCAATAGTTAATACAATTAAAAGAATTAACTAAATTTACAAATAAACAGTTATTTACTTAACAGTGCAAGTAAACTATTATGCCTGTTGTTGCAGTTTGATGTGTTGGTGAACACACCAGCATCAAAAGACAAGGACCTCACCAAATGTGGTCAGGTTTGCAGGGCGTTCTGCACAGTTGGCGGAGAGAAAATGCAAGAGGTATAATAAACTCCATAAATGTTCATATGCACAGTTTAGGTTAACATAGATATGTCAGGTAAAAACACATGAACAACAGAGCTCCTGTGGGGCGTGGTAGTATAGTGGTTTGGACGGTTAACTCTCACTTGGCATGCTAGCATAGTGGTTAGAACATCGGACTCTCAATCAAGAGAATCTGGGTTCGAATCCTCTTGCTGCCGTTTTGAACCTTTGGCAATTTCGTTCATCCCACGTTGCCACAGTTCACTAAGCTGTATAAATGAGTACCTGGCTACAGACAGAGATGGATATTTGAATGAATAGTCTTTGCACAGTAATTGCAATGTGGCTGAACAGTCCCAAAAACTGGATGCCATGCTATATAAGAACGTACCTTTTTACCTTTCAATCTGAGAGAACCCAGGTTCAAATCCTCTTGCAGCCATTTCAAAGTTTGAGCAATTACATTCATTCCATATTGCCTCAATGCACCCAGCTGTATAAATAAATGAATACCTGACTAAAGACAGTGGAGGATATATGTGAATGAATGGTGTTCCAACAGTAATTGCTGCATGGCTGAAAGCTTCCCATATAAGTTGAGTTGGTGTTTGAATGAACTGGTTTGCCATGGGATGAAGTGAAGTGTAAAGTACTTTGAGCAGTCCTATGGCCTGCATACCATACTATATATGAAAAAAAAATATTACAATAAAGATCTGAAAGATTTTTTGGTGGCTAAATTATTATTGAATGTGAATTTAAAAGCCGACTATATTATATGGTATCTGTGAACGGTCATTGATTTCTGTCACAGCTCTATGAAAAAGCCATTGGTGATGATGAGGAAGATGTGGCAGTGATGCAGGCATGTGGCAACTTGAAGTGTTCACATGTTTTCCACATGCGCATTCTTCCAACAAAAGCTGTTTCCTACCAGGTAATTTCCATTACATGATTATTTACATACTTTTAACACTATTCAGTATTGTTCTGAATTGCTAACTTAATAATTCCAGCTTTGAGAAAATGGGTTGAAATGTCAATGTGTCAAGACAAGTCAGGCTGATGTAGAGATTTGATAATGTGAGGTTTAGGTGACAAATATTTCAACCAAATCAGACTAAAAAATAACACTTCCATTTTGTTGTGTAGTATCCATAAACATACAAATTCTATAATGACACTGTTTTGTTATTATCTTTTAAGTTAAACAAATATGACAATAGTCCTTATCCAGAATGTCATGTCACTGTCACCAGATGGCATTCGTATATAAATGCAATGCATCGTGGGATCAATTGTTGACAGAAGTACAACTTGCACTTTAAATTAGAGAGTAAGAAAGAATTAGTTTCAGCAAAGAATACAGTGTACCAACAATAATACTTAGTGATATTAAACAGAAATCACAATGCTAGCATTGGAAGGCAAAAATCAGCTGATCTGACATTTGAATAACTTCGAGCATGATTGACCTTGCATTGGCATACATGATTGTTTCACTGCATGGCAAAAGATTCATGCGAATTATGTGTTGTACTCAGGGTTGACTGAATTACTTTAATTTTGTACTTTGTACAATTACTTGAATAAAAGTAAAAGTACTTTGTAAAAAAAGTACTTGAGTAAAAAGTAAAACTATTTTCCAAAGTACTTGAAGTAAAAGTAGAAGTAAAAGTACAACACTTAGAAATAACAACAAAATCATGAGTAATATTATATAAATTACACAGCTTGCATCTGGCAACTGTTTTGCAACCACTCTGCCTATAAAAAGTGTTCCCAGCCAGTCTTAGCTGGTCAATCGGTCTGCCACTCTTGAACATGGTGCTCACTTGGATGTTTGGAAAATTACATTATCATTAATGAGAGCTCACAACATCAAATAATGTCAGTTAAATACCGAACTAAATTAATGATGAGGCACAACCTGTCTTTTTATCGACCTGTTACACTGGGGTATGGGAGGAGCTAGATTGTAGAACAGGATAATGTACATGCAGGTGTGATTGTATCTGAGTTCCTAGAGGGTCTGTCCAGTACTAGTAGTAGTAGCATCTCGGGGAAACTGGTCAGAGGTAATACAACCTAGCACTGCTAGGTAGTAAAATTAACAAAGACATTTGATGCCTAGCTTCTCATGTCTTCACAGACATGTCTTATCAGCTCACACAAACACTGAAACAACAGGCTTTAACATCTAGCTGGGTTGGTTGCCTGGAACAACTGGGGCTATAATTGATCAGAAGACAGACCAGTGCAACAGAGGACTGCTGTTGCTAATTGCAATTATGATTTAAGTGCTGTGTCAGGGACAGGGCCCCTGTCTCTGTCCCTGATATTATGGGTCGACTTGAATAAGGCAATTGGTGGGTCAAGTTGAAGAGTATCAATTCTTTACTCTTTAGTTATGTAGAGTAATCATTAGTATGAATTTATTAAACATCTCAATATGAATTTTATTAGTGAAAGTAAAATGCTATTTAATGCTGACATAAGCCGATAAGGCCGTTGCTGACAATGGGCGAAAACACATGAAGTTCTCGATCCACAATGCGCGTAAATATCAAAATTGTGTCAGTGTATGGGGATTATCAATACAATGTCGAAATTGCAAATTTTAATGTTTATAACACGCATTGGAAACTTACTAATTAATAGTTTATAATATTATGGTGATATGGAGACATTTGCATCATGGTTTGAGATGGCGTTGAAGCATTGTGTGCTCAAAGTGAGATTTTATGTCAACGGCCTAGACCTGACCTATGCCAATATTTGGCAGACTTCATCCACTGACCTATATATAAAACAGTGGTTGCATTGATTTCCCAAAGAGAGGTTTGTATGCAAATATGACCGCGAACTGGCCTGCAATTGGATGATATTAATAGCTTTTGGCCTGGCCACTAGGCACAGTTTATGAAATGTCGTTGACGGTGGAGCACCACCGGCAGCAGTGGTTTCGCAAAAAAAGTAATGAAAATATAGTGCGAAGTAAATAAAAGTAACGAAGTAAAAAGTCACGTTACTTTAGATAAAACTACTTTGTTGCTAGTAAAAGTATATAGTCAAAATTCTACTTCCATTTACATGCCAATTAGTTGAAATAACTACTGAAGTATTGTAACGAAGTACTTTTACTTCATTACATGTCAACCCTGGTTGTACTTCCATTGAACATTTCAGGTGATTTCAGGTTTATGTTAGTGTTATATTATGCACCAGGGGCGCCACTGGTTATTCTGGATAGCCTCGATTCTAGGCCACAGTAAATGTTGGGGCGATAATCCTTTAGTGCAGTTTGTCTGATCTTCTTTTCCATAGAAACTTGAAGACCAGATTTACAGATGTCTGCAGAAAGCATCAGAACTGCAAGCAGACTCCATTGCCTTTCCAACCGTTGGCTGCGGAAAACTCCGCTATGACCCTTCGGCAGTAGGTCAGTGCTTCAAGCGTGCCGTCAAGAAACATGCAACAAACAAAACTTGCTGCGTCTCAAAGGTTTGTCACTGGTTCTTTCAATGAACAAAGTTCTCCATGTTTGTTTCACATTTCACAGATCTGAAGGTTGTCAAGAGTCATCAACCAAATACATCGTTAACAGAACTGGTCCAGGAAGACAACAGTCTTCAGTGGCTAATGTTTATCTGGCTTCTTTTTCTAAAATGTTTTATATAATTGTTGTTGTTCCATAATTTCATTTTAGAGTCTTGTCAATCAGTAGTACCTGCCTTCAACGGACACATCCGTATCCAAGCAGGTGTTTCCTCATGGGAGGGATGCAGGAGTGGAGGGTTCAGTACTACATGACAGAAATGTGTCAGGACATCTATTAATAATTGAAACCTGCACATGTTGTATAATAAGAATATCACTGTGGTACTACAAAATAAGTAAGACAGAACAAAAACATTTAAAAAACGCAAACAAAATTCATTTCTTACACAAATTGGTCAACATGGTACCACTCCCAAAAAATTAACACCATGATCGAGACTCGCACGAGTCATGAAACATCAGAAACATTTCCACACAAGATTGTCCACCCGACTCCGCTCTCTTGTAATGTCCTTCCTTTTTGAATGAATTCTAACAATCTAACCGCACACAGGCATAGTATTAACCTACACAACTGGGCCCGTATTCTTGAAGAAATTGCTGCATATTGTCAGAATTAACGCAAACATGTCGGGGAAACATCTCGGCTGCGACATTTCATAAATCTTGAAGGACTTAGATTTTTCTCAGCTAAGATACTTTGTCACTAAGTCGTAAGTTATTTACAAAATTATGACGATGTCGTCAGCTAATGCGAATCAAAAATAATAACCTGGAGATGAGCACCCGGACACACATATCGGTTGACAGACGCAGTGTCAATTGATTAAACATTAAAAACAACAATAGCTACAATTGATAATTGTTTCACTTCGTCGTTCAACCAATGATTCATGAATGCACATATCCCGTGCTACTTGATATTGGGATTCACTGTTTCATATGCAGGTGACCAATTCCTATTTTTGTGCACCGGGAGCATTCTACCATTTGGCGTAGAGAAGGATTTTTATGATATGTGTCTGCAGATCAACAAAAACTAACTGCCAAAACCGAAGGCAATGGGAAGCCACCGGCACCGGTGAAAAACTGTTGATCCATGCAAGTGGAAAACAAACATCACCTCACTTCCACATTCATTGTACTTAAAGTTTATTGAGCACCATCAAAGTAATTCTAAGTTAGTTGTTTGGACAAACATGAGGAGTACAATGAGGCGAGACTGTGGCACGGCCATCAAAGTTATGCGACTTTTTGCGTTACGTAACTGCAACAACCAGCCACACACCACACTGTTTGTTTGTAATTTTCTAAACAAAATTATTAAATTAATTATTGCTGTCTGCCTTAACAGGGAAATATAACCAAAATATTGTCCCCATTCACCAGGTGGCCCCACATCAGAGGGACATTAACATGGTAAAACAGTCCATGCATTGAGAAAGTGTCCCAACAGAGCAAGTGTCTGCTCATCGGAGGGTCCGTTGAAGGCAGGTACTACTGCAGTTAGTGTTTTTCAAGGTAACAACAATCATCATCAATAATGTAATACTTTCGTAATCCGTCTGGATTATCAGACTTTCCTTAAAATTTACCCCTAGAATGGCATTGAAAGGGCATTAAGGTCTGACACTGTATGAAGGGGATAGACCACAAATAATCAGCAGAACAGAAACAAACTTAACTGTCTTTTTGTAGGTGATTGTTGTCGCCTTTGATGATCAAATGTATCAAGATTTTGTGAAGATACTCAATGTGCCACACCCTCGACCTTTGACCTCAGGTGAGTGGCAATACCTAATGCAGATGACACTCTGACACTGAATCTCAATAAAAAAAAAAATTATGATTAATATATAAATGGTTGTATTATTGAGGTTCTTAAATTTGTTTCATTTGTTAGATTTTTGTTGTATCTGGGTTTGAAATATGTTTAACTTATTTTTCATAACATTTTTGCATCATTTTTTCTTTTGTAATTGTAAAATAATGACAGTGCTTTCAAAAGGTATTAGATATAGCTGATGTCTATATCTTAAAATTGAAATTGACATGTGACTTACTTGGCAATTCAGCAAAGGAACGACGATTGCCTGGCCATAGGCATCATAGACCAACAACTCCAACCTCCTCCGTGAAAGGTAGAATCTCTCCATTTGGACAGTCCGTCACCGTCTTTCACATCAGTGCTCTGGAAAAGGCTTACATTGATAAGGCAGTGAGTGAAATTAACAAGAGTGTCAATAACTACTCAGCTGAGGAGAATGTACCGGCTGAGTATGTGGCAAACTTCTCCCAACGTGACATTGATGACATCACGTCACTGAGCTGTGAAGACATGCAGATCATCATAGGTAATCTGCGATATAATGTTTACAGTGTTCTATTCATGATTGTAATGTCATGTGTACAGTTATATGAATAGACAAGTGAAACTTGAAAGTTAGAGTAGGTTACAGAAGAACGTTTGTCAGGTGGACAATGTAACTTTTGTTTAAATATGTCAGATATTAAGGAATTGATTTCTGGTAGACTGAACAACTAAAGCTATCCAGACAAAATTATACTAGACACAATTTAATATTAAAATAAACATTTAAATAAAATAAGGTATTCCAATAAAACTACATTATTCCTAAAAGAGCTACAAAAAGTTATATGAAAAGGCATAGTTGAAATACATTAAAACCTTATCTAATAGACAATGTCTGATCTGGAGGGCCATAGTGAATGTTCATGTAGTTTTTTCCAGTGAGTGAAACCATACGGTAACAGTGTTTGTTTTCTGGGGGGGTTTCCTCTGTCCGGAGCTAGATATTTAGTTCCTGTTTGTTTGGACGCAAATGGTATATAATGTTTAAATTTCATTCATAATAAAATAGTTTCTTGGTAGCTGTTTAAATTCATCACATAATGCCAAAGCATACAGCACCTTTCAAACCCGTACCTCGTGAGTGACATGAGGCATATACCAAGCCATTAAGCTACCAGGTCATTATTTACATTTCTGGTGTAGCGCTAAGGAGTGACCATTACTGTAAATGTTTGAGCTACCTCGGTAATCCAGTTATTCTGTATCTGTATTCTGTATGTAGTCTGGCAAGTGTGTCGGTCATGTACAAAACTAATGCTTTTATACCAAAACATCCTTCGCTTCACTAATGATTTGGTATTCAAATTGTAGATAAACAATCCAAGTGCATCCGTATTGTGGGGGCAAAGCAGGCTGTGAGTGCAACCGCTGCAGTAGTGACACAGAAAGTACAGGTAATAGAAAAGGGACCAGAGTTTGTGCGACAAACCAGAGGCCAACCTGCATATTTGGAGTGCATCGCAAACCAACCAGTTGAGATCCCTGGACACTGGAAGTCAGTGAGGACTCTGCAGGATGAAGGAACGGTGAAAATGCCAGTGGACCCCACTGTTGCTAAAGCAATCGAAGACAGAGTACAGCGCACCTGGAACCAGAAACTGGTAGGACACGGCCGTGATGCAGACGACCTCACTCACAAGACCATCGAAGTGATAAAAGTAGAGCAGATTGAAAATCCACATCTATATATGTCATATGAACAAGCCAGGAAGAAATGTTGTACACGTGCTGCTAAGGGGAGTTTCCCGAAGGTGACATCAGAACCAGGTGAAACAGATGTGCTGACTTCAACACTGGGGATCAGCGTGTTGGACGAGCAGCTCATTCCAGAGATCAATGAACACTTCCTGTTCCATGGCGCAAAACAAGAATACATTGAGTCAATAACAAAGCAGGGCATTGACTTCCGCCTTACTAGACGAGTCATGTTTGGCAAGGGTGCCTACTTCTGCGAAAGCTCCACCAAAGCTGACCAGTATGCAGGTAACAAAATATAAAAAGTAACAATGTAGTGCAACAACATGATATGGTTGTCATTCATTATAAACCTTTTTCAAAACAGCTGTGAAATGTGGCTGGAGTATTTTCGAATTGTAGCGCTGGTTTGGATCTATATTACTTATAACTAACAGAGATACCAGGCATTACATGGGACAAAAAGGCAACTAATGCAAGTGCTTATGACTACTTCCACTACACAGTCAAATATTAGTAGGTCACTGGCAATGACAACTTCATTCTCCAAAAATCGGGTACAACTGCCAGTGTTCGGTGGACATTTGACGTAGATCACATAACAATCGTCGAAACACGTATAGTGTTGCTAACAATAGTACGTACTATTGTTATGAGTTACGTAATCTGCACTTCAAATGTCCGCATAGATTCCTTCATAATATCCCCACCCCCAGGGGAATTGGGGGTTTGTACATTTTTTAATGTATCATCACCGTGGGGCACCGGGCACACCTACAAAATGTTAGCCCCATACACACAAAACTGACGGAGATACAAAGGAAAATATACATAATATAGTCACAAACTAATTTATGTAATAGATGTAGGCCCTACATTGGTACCTAAGAAGTCATAAATTATTTGTTCCCCGGGACGTTATGCTGCTAATAAATATATCTCGTCTAACATAATAATACTGTAGTGCATATTATAATTATTGGCTAAAACATCTACATATTTCATGGCAAGTCCTATAATAAATATGTATTGCAATAACTGTCCTGCAACTTTCATTTGGATAGCACTTGCTCTATGATTTTATTTGCTCCTATTTTCAGATGCTAAAGGCAGCAGGACAGCTGGTCCACATTCTATGTTTCTCGTCAAAGTTTTACTTGGGCACAGCTACATCGCTAAGAAACCAAACGAAGACTTGAGCCGACCACCGTGTCTTCATCACTGCAAAGATTCTTGCAAACACGATCCGAATGAGTTCTTTGACTCTGTCATGGGAACCCACAGAGATAATGGCTCAAGGCTCTTGTTCCGTGAATTTATAATCTATGAAAGAAGCCAGATTTATCCGGCCTATATCATCACATACAAGAGGAAATAAAGCAGAACTGACAGATTTCTCAACAAATTTGACCTAAGTGGAAGGTCTCTAGTGGCTTTAAATGAAAATAACACTCACTTCATTACCATTAGATAGGAAAGCCTGCCTACGTTTATGTGTTTCTCTATTGCAATCATTGAAGATATCGTGCTGATTTATGATCTGTATCTCTAATTATATACACCAATCTTCTGAAGAAATTCATCAAACTGATGATTTAATCTATTATATATTTTTTTATAGTTTTTCACAGTCAGTTTACCTATGTTCATTGTAAACAAAGGTAAAATTGACCTTCAAAAATATTAATAGAATATGGCATGGAGACCAATCACATTACATCCTTGATTGTCGAGGTGTAATTATGGGAATGCTTAGTGAATGAAATAACCTTTGTAAAGGTTAACAATATAACAACTACCTGGTAGTGTACTGTGCTTCACTACCAGTGTATGTCTGAATGACAATTTAACATGCGATATGTTACAGTGGGCTCACCAGAATCGCAAATAACACGGTCAACTATATTGGCTGGGACGGAATCATTCCTTATTCCTGCTGTTTTCAGATGTACTGCTTAAGTGAATCAGCTGCTTTACTGAATCAAATTAGAGAGAGATTAATTTCTTAAACTGAAATAATCTATTCTGGCTACAATTATTGTTAACCATTTTTAGTTATATCATATATGCTGATCTTGTTATTTTATGTAGCAATGGATGTATGTGTGTTTAGCCATTATATTATAATTATTAAACCTAGTAACCGACAGTGAAGTACAACGACAATGTAATGTACACCAATTAACTCTGTGCAGTAGTAACTGAAGGAAGGCTTCATGTGTTGATGGTCCTTAAACATTCACTTGGTAGATTCAGCACAGTTACATGTGGCACATTTTATAGATTGTCAAAAGATTCTTATATGATTATTGAGTGTTGCACTTTCAAGCTTCAACATTTTATTCATAGGCTTTTATTTTATACATTATTGACAATGTTGTCATTAACTAATTATCCGTCAACAACCATGTATAAAATAGCCATTTTAATCAACAGAAAGAATTTAACCTCTGTCCGTTTTCAGCATTATTAAGACAGTATATTTCTTATTGCATGCATTTCATAAAATGATTAATTCCTTGTTTGATTGCAACTTAATAAACTAATTATTACATTACAAAAACATTCAGTGGCCTTGCATGTAGCTGGGTTTGTTACAGTTAGACTGCTGGTATTCATGTTGCTGGTGTTGTTATGTTGTGGTTTGAGTGCTGGTGTTGTGTTGCTGGGGTTGTTACATTGTGGTTTGAGTGCTGGTGTTCATGTTGCTGGGGTTGTTACATTGTTGGCAGAGTGCTGGTGTTCATGTTGCTGGTGTTGTTACATTGTGGTTTGAGTGCTGGTGTTCATGTTGCTGGGGTTGTTAAATTGTTGGCGGAGTGCTGGTGTTCATGTTGCTGGTGTTGTTACGTTGTGGTTTGAGTGCTGGTGTTCACGTTGCTGGGGTTGTTACATTGTTGGTAGAGTGCTGGTGTTCATGTTGCTGGTGTTGTTTCGTTGTGGTTTGAGTGCTGATGTTCATGTTGCTGGTATTGTTACATTGTGGTTAGAGTGCTGGTGTTCATGTTGCTAGGGTTGTTTCGTTGTGGTTTGAGTGCTAGTGTTCGTGTTGCTGGGGTTGTTACATTGTTGGTTGAGTTCTGGTGTTCATGTTGCTGGTGTTGTTACCTTGTGGTTTCAATGCTGGTGTTCATGTTACTGGGGTTGTGGTTTGAGTGGTGGTGTTCATGTTGCTGGGGTTGTTACCTTGTGGTTAGAGTAGTGGTGTTCATGTTGCTGGGGTTGTTACATTGTGGTTAGAGTGCTGGTGTTCATGTTGCTGGTGTTGTTACATTGTGGTTTCAGTGCTGGTGTTCATGTTGTTGGTGTTGTTACCTTGTGGTTAGTACTGGTGTTCATGTTGCTGGGGTTGTCACATTGTGGTTAGAGTACTGGTGTTCATGTTGCTGGGGTTGTTACCTTGTGGTTAGAATGCTGGTGTTCATGTTGCTGGGGTTGTTTCGTTGTGGTTTGAGTGCTAGTGTTCGTGTTGCTGGGGTTGTTACATTGTTGGTTGAGTTCTGGTGTTCATGTTGCTGGTGTTGTTACCTTGTGGTTTCAATGCTGGTGTTCATGTTACTGGGGTTGTGGTTTGAGTGCTGGTGTTCATGTTGCTGGGGTTGTTACCTTGTGGTTAGAGTGCTGGTGTTCATGTTGCTGGGGTTGTTACATTGTGGTTAGAGTGCTGGTGTTCATGTTGCTGGTGTTGTTACCTTGTGGTTAGAGTGCTGGTGTTCATGTTGCTGGGGTTGTTACCTTGTGGTTAGAGTGCTGGTGTTCATGTTGCTGGGGTTGTTACATTGTGGTTAGAGTGCTGGTGTTCATGTTGCTGGTGTTGTTACCTTGTGGTTAGAGTGCTGGTGTTCATGTTGCTGGGGTTGTTACCTTGTGGTTAGAGTGCTGGTGTTCATGTTGCTGGGGTTGTTACATTGTGGTTAGTGCTGGTGTTCATGTTGCTGGTGTTGTTACCTTGTGGTTAGAGTGCTGGTGTTCATGTTGCTGGGGTTGTTACCTTGTGGTTAGTGCTGGTGTTCATGTTGCTGGGGTTGTTACCTTGTGGTTAGAGTGCTGGTGTTCATGTTGCTGGGATTGTTACCTTGTGGTTAGAGTGCTGGTGTTCATGTTGCTGGGGTTGTTACATTGTTGGTAGAGTGTTGGTGTTCATGTTGCTGGGGTTGTTATGTTGTGGTTTGAGTGCTGGTGTTCATGTTGCTGGGCTTGTTACGTTGTTGGTAGAGTGCTGGTGTTCATGTAGCTAGGGTCATTACATTGTGGTTAGAATGCTGGTGTTCATGTTGCTGGGCTTGTTACGTTGTGGTTTGAGTGCAGGTGTTCATGTTGCTGAGGTTGCTACGTTGTTGATAGAGTGCTGGTGTTCATGTTTTCAGTTCATAGATCCATCCTTACCTGCCAATCTTCCCAATTGATGAGAAACTGCTATTAATAACCCAATCTCCCGTCATCTGTTCTATAAATCTCCCTCTTTCTCATAATGATGAAGTTGACTGCAGTTCTTATTTTTGACGTCATCCCATCACTTCAGCACAGTGGCATATTCAGGGAGGGAGCAATAGGAACATGGACCCCCTTTGGCTTAATTTTATGATTTTATTGGTATTTCTCCGCTACATGGTAAACACATGGGTGACTAAGCTTGGCACCACTTTGCCAAATCCTAGATATGTCACTGGTTCAACAGTTGGTGGGGCACATTAAACAATGTCTCAGAGATCAATCTACTGGTTTGTCTCCCCAGATGCACATGCACACCAGTGCTATAGTCAGTGTCAACCCACAGGTTGTACGTTTGTTTTTATAATTGTCACCTGACAGACGGCCAATCAATGACATAGACCGCATTCTGTGGCACCCCTGTTGCCACTGTCTCGTGTCGGATGATTCTCACTAAGTTTCTTTACATGTAATCTGACTTAACTTTACAGTTAATTTGTTGGCATACACATGTGGTGTGTGCGCGTGTGCACTAATTAATCCATGCATTCCTCCATAAGAACACTGAAAGCACAGCACATCCGCCAGTTTCTTCTAGAATAAGTTTATTCATCCCAGTCAAAAGTCAATGGCAGTTATACATTGAGTAACAAGTGAAGATACCGTTATTGCACATCACAAGCCCTTCACTTCACTCCCGGTGAGTCCAACAGTTCCCAACATGTTCACATCGCTCTTACCTCACTATAAACTGTTATCCCTCAAGCAACTTGAAACATCTTATCTATGGCTTTAAAGCAGACGTGCAGCTTGACCAATATATCCTCCTAAAGCAAATATTACATATGGAACTGGTGTCATCACAAATAGATATAAACAGATACACAACCTTTGAAGGTTTTCTGGCAGACGGCACAGGTCACTGCCGCATCAGCTGCATCTTAAATCTCCGTCCTCAATTGATTTAGGCCATTGGGAATCAGATTCGTTGATGTTCAAATCTGTAGTGTGTGAATAGTTTAAGTAATGTGCAGTCTGTTTAATAAACGAATGCTTATTCTTTGAAAGAATTGATTTTGATAGCCTTATGTTAGTATATAGAGCCACCACTTTGCCATTTTCAACCACATGCATCAACTAGAATGTCACAGCTGATACTAGACAGGTTTGATTTTTTGCAAAATGATTCTGAAACAACACTCCATCAAAACCAGTGCGTTCCACCATTTAATCTGAGACAGCCCCGATTCACAGTGCAATTTGGCTCTTTCAGTAAATTTTCAGAAAAGCACTGAACGGTTTTGTAAAATTAGGTTGGCCACAAACCACACGTCTACATTACATACCATATATTTAGGCAACAATTGATTATGATGTAGAAACAGTAAACAGATAAACTACATATGACCTAGGAGTGCAGCAAACACAGAGTGATAACACGCAGCACCGATAAGTTGGTCTTCCTTTGGGTTACTCAAAATAAAATGGGTGTAAATATTAAAAAGCAAAATGCATCAATAAAACAACAAAACAAACAACCTAAAACATTACTCTCCACCAATGATTATACAAATATTATAAAGTGTACGACATTCGCAGGCTTATATATCTTATTTGCAAAAGTGCACTTCATGTAAGGTTTGAAATAAAGAAATCCGAAAAGCTAACAACCAATATAGAAGTAAAGCATTAATGTAAGCTAAAGCACCTTGAAAAGAAATTAAACAAAGCTGCGGTTAGCAAAGAACTCCAAACTGTAGATAAAGCGAAGTGACAAAACCATTAAGCTACAATAACTTGACAATCTTAGAAACTGCACTGTCAAGAGTTCTCGGATAAATTAGTTAGCTGTGACTGATATATTTATTTCCATATCAAAAATATTTCTATACTAATCATTTCCACAAGGAAACAAAGTACTGAAATAGAGAGCAATAAAAAGCAGAACCTTACATTATCTAGTAGCATTAAGAGTACATAAGCTTTTAGGTAGGTGAAGCTCACTACCAGGACACAAAGCTTAAGAACAACAACACACGTCAGACCATTAGTATCCAGTTAGAAAAACACCAGATTCATCATTCTGCACCACATCAGATCACAAGGATCCCAACATTCTGCACCACATTAGATCACGAGGATCCAGCATTCTTCACCACATCAGATAACAACAATCTGCATCACATTAAATCATGAGGATCCCAACATTCTGCACCATATCACCAGGATCCCAACATTCTGCACTACATCAGATCACAACATTATGCATGACATTAGATCATGAGGATCCCAACATTCTGCATCACATCACCAGAATCCCAACATTCTGCATCAGATCAGATCATTCTGCATTACATTAGATCATGAGGATACCAACATTCTGCACCACATCACATCACCAGGATCCCAACATTCTGCATCACATCAAAATCCCATCCTTCTGCATAACATGAGATCCCAACATTCTGCATCACATCAAGATCACAATATTCTGTGTCAAACTAGATCAAGAGGATCTAACATTCTGCATCACATCATCAGGATCCCAACATTCTGCATCAGATCAAGATCCCAACATTCTGCATCAGATCAGGTCATCAGGATCCTAACACCTTGTATTAAATTCAAAGCACAGGATTTAGATCAAGGAAAACTTGAAAATATCACAAGCTTTATAAATGTGCTTGATAAAATTAACAATAAATTTACCAGGCCTCCAAATGTAATGTTGATGTTGTTTATTGGTTGGCTTAGTGCAGCGTACCATGGGGGACATGCCATCCAATCGTACCATGGGGGACATGCCATCCAATCGTACCATGGGGGACATGCCATCCAAAAGGAGGTTTCTTATGCAAGGGGACACATGATTTTTATGTAGGACAATTAGTCAAGTATTTGATATGTGGTAGGCAGGAAATTAATCTCTGGATTACACACTGATCTCAGCATATCTAGCATGTACCATGTGACTTGATGTACACCTGCATGACCTGCAGATATGCCACATGTCCTTCAATAAATCAACTTGACCTTCACACTGCCAGACCAACTGTGCCTCTTAACAAGGACTAGTCACACAGTATCCTACACATCTAAACAACGAGAGAAAGTAACTAAGATATCATGCAGCGCATAGATAAATAAATACAAACAGCTGCCACTGATCACGCAAATGAATGTGCCTTATCCGTGCATCCATAATACTTCACATAGAATCAATACTTAAGGCAATAAACAATGTAATTCTCTCTGCACCATCAAAGTAGTTCTCTCCACAAGACTCGACCAACAGCTGCGGCCACAGATGCTGTAGATGGTGATGAAAGTGGCATGCATAAGAGAGGCACGAATCCATACAGATGCCTCTGGAATGACATGATTTGACATGTTATATGAAAAGTGCAAAAGTGACATAACATGAAACACGCATAACTAAAACCTCCGATTCTTAAATTATGGAAGACTACCCTCTTCTGTATGGAGGTGACCACCCTCTTCTGTATGGAGGTGACTACCTTGTTCTGTATGGAGGTGACCACCCTCTTCTGTATGGAGGTGACTACCCTGTTCTGTAGACTGTAGCCTGGGCTTCCTCATCATACTGAGCTTAACACAAATTGATTACACGTGCTAAGTATTACCAGCTGTCACGTGGCAATAAGAAAAATATAAATAACTAATCTTTTTTGTGCACAACTTCTACACAAGCTGCCACACGTCAGAGCTCAAGACAGATCGATCAAATGATACATAATACAATATCTGCATTGTACTGTACACATACCATTATGACATATCATGCAAGATCCATGCAGGGATCAGTGCATTAAGATTGCATTAGTTTAGTTAATGTGGCCTGTACAGCCACATTCTACTAGCTATGCCAGCAGTCAGTTAACATCATGCGCTCATTTATCATCACCATGTCTTGTGCGTTTTTCTTTCTCAAAGCGGCATGAAATTGTTGACAAGATCAGTATGTCATCTGATTTCTCACCTGGCATGACGCGAAGTCTCGTCATTTAGTGCAGAAACCTTGCATTGTGAATTTGGAACATGAACTTGCTTGTTGCAAATACTGATTTTCTACCATAATTTTGTAAGCATCTTCAAAATTACAGACTAAAACACACAATTACATTTCATACCATTAATCCTGGAAAATATATGTTAACATTTAGTGAGATGGGCACTATTAGTTGCACGTCATTATGGAAAACTAGGTTACATAAATACATGTAATACTTATACCTTACAACAATCCTGTACAGAGTTAATGCACGAATACATTAAAAGCAATGTAACATTTCTAGACATGTGTTGCTACACTTTCTTGACGTCATTGCTTTTCCATTCTCTCGGTTACGTATCACAAAATGTCTAAAAAAACATCAGAGCTTCCATTTTGGATATCCATGTGCAATGTCTGCACACGGATCAGACCAACAGAGTAGTGTAATTGTACACATAGCAAGACTGCTGCCTTTGGTGGAAACACCGACAAAACCATGAGAATGCTGCCTAGAAATGCTGCGAGTCAAAAGTTGTTGAACCAACAATGTGTGCATAGCAGCAGCTTCAGCAACAGAGTTTGTAACCATAATCCCAGCTGCTTCTCACTAGAGTAGCAACCAGATTTCACAAAGCCATTGTATTGAATAACGGAAATAATTTGAAACATTTATGTGCACTTCACCAAGAACAATTATAAATATATGATGACTGTTATAAACAACTGCATGTCAGTGCTATAGACTTTGTGACACTGTTTAATAGAGGAGAGTCTTCAGGTTCATATCGTACAACCGTTTTCGACACTTCATGGAACTGGTTTCTCTCCGTCTTATAAGAAACTGTGGAGATCTGGAGCAGAAGGCCATAACCACCAGTATCTGCAAAACAGCATTTTAACAGCTGTGTTTGTATAGACATACGTTCCACATACAAGCAAACATTGGGGCATTACAAGAGAGTATTCCACCAGGAGAAACAAGCTCAACATAGTAGTGCTTGTGAAATGTTAAATGCAGGATCACTGGGTAAAAATATCAAATGCATTTAGTGAAGTAGCTCCTTGCTGTCTCACGCCGGTAAAGGATAATAGAAGATAAACGTACGAAAGACAAGTCGCTGTTGCCAGGCATTGCAACTGGCGCAACAGGCACTATGTAACAGACAAACAGTGCTCATCGACAATACACGACATACTGTTTTAAAAGCAGTGTTACAGTTATATTAAAGCCTTATAAAGACTTATATATATCATCATAACATATTGCTTTTATTAATGTACGTCATTTACATGATGTTCTTGTACAAAAGTATACACGTCTTTTTGCTTGCATGAAATGACATGCTCATGATAAAACATGAACATTGTGGTTAAAGGGACACTTTCATTAGATCATGCTCTACTGGCTTGTACGCAGTAGGTCAGTGAATCTAGCACAACATATATTTCATGTTGACATCATCAGTGCTGAGATGCATGTCTGTTGCATGCTACAGTAGTATTGATTTCAGGCGACCTTCCGCTTGGCTGTGTCGCCAATGGCAACACAGGTGAGGCTCTCAAGGACGCTGGTGGGGCGCTGTGTGCACACAAACAGCTGCGAGAACTCTGGTCGTGCCTCGATGTACGTCTCCAGGTCACCTACACGATAATAATCTTATTATAACTTGCATACAGTAAAAGTCATTGGTGATAGAAAACTTGATAGCTTGTATAACTATATAATGTTTTTACTTGTACTTTTATTTGATGTATGTATATTTATAATATATATATATATATATATATTATTATATATTATAAATATATAATAAATATATATATATAAATATTTACTTGTACTTTTAATGCATGATGTAGTTATAGTGTATTATTATTTTTTTACTCATATTTTATATGTATGTATGTATATTTGTATATAGATATATATATATACATATATAATATATATATATATATATATATATATATATATATATATATATATATATATATATAATATATATATATATGGACTCTTATCTGAAATAAATGTATTTTTATAATTGATGTTTGCTTGTTTAACGAGGCCCACCCTGGCCACTGATTGCCAGATGTTCAGTGACAGTAACTGCCAGAAACACATCACTCATCTGAGCCTTCCCCTTCATGTGTGTTTTTCTATTTTCTATTTAGCGACTTAGTAATTAATCATGACTGTCACAATTAATTCTTATGTGCTAAAACAGTCCACATGTGTTTTAGTCGTAATCCATCACAGAGCAACGAGTGCTAGAGGGCAACAAACACAAATCATACCATTCGAACACAATGGTGGTGGCATCTTGACAAAAAAGGAGACTCATACATTAGTTATTTAATTCTCTTAAATGTATCAAATGCTCTTTGTCCAATCTGGCTGATTTTAAAATGGGTGTTCGTTTTTCAGTGTCTTAAAGACAGTAATGGAAGCACAGTCTAACCTTTTGAAGGGACCACCTGCCATTAACGACCACAATTAACTCCTCCTTTCACAAGTTAAATGACTGCATTAAGCGACCACCTGTATTAAGAGATCACTTGTCGGCCATCCATTGAGCGATCGCTTAAGACAGGTTCGAATGTAACCTAAGAGACCAAGACCAGCTTACTGTATGTAACAGTCTGTTTGCCAGATGTGGTCAGTTCGTCCAGGAGCTGCTGGGCCTGGATGTTGTCCACACCACAGATGACATGCAGGATGCCACTAAGTTCGTCGGTGGTCACCTTGCCCTTTGACCCGTGGTCAAACACCTACAGGACAGAGAGTGCAACGTAGGACTAGATTAAGGCAAGCTGATCAGTGCGGTTTTAGTTACATGTTAAATAACAAACCAATAATTATACATTTTCAGTTATGCATTGAATGGCAAACCACTGATAACTCGTTTTTAGTTATGCAGTGAATGGCGAACCAATCAAAACTCACTTTAGTTATATGTTAAATGATGAAACAGTGATATAATTTGCTTTAATTATGCACTGAATGGTGAAACAATCAACTTTCGCTTTTAATTATGCTTTTAATTATGAACCAATGAGAACCCGCTTTTAGTTAAACATTAAATTAATAAATACAGCACAAACATTCAAAGATAGAACTAGTTCCCAGTGCAAGCAGATAAGGAGAACATGAAATGGATGCAGCTTGTGGCTGTGATAGGAAACTGGTCCAATTTTATTCATAGTAATTTTGTTAGCAGGACACAAAGTTTGTGAGGAGAACTCAATATTGCCCTACAAAAGGCACACTACGTTTGGCAATGCGTGCCAGCTGACCGCTTTCTGTCCGCACTGTACACTGGTGGCAAGGTCTGTAGACAGATGTTTAGTTGGAAAGATGACATTGCTGCTGCTGCTGATGGACTGGACTCATTTTGGCCACTTTTCACCAATAACTGGTCGGTTTGATTGTCCTGTCTGCCACGATGTCTGACTTTATAGTTGACCGCTACGGATACAAGTTGTCTTACCTGGAATGCCAGTTTCATGATGTCCTCAATCTCTGTAGGCTGTCTCGTCAGCAGACACATTGCCATGGCATATTCTCGCAGGTCCAACTGGCCACACGCTTTCTGTAAGGGATAAAGCAGATTTTTTTTCTTCAAATATGGCATGACAAGCTCAATGCAGACATAAAAAAAATCAAATCATGTTTTTGTGGAAATTTCAACAGAATATTTACATGTCTATAGCTGCATATCCATGCTATGAAAATGTTTAAAAAAAACAAACAATTTATTGTGAGAACACTGTGAAACCACAACTCGAAACATTATTGGCAACATGTTTCTTGCATGTAAAAGGCCAGTCTGCTCCTGAGCAATGTTATGAAGTGAGACACAATGTTATGAAGTGAGATACAATGTTATGAAGTGAGATACAATGTTATGAAGTGAGATACAATGTTATGAAGTGATATACAATGTTATGAAGTGAGATACAATGTTATGAAGTGAGATACAATGAGAATGCATCAGGTACCTTGTCATAAAGAGCAAACATCTCTTTCATCGTGTCACACACGGGAAGCTCGAGACAGGTGGCAAACTCGTCGAGTGTCACCTGTGTCGACTTGGACGTCACAATGTCACACAATCTGTCCAGCAACTGAGTGCTCTTGCCATTCCTCATGTCCAGTCTGAAAAACATGTTAATTAATTAACAATGGAAAACGTGACCAATGTAATAAAATTTACCTACGAAATGATATGCTATTGATGCCACCCAAGACCAAACTACCAAAAGATGATCAGATGTAAGTGTTACCATGTCTGTTTGTCCAAGGATGTACTATTAAATGGTGATGTCACAGTGACATGCCATACCTTGAAGACAGTTATTGTACACTGCACCTGGCTTAGACTTAGACCCTCTAGTGAGGCCAGGCACTGGACTGATGCCTGGGGAGGAAACTCGGTAACATACGCCGTACGGTACATCCTTCAATTGATAGATGATCCGGTTTCTCGGTTATTAATATTAAACATAATTACCTCTCAAGAAACTTGGTATTCGATCTGAGTATTTCGACCGCATCCTGTGGTCTTCTTCACATGACCAATTTCACATGACACAAGCTTGTGTCACGTGTGTCACCTGACCAATGTCACGTGACATAAGCTTGTGTCACGTGACATTGGTAACGTGACACATCCGTAACTTCAGTCTGCTGAAGAAGACTGTGGGATGCAGTCAAAATATTCAGATAAAATACCAAGTTTCTTGAGAGATAATTATGTTTAATATTAATAACCGAGAAACCGGATCATATATCCATTCAAGGATCATCTGACAACACAAACGAGAAGTTGTGCAAACGTTATGGGGGCTGGAGAAAACGACTAGGAAGGTAGCTTGCTGGAAGAACCACTGCCATTTCAATACACATTGTCTCCATGACAACGTAATTCCAAAGAGCCTACAGCTACGATCAACGGTGAAGGGAATAAACGTCAACAATCCTGAGAAAAGCAGAGAAGTTTTTAAACATCACAATATCTCAGTGCCATTTTACAGTGAACAAATTACAAGATGAGAAAGAATAATTAGAAACGAACCTGCATACGAAACTAACGCAAATGGAGGAAGTGACAACGTTCATTGAGCATGATGAAATCACTTTTGGGTAACGTGGGAAAGACAACAACGAAAATATGATCAACTGTTATCCAAACAACAGCAAGGTGGTCGCCGGAGCAGATGGTCCACAACTAGATGACCCAGGCAACATCACAGAGAGGTGGGTCATTAATCTAGCGAACAGACATTTAGACTGTGATGAAGTCAGTCTGTTGAAGGGTTAAATTTCACGGTTACCCCACAGAACCTCTTCATAGACGATCTGATAACAGGAACAGAATCGGCATGTAAGAACATCAAAGAAAAACGCATGGCCGATGGGTTGAGAAGTGATGTAGCTAAAGGCGTGATGAAACACAAAGCCAAGGAAAAGAGATCCAACATATCACAGGAAGAAAGGAAAGCACTTCAAACTTTACATAGCGACAAGACGATCAAGATTCTACCAGCAGACAAGGGTAGAGCAACAGTGATTATGAAGGCCACAGAATACAACACTAAGATTGCGGGGTTATTAGGAGATGACACCACCTACAAGAAATTGGAAAGGGATTGTACAAAAGTAAACTAGTCAACACCACGAAAGAGTGGAAAAGAACCAAGACTATCTCAGATGCCCTATACTACAGGATCTACCCTACATCAGAAGCAGTCCCAAAATTCTACGGATTACCTAAGGTCCGCTAGAACAATGTACGATTAAGACCTATAGTATCAAGTATAGGCAGTATAACATATAAGACAACAAAGTTCCTAGCCAGCATTCTGAGCCCACTAGTCGGAAAAACAGAACATTTTGTGAAAAACAGCAAAAAATTTGTAAAGAAGATTGAAGAGTTGGAAGTTACACCTGGGAGAAAAATGGTGTCCTTTGATGTGACAGCCCTGTTCACTAGTATCCCAGTGACAGAGTCGGTATCAGTGATTAAGGAATGACTAAACCAGGATACAACACTGAAAGACAGATGCGAACTATCAGTAAACCAGACCACCACACTGTTAGAAATCTGTCTGAACACCACATATTTGTAGAACCAGAACAGGACAATACATTAGCCTTTCTAGACACATGTATATGCCTAAAAGATGATGGATCAACCAAGGTTGGTTGATTGGAAATATATCGGAAAGCAACCCACACAGACCAGTATTTGAACTGGGATTCTAATCACCACTTAGAACACAAATGATCAGTGGTCAGGACACTCCTCCAAAGGGCAGAAAACCTGGTAACAGAAGAGGAGGACAAGAACATGGAGGTGGATCACATCAAGAAAGTGCTGAAAGCAAATGGTTACAAAACTTGGATGTTTAACACCACACAACCAATGAGAAGGAAGAAGAACACCACCACAGAAACCAGCAGAAGACAACATGCCATAGGTCTGCCTACATTAGTAAACTATCAGAACAAGTAGCAAGGATTTTCAAGTCCTATGACATCCCAGTTTACCACAAACCTATCAACACCCTGAGGTCACTGTTGGTACACCCAAAAGGCAGAACAGCAAAGTGTGGTGTGGTATATGACATACAATGCCCAGAATGTGGCCAACACTATATAGGAGAAACAGCCAGAACACTTGGCACAAGAATTAAAGAACACCTATCTTGTCACCAACCCCTATCAGCTATAAGTGAACACAAACTGAACAAAGGCCATCGGTGTTCTATGAAGGACGTTACAATTCTAGACCATGAGGAGAACTGGCACAGGAGGAAAATAAAGGAGGCAATTAATATCCACAGGGAGAAACATACATTGAACCGAGACGTTGGCCAGGAGCTCCCACTAGTCCTGCTCCAGCTTATATCACGTGACATTGGTCACGTGACACATCCGTAAATTCAGTCTGCTGAAGAAGACCGTGGGATGCGGTCAAAATAGTCAGATCGAATACCAAGTTTCTTGAGAGGTAATTATGTTTAATATGTACGGTACATGTTTTACACTTACTTTACAAGTAATACGTACAGTACATGTTTTACACTTACTTTACAAGTAATACGTACGGTAGATGTTTTACACTTACTTTACAAGTAATACGTACAGTACATGTTTTACACTTACTTTACAAGTAATACGTACGGTACATGTTTTACACTTACTTTACAAGTAATACGTACGGTACATGTTTTACACTTACTTTACAAGTAATACGTACGGTAGATGTTTTACACTTACTTTATAAGTAATATGTACGGTACATGTTTTACACTTACTTTACAAGTAATACGTACGGTACATGTTTTACACTTACTTTACAAGTAATACGTACGGTAGATGTTTTACACTTACTTTATAAGTAATATGTACGGTACATGCTTTACACTTACTTTACAAGTAATACGTACGGTACATGTTTTACACTTACTTTACAAGTAATACGTACGGTAGATGTTTTACACTTACTTTATAAGTAATATGTACGGTACATGCTTTACACTTACTTTACAAGTAATATACCAAACACTTCCAACTTAACAAAATGATACACTCGGTTTACAATGTTTCGTATGTAACATTTTGCTAAATTAGTGACAGTACCTATTCCCCACCATGTCTTAAGACATAAGACATCTTGGGGTTAATAGATACTGTTGTCCCACGCAGGTGAACGAGATCATGGATACAGTATCCACCATGTAGAATTAGACATAATTTGATTAACAAATTGTGTGCCCTCTCTAGCCAAATAGTGAAAAATGCACAAATTCTGCGTGCATTTGAAAAATAACAACAACACGAAAACTTTTGCAGAGCCTAAAATCTAGGAAAGGTAAACTCTAAGGCACAAAACAACGAAAGGATTATGACACTGACATATATTTAAAGATACAAACATTAACAGTCAATTAGTACCATTGCACTTACATTTAACCCATATGAAGCTAGAGTTCACTAAACAAGAGATTACTTTGTGAAGACTACCTAGTATAAATTGATTATAAACGGATTATAAACAAATACAAATTTAATTTCTAACATGGCGCCGTGCAAACGCCAAGTAAAGGCAAAACGTAATTTGATATGTTCTAGCTGCGACAGCTGGATAGACTTTGCAAAGTCCGGGTGTGTAAATTCGTGGGCGGAGGTGCAGGCGGATGATTTCCATTTCGTGTGTAGGGGGTGTACTACAGTGAAATATCTGCAGGAGCAGGTGATTGAGCTAAGGCGTATGATTTTGATGATGACAGGGCAGGGTGAGACAGAAGTGAGCAGAGGTGGTGAGAATGATGAGAGCAGAGGTGGTGAGACCGAAGAGAGCAGAGGTGGTGAGGCCGAGGAGAGCAGAGGTGGTGAGACCGAGTAGAACAAGGAGAGCAGTGGCAATGTGAGGGAGAAAGCTGGTAAGAAGAAGAAAGATGACAGAAGGCAGAGAATGCAACAAAAGAGAGGTAAGCGGGTGAGTGGAGAGGGATTGCCAGGTGGTAAGACAGTAAAGGTTGATGATATGAGAGAAAGGGGGCATACTAGTAGTGTGCAACAGGAAAGGAGCTTTGCTGATGTAGTATCACAGGGGAAAGCGAGGAAAGCCCAGGTATTTATGGGGGATTCCATCATTAGGAAAGTGGATAAAATTGTAAATAGAGGAGATGACATAACAGTATGCCTACCAGGGGCAAAAGTAGAGGATATAGCAGAGAAGGCAGGACAGGTCATGGGTGGTGGCACGGGAGGTGCTGTTCTCGTGCATGTGGGAACGAATAATGCAGATAAGGAGGGAACGTCAGCCATCATTGGTAAGTACAGGAGGTTGATCAAGACACTTAAAGAGGCACGAGTTGGGCAGATCGTATTGTCGGGGATATTACCAATAATGGGAGGCAGGGGTGAGGAATATAGGAACTGTAGAAGGATGGCGATCAACACACAGGTACAGAAGGTATGTATGGAGGAGGGAGTAGGCTTCGTAGACATGTGGTTAAACTTTGTGGGAAGAGGTGACTTTTTCATGAGAGATGGACTTCATCTGACAGGGAAGGGCGCTGCAGTTCTTGCGTGTGAGTTTGTCAGAGTTGTCGACGAGGGCACAGGTGCCATAGATTATTTAAACTAGATGCGCAGGGGGAACTGACAGAGAAAACTCAAAGGAGTACTACTACAAATACACATCCAAAGAAATGTTCACCAATAATTTCAGACAATGAACTTAAATGTGTATGCTTAAATGCCAGGAGCATAGTAAATAAAAAAAGTGAGTTAGACATTATGGTAGCAGATATTGATCCTCATGTAATAGGCATCACAGAATCATGGGCAAATGAAGATATAGTAGATGCTGAGTTAGCACTGACAGGCTATGTAATGTTTAGGAAGGATAGACGAGAAAGAAGGGGAGGTGGAGTAATTTTGTATATTAAAGAATCTATCCAAGCATATGAAATTACACTGAAAAGTGAAGCAGATAGTGTGGAAGCAATTTGGTGTAACATAGTTACCAGGAACTCAACATTAACAATAGGAGTAGTTTATCGTAGTCCTAACATAGGACAAGAGGAAGATGTAAAATTACAAAAGGCGATAAGGGAGGTGAGCAAGGGAGAATGTGTTATAATGGGTGATTTTAACCATGGCCATATACAATGGGAATCATTAGAGAGTGCTGGAGGTGACAACCATCAGTTTCTACTTCTAACACAGGATTGTTTCCTTACTCAACATGTCTTGGAACCAACCAGAGGTGGGAATGTGTTAGATTTAATTTTGTCTTCTCAAAATGAATTAGTTGACAATGTTAAAGTACACGAACCTTTAGGTTCAAGTGACCATAACCAAATCCATTTTAATATAAAAGTAAAAACAGGGAATACATATAAAAAACAATGGAGGAGGAACTTCAACAAAGGCAAATATAAAGTGATGAGAACATATCTAGCAAATATAGATTGGAATAACTTGCTGAAGAACAAGACAGCAACAGAATGCTGGACTTGTTTAAAATATGAGATTGAGGGCATTATTGAGAAATTTATTCCATTAAGAAAACAAGGGAAAAGATCCAGGAAAAAACACCTGTCAAAAGAAGCTATTAGAAAAATTGCTCACAAACAGATGCTGTGGAAGGTCTATAAACACACTGGAAATGTAGAAGACTACACAAACTATAAAGAGGCACTTAACCTAGCTACAACTGAAATTAGAAAATCTAAAAGAACCTTTGAAAAAAAATTGGCAGGTAATATAAAAAATGACAGCAAGAGTTTCTATGCTTATGTAAGGAGTAAACAGAAAGTTCGAGATAAGGTCGGACCACTGGAAAACAACAGTGAAAACATAATTTCAGATGGGTTCCAAATGGCAGAGGTCCTGAATGAGTATTTTAGCTCAGTTTTTACCACAGAAGATATCAGCTCACTTCCAGTTCCATTGACTAAATTTGAGGGCAATAAATCAGAACATTTAGGGCAGTTATTTGTAACTCCTGAAATGATAGCAAAGAAAATTAAGAAGATGAAAGATAATAAATCACCTGGAGTTGATGGGATACCACCAAAACTGCTAAAGGAAATTGTTGATCAAATTAGTACACCACTTGCAAACTTATTTAACTTGTCACTAGAAGAAGGAATAGTTCCTTCAGAATGGAAAGAAGCAAACATTACGCCGCTATTTAAGAAGGGATCGAGGAAGAAGCCAGAAAATTACAGACCAGTGAGTTTAACATCAGTTGTATGTAAATTACTCGAAACATTAATTAGAGACCACATGGTGGAATTCCTCATAAAACATAAATTAATAAATACATCTCAACATGGATTCCTAAAAGCAAGGTCATGTCTAACCAATCTCTTATGTTTTTTAGAAGAAATTACAAAGTGGGTAGATGACAGGTCACCAGTGGATGTTGTCTACTTAGATTTTCAGAAAGCTTTCGATAAAGTGCCACATCAAAGATTGTTACTTAAACTAAAAGCCCATGGTATAGGCAATGATGTAATCAACTGGATAGAAAAGTGGCTTACACACAGAAGACAGAGAGTAATAGTAGATGGTAAGATTTCAAACTGGAAATCTGTTTTGAGTGGGGTACCACAGGGATCAGTGTTAGGCCCTATACTGTTTTTAATATATATATAAATGATTTGGAGGATGACATATCTAGCAAAGTACTCAAATTTGCAGATGACACAAAAGTATTCAGAAAGGTTACTAATGATACAGATAAACAAAGTTTACAGGATGATCTAGAAAAATTAGTTAAATGATCAGAAAAATGGCAAATGTTATTCAATTTTGGGAAGTGTAAATGTATACACATAGGACATGGAAATATGAACGAGGAATATAAAATGGGGGATGCTGTACTAGGTAGAACCACACAAGAAAAGGATTTAGGAGTAACATTTAATGCTGACATGAAAGTTTCAGAGCAATGTGGGATTGCTGCTTCGAAAGGAAATCAAATTCTAGGGCTAATTAGGAGAACTATCACGTATAAGGAGAAACATCTAATTGTACCCCTGTACAAAGCAATAGTTAGACCACATTTGGAATATTGTATTCAAGCATGGAGGCCGTATCGTAAAAAAGACATAGATAAGCTAGAAAGAATACAACGAAGAGCAACTAAGATGATTCCAGAGTTAAGAGACCTTAGTTACGAAAGTTGCTTATTACAATGTGGTTTGACAACACTAGAGACCAGGAGACTAAGATGAGACCAAATAGAAGTGTTTAAAATAGTGAACGGTTATGAGGATGTTGATAGGAATATGTTCTTCAAACTTAAAGAAGGCAGTAGAACCAGAGGACACAAAGCAGCATTAGTTAAGGAGCAGTGTAGGTTGGACATGAGAAAGTACTCTTTCTCACAGAGGGTGATAAATGAATGGAACAAACTGCCAAATGATTGTGTTAATGCTAGTAGTGTGAATATGTTTAAAAATAGAATTGACAGATATCTGATAAGGGCGGGCTACACATAGATGAGAAAATTGTTGGACTCTCGATAAGCCAATGGCTTCCTTGTCCACTTGCCATCTGGAACTTGTTGTTCGAGATGGCAATCTTGTTAAATCTTGTCTTGTTAAATCTACAAGCTTTATTTATCACAAGCTCTTCCTACCTGAGTTTCTTGCAGAGTTTGCGTGACTGAGACAGGCGCGTCATGATGGGAAGATCAAGCTGTGATGTGTACGATGACAGCTGACAGTCTTCGTACGTGTCATCAGTGACAGGCACACCCAGAGACCTACAAGACGGACGTCGGAACTGTTATAATAGGCTGGGTCATGACAGTGACCTGCATAGCCAACATCAATGTTTATGCAGTCATTTGAAACAAGTAATTGTTACAACAGAAATATCCTGTTGCAGTTTCCATGAATGCGACAGGAATTTACAAATAAAATATTTCTTTTTACGGGCAGATTTGTGAAATACAATGTTAACACAATGTGATTATTTGTCTTGGACATCCAGTTCAATATTTTCCAGCATGTTGTGAGGAAATTTTTTTAAATTAACTGATGTGTAAGCTACCAATATATATCTTCAAGTTCAAAACTGTACATTTTGTACACAACTGACACAGGAAGAAAAACAATGAACTCACTCTGCCATCTTGGCTCGAACATTACGTGCAAATAATGTGACATCTTTCACTTCCTCTGGGCTCGGGTAATAGACAGGTAAGAACTGCAAGGTGAAAAGTCCCATGAAAGACCACAAAAGACAGACAGTGGCTGTGACAACCAACTACAGTGTCCCACATTAGTTGTCATTATAATATTTAAATAATTTAAACAAATCATAAACTTATTACACAAAAAAGTAAACTCAAAATGAGTTCTGAGAATTTTACTGGTTGTTCTTAAAAATATTTTTCCTGCCATAGTGGTATCTTATTAATAGAGTACACAATATGTTACAAATCTTTCTACCATACCTTATTGTCTCCAAATAGTACAGACACCATTAGTCAATTGAGGTCACCTTTGCCCATCCCGAGGTTTACCTTAATAGTGAGCTTTACCTTAATAGTGAAGTTTCACTGTATCTGGCATTGTTCCACATAATTAAAATATATGTTACACAATTAGTTATTTATGACATGTTGAATTTAAATTAGAAAAACATCGAGCACAGCACTTTCAAAAACCATCAACACCACAACCACCACCACCTCTACTGTGTATTAAGACATTGTTTGCCATTGATGCGATATACAAAGCAACTGGATCACTCAACATAAGTTATGTACAGTAGTGTCATGTCCCTAAGTGAACCAAGTTAACTGTGTAGAGAACTGCCTGTGGCAAGAAGCTACTGTCTACTACAAGAGAGAGAGATAAGATAGAGAGGATGTTTCATGCAGTCAGACGCACCTCCATCTCCAGGCTAGTGTTAAACTGGCACAGAGTTAACCACAGCACGCCCAGTCTGAAAAAGGCATAAGAGAAACAACTGCTGAAGCAGACGCTTCCCCAACAGAGTACAGTAGCAAACATAACAGTGTTACAAGGCACAGTTTCACATGAAAGCTTCCCAAGTGTCGCAGAGGAACGCTCTCCATGTCAGGTAGTTAGAGAAACTAAACAAGTGCCAAAGGGCTGGTCCTGTACCGAGTTACAACCTACACAGGTCAGCCAGGAGAAGTGCAACTCACTAAGTCATAAATAATTACTGTCACAATCGTAGAGGAAAATAAGTTATTCCAATTCTTGAAAACTAGTACGGACTGTCTTGAACTGAATGAGCACCAAAGTGTAAGAAGACTTAAGGTAGCTGGGGTGGCTAATATATGCTTGTCTTGAATTGAGTAGTTTCAACAAGTGTTTAAGAAAAATTTACCATTTCTTCACACAGATCGTAGTTGAAATACTATATAATATTCCAGATTAATAAAATCTTGAGTTTTTCGTTTATTTGGTTATGTTACAAGATTTTAAAAACATTTTTGTAAATTTGTTTTGAGAAAATCCACAAATAAATAAATGATATACATAAAGTATGATAGTGTCATTGATAACTTTATGAAAAATGTTGGTTAACATAAATGAATTACGTGTGCTACACCACCATGAATAATTTCGCAAAAAAGTTGAATGACAGCTTAAAGTGGCAGTGTATGTTGGACACAAACCCTTCACCAATCGTAATTCAAAGTTGTGTAATTTTGTCTACATTTAAGACGTGTCCGTACGACACATTGCAGCTTAGTAAGTATTGTAGTTTTTCTAAAAAAGTAAATTAAGCATAATTTCCTGGTTGTGATAACAGAAATGTCAATAGATAAACATATCATGCTTGAAATGTGATTTTTTACTGGCATTTTACATATTGTTGATAACACATAACGGATATTTATAACATTGACATATCCTCTTAATTTGCTGCCACAATGGCCCTTGAATCTGTATGTGTAATTGTGTGTTGTCGTCTGTGATATCAGGTTATGCCAGCCACCTGACAAACACATAGCAGGGTGTGTTTATGATCATTTTGATTGGCCCATTATCTGAGAGGGTCACCAGGTCACATCTACATGGCTGTTTCCGTTATAGCTTCAAAGGCACAATAAATGTTAGCCCTGTATAAGGGCATGATTTAGTTAGGCAGATATAGTACTGATGTGTACTGGAATAACAGTAACAATATGATATGTTCCACGTTCACGGCAAATGAATAAAGTTGGTTCCATTACTATGGAAACGTCATCAGCTTTTCTAAGAAATTAGGGGGATTTCCAAAAGGACTGGTTTTTTAAAGGATGGATTGGCGAAATACGACGTTAGTGCCGGGTGATTATTTGTGGTGTCGACGTTCCGTTCAATATTTCCTAGCATGTTACGAAGAAAAAAAAAATCAATTGACACGTTAGCCATCCCAGCTACATTAATATAGAGTAGTTTACATGTTCGCTTTATGTCTGAGAAATGATCACACACTTGCCAACCATTACATGATGTTTCTACACAGAATTATTACATCCATCATCTATTATCATTGTATTGCGAGAGTACAATACTATTACATCCATCACATATTAAAAGAACAAAGTCTGATAGCTTTTATCATAAAATTATTTTACACTGTATAAATCTATTCTAACATTTGGACTGCCTAACTGTGTTTAGTGAACAACCATTTTTAAATATAATTTTACCATCATCTGTTTATGAATATAGACATTGCCACTGAGTGCCTTCACCAACAGCGGTTGACAATTTCCAACACCTGTGGACAAACTTTACTGGGGATAGGCGTCTATGGGATTACGTGATAATAATTGCCATAAAATTCCTCCTAGTTGCAATGTAAACATGATATCCACACCAAAATGTTCAAATTAAACAGATAATGGCTAAATAAATTTTTTAAACTGTAGTTCATTAAAACATCTTTGAGCTGTCAAGATGTTAGCATGGATGTGGCTTATACTGCAGTATATAACAAGATTTTACAATAAAAACTATAAAACTTTGAACCTTCAAAACTGTAATGACAATGTGAATTGCATAAGTACAATACTGATATGTCACCATCACCCATTATACAGTCGAGCCTCGTTATAACGCGGTGGTCGGGATCCACGACTTTAGACCGCGCTGTACGCGAGGCGCATTAGGTGTTCCCATATCTGCCACCAGGGAGTTACTAAACAACAGCGATCGCTGCCCGCTGCACCAAGTCCAAGAACGCTGTCGAAGCCCTGTGTGCTTGCATCACTGTCTTATACGCCAACATGCAGTTTATGGAATTTATTAAACTTATACTAGCATCAACGTGTATTATTTTTGCAAAGTCACACCCTGTTGATTCTTGAACTGAATAAAACACTTGTACATATACCGTTATGGAACAGATCTACTACGATGGTGATGTACTGGACCAATATGCCTACGAATCGAAAATAATAACCTGGATCTGAGCAGCCGAAAAAACGTATATGATTTGACAAACGTAGCATGTAAGCTGATAAAACACAGAAAACAACAATAGGTAGAATTAATAATTGTTTCACTTCGTCTTTCAACCGATCTCGACCGAAGCATAAATTGATTACGCACTACTTAACATCAATTCATCGTTTCATATGCGGATGATGAATTCGTATTTTCGCGCACCGGTAGAGCCTTGGGTTAGGAATTTGGCATGTTGGTTTCGCATCATGAAAACGATACAATTTACGATGTAATGGAAGCATGCCATTTCACCCAAGTGTTATGTTGGTGTTGCATGCTAAATGCATTTAAAACTGTTGATCTGATTCTTAAGCGAGGCGTATTTGTGAATCTCGATTGCAATTTACAAACCATCAAAGCGAAGCCAGCGACAGCGATTGATGTCGGCGACAGCGCAAAACAAACAACACTTTGATACTGGTTCATTGACGTTGTTCGTCTAATGTTTCTTGAGAATTGTCAAAGCAATTCTAAGTAGGTTTAAGCAGGCCCATTTGGCATTTCCCCCATGGCGGCAGAAAATCGGGGTCCACGACCGACCACGTCATATCCGAATTCACGTAATAATGGGGCGCAACTGTAGCATTATTATGACATCTATATTGAATAAATAGGACATCATTTTGCAAGGACTGCTTACTACCTCGAAACAAAACAAACAAAACTGCTGAAATGAAATATAAACCAAGAAGTGCCCATGACTGAATGTTGTTGGCTTGAGAAGCATACAGCGTCCATCAACCAAAGCGATGTTAAGATGATGGATCTGTTAAATAAGCTCTACTTACGCATCTGGCCCATCCCAAGTCCACGGAATTGTGTTCTGAAACCCGAGACATAGCCACATCTAACAGGCAAGGAAAACAATCTGCACACATAATGATTCCACATCTATGGTTGAACATAACAAATACCATCATACTGCCACCCCAAAGTTAAAGTGAAACCAAAGGCATTGTTTTGGGCCTTTGTATCAAGAGTGCCTAAAAACTAATCATTTGCAACTATAATCAAGAATATCACGCAAGTGGTTTACTGGGAATCTGTTCTAAAATTGCAAAATTCTGGTGTTATGTCATTTTTTGTGGAGGTTGACATATTCATCAGTGTTTGCACTTTTGACCAATCAGTGGCGAGCCGCCCCTTAACCCCCGACTCAGCTGTGATGTAGGCTGTGCGTATCGCCTGTATTTTTAACGTGGTTGAGGTGTGTGGTTTCATTTTTATTTGCTTTTATATTGGTTTCACACGCAACAAAAATTCTTACAATGCCATACTGTGCAGCATTCGGATGTAAACATGATTCAGCGAGGTATAGAGAGTTGTCTTTTTTTATTTCCTCTGGAAAAACAGAGAGTAGTGAAGCAATGGATTCACAATTGCAGGCGGGCTGGTTGGAAGCCCATGCGATATGCTAGACTTTGTTCTGCCCATTTTGAAGTCGTGTTGTGAAGTTGATATGTCATTAACTAATGGCTCAAGATCCTTCAAAACGTTGGCAACAGAGAACGTTAAAGCCTGAAGTGGTACTGACAATCTTGCAGCATGTACCTCAGCCGAAGGCTTCGACACAACGCAAACACTCGACCAAGAGAACTATCAAATCGGAATGCGAGGTGGTTAGTAAACAATGAATGAATGGAGTATTTTGTCAAATAAGTTGATTTTAGACACAAACAGCATATCCAAACTTATTGGCAAGTATGTGACTAAAATCGTCTACATCTACGATCAGGCATTTAAAGTTGGAGTTGTGGGAAACCTAGTCAACACTCTTGACATAGGATTCTGAACAAATTTGGTGCCGCCCATGCAAAAAAGATTTTTGGTGTTCAATGAGGTATATTTAGTTAACCACTTGCGTGATACTCTTGATTATAGTTGCAAATGGTTAGATTTCAAGTACTCTTATAGGTGCAAAGGCCGCAAAAATGCCTTCGGTTTCACTTTAAGCAATGCAAGCAAGACTATGTCAACTGTAAGTCATTTTTTTAATTTTTAACGAAATGTATCTATGAAAAATGCTGTATTGCCACAAATGTACTTTAAATGAAGTGTTATGCGATATAATTAGTGAACTTACCATTTTGTTGATGTACCTTAGAGAGACAGGCTGGACAGGTAGACCTGGGTAGAAGGCACCTGTAGGAGAACAGCAGTTACTACTTTGTGCGACCTTCTTACATTTAATCACAACACTTAACCTATCGCAAATCTGGTTCATTGGTGTCCAAACTTGTAGTGTGTGAATAGTTTATGTAACATCCGCATTCGACTTAATAAAAAATCCCTATTTTTGTTCAAATTATCAAAAGAATTGACTTTAGTCATTAGATCTGGTAAGGATCAAAATAGTGGATATCCAAAATGGTAAACACTGTGTGGGTCAATACCGATCATGGGTGTGACTTCAATCCTCTCACCCATCACATCACAATTTCACCAAGGAAGAAAATCGTGATTTTTCAGCAATTTTATTCTGACTTCAGTTAATGCTTCCAACCGCTGCTACAGCAACCCTAACTGTTAGCTCAAAAAGAACGAATGACTTCAATTACAGCATACACTTGGATAAATCACAAATTAATGGAGCAAAACCAAACGAGACACACCTGGTTTGAAGGAGATCAGAGCTGTACCACTTGTGCAGGTGCCTTCTGGAAAGATCAGGATCTGCGGCCACTTGCCCTTAGACTGCGCCCTTTGTTGGATGTCTTGTATCGCTTGTTGACGTGAGTTTGGGTCTTCCCGACGAACGAAAATTGGCTGAGTGAACTTTGTCAATGCTGAAACCATACAGCTTTGAGTTTGCAATTGCCATCAATTATTATACATGGGGCTGATGACTGGAATTTAGGACAACATCACTGTTAATTTTCTCTGTAAATTATTGGTGCCACCCAGCATGACAAAACCATATGGTATTCTGTCAATGATTAAAGAAACTGAGCATTGAGGGAAAACAAGCCAGATTACTGCACCAAACATACTTAGACCTTTGAACCAAGAACCGTGGTATTTAAAGCAGATATTCTAACAACTACCCTACCACACCATGCAAGGATAACAATGATGTCAACTCCTGTTTGTGTTGTTCGTTCACCTGAACAACACAGCCTTTTCATGACACCAGTTTTATTTCCATGAATTCCAAAACCCAAATAATGGTAGAACTTAAATAGAAGCCATGGTGGTGTCATCATGACAACCTCAAGTTCAACACGACAAATCATTAAGATTAGTTACATACGCAAACAATTAATTTGCACCACAGAAATGCTCCAATAACTCACTGCCAAACATGAAGACATTTTCTGACGATGCCCTTGTGACAACGGAGCTGAGATTCAAGAAGGATACGGGCAGGGAGTCGAAGTAACACGTGTGCGGGGCCAGGACAAGGATGGGGGCCACAGCCGCCGGGGCCTGAGTCCCTCGTATGCTGATCCAGTGGAAGCCGCACACAAAGTAGACGGAGCGTGCAGACAACACGACCAGGGGACGGAGGTAACTGCAAACAAGAGGTCAATCGTAAACATTGACCAACAAGTTATGGCCATCAGGTTTTGTTGATGTAGTTTATTCAGCAGATTAGCCACAGGTAAGTTTCTGTGTCATTATTTTCTCAGTCTGAAAGCGATCTTTGTTTTTTTAAATTTGCAAAAAAATTTGGGGCAAGAATCTTAGATGCATATTTGCATTGAAATATGCATTATCAAAATGCACAAACATAGTGCTGCCATGTTTGCATTTTAATGTTATACAAACAGGCTACCTAAATCACTTGAAAGCATTATATTAATGTTATTACGTACTTGACCTCTTCATACCCTAGTTGGTGCATAAGGTCACATGTATATTAATGTTTTTAGATAATCATAAAAACAGTTCTCACATATTTCAAATTGTGTTTCTAAAAAACTTCTGTATTTATAATCCTAATGTAAATGCAAATTGTATAATTTTATTATTATTAATGAAAATTAAAGCCTTTGGCTAATAGTGAAAATAAATGCCTGAACTCCTAATTTCCCCCACAGGAATTAGCTGACATGCTAGCTCATAGCTGGACATGTAGCAGAAGACAAAGTCCAGCATCAGAAAAGATGAAGAAATACCTTCTCCAGCCTGACATGGGCTGCTTGCTGTCAGCGTCACTGCATCCAAGGAGAGCGAGCGTGGCCAGTAGCCAGGTGACAGTGACCAGGATGGCCACCACAATGAGTCGCAGTGGTGCTATTGTTACACTCATAAATGCAATCTACAAGCGTAACACAATGCTATTAGATACAACACAATGCTATTAGATACAACACAATGCTATTAGATACAACACAATGTTATTAGATACAACTAGTCACGGTAAGGTACATTGCCATAATAATGGTTACCATTCTTACAAAGCATCCGACTCAAACAAATGTTGTAGCGCCTTTGAGCAGGTGTTTCACCCGGATACATGGAACCTCATAAATGTTTAATAATAATAATAAAATCATTACAGAACTGATTCCAAGCAATGCTGGTGAGAACGTATGTCAGTGATATGTAAGTTTACATTTTAGCGTTTAATACTTTATCAAAATTAGGCACTGATTGTCATAGGAAATTTGTGGGAGTTCAGCAGACTACTCATATTTGGAAGTGCGCAGACAAATTTGGGAGTCCATACTTTTCAAGTACAACCAGTCCACTATGTGGCACCGCTGTTGTATCAACTTCCTGGCTTGCAATCTAAGACTGTTGTGGCCATGTCGGATCACATGCATCTTGCTCATGATTATCTCGAAAAAAAACAGTCTAAGCGAGTATGATTGTTCGATACAGCCCGGAGTTGATCCAAGAAGAAAGCGTACAGTGCCGCACACACATGTTGACGGAGTATTGAAACCGGCCAGTTTAACACTAGATTTGTCGTCTTCTAAAATCAGGAGTCACACAGACTCCTACCAAGGGCTGTACAATCAAATATGATAATTAAACACTTTCAGTGAGGTAGGCCACAGCTATCCTTTACCTAACTTTAGAAGGACAATCACTCCTGGCAGTAAGCGTACACACAGTGAATACTTTAACCTCTTAATTTCTACAAACAACATTCAAAGTTAACACGAACAAAACACCATCCCGAGTGTTGCCACTGTGACTGACACCACCACACTGCCTGTAGCTGTTGAGATACTCAGGGATGTATATCCACTGGGATGCATAATTAGTTTCAACTAAGTAATCATGATTGAGCATGCACTCCACAAATTCGCTCCAATCGTTTCTGTTCGCTTTGCCCTACAGACCATACTTCTGACCCTTTCCAGTGGCATTATGGGAATCATAAAATCTTGTTAGCTGTAAATTGATATAACCATGCATAATTAATGTTATGACGTAGTTCGCGATCGTCTTTCAATTCAGTGAAGACAAAAACATGAATGCACTAGTGCAGCGGAGTCATGACTGGTGCTGCCTCGAGTGGTTTGTGAGGGCAATCCTTGGAGACAATTGTGGTGCGTGTCTTACTTCCTTTGTGTGCAGGTTTGTGTTGTGTGGATGTAAACATACCCCAGACATCAGTGAGTATTGGCAGATTACCAAGCTATCCGTAATATGCGGCCCCCTTTTCTAACATAATTATTGTTACCCGAGGTGCCAGCCTAGGGTTAGGGTGTTAATGGAATGCAGCATTAGATAACCTTTATGTGGCCAGTACATTGTCATTGTTCACACATCTCAATACTTAATCTATTGGCACTGAAAATAAGTTGTGAACAATGCACAATTGATACACATTCAACAAGTGAGCAAGTTAACTGTACAGTTTCTACCCATTCTGTCCCATGTACCAAGGAAAAACGAAGTACAGATGGCATCGACAAAACAGGACCACTCCATAAACAATGTTTGTTTTTTTCAGTTGTTTGTTTATGATGGCCCAGATCCAGTTTCCAGACCTATAAATTCCTAATCTGCAGATTGTAAAATGTGGAATTGGTGCCATGAAAAGAGAAATCTTTTTCATGCATGTATACCATCATAATACAAATTATTATTATGTTTCCCCAAGGGTGAACAGTACAGTCATTAGAGTAATTACACCCCAGCTAATCAAGAGAGAGGCCAATTATTACTCGCTGTATTGTCATTTGTCAACCATGTGTTTAGTGCTGTCAACCTGTATGTCTGACATAGGTCACATCAATGAAATTTGTTTAACCTACATTAACAGGAATCATTAATTTGTTTAAATGGTCCTGTTGAACCAGTGTTGATGCTGCCAGGTAGATCCACCCAAACAAACATAGGAGTGAACAGTGCCCAGGTAGATCCACCCAAACAAACATAGGAGTGAACAGTGACCAGGTAGATCCACCCAAACAAACATAGGAGTGAACAGTGACCAGGTAGATCCACCCAAACAAACATAGGAGTGAACAGTGCCCCCAGGTAGATCCACCCAAACAAACATAGGAGTGAACAGTGCCCCCAGGTAGATCCACCCAAACAAACATAGGAGTGAACAGTGCCCAGGTAGACCCACCCAAACAAACATAGGAGTGAACAGTGCCCCCAGGTAGATCCACCCAAACAAACATAGGAGCGAACAGTGACCAGGCAGATCCACCCAAACAAACATAGGAGTGAACAGTGACCAGGTAGATCCATCCAAACAAACGTAGGAGTGAACAGTGCCCCCAGGTAGATCCACCCAAACAAAGATAGGAGTGAACAGTGCCCAGGCAGATTCACCCAAACAAACATAGGAATGAACAGTGCCCAGTTGCTGCATCAGCAGCAAGATGTATTACTATTAATCCCTTGGTTACTCCTTGAGTTGTCTGACAAATGTTGCTCGGTTCCAGGTTTCAGTTCGCAAATGTACAGAATAGCTGTCATTGATTAACACAGCATGTCATAGCTGATAGCTCTAATCACTACATGTCACATTTGCATTGAAACCCATGTAATGCATATAGTTTATTTGGTGAAAAATAAAAACAAACTGGCATCATTCTGAGATGCCTAAGCAGTTAGCACTGATATCAAATGTAAATTTATCCACCTTGGTTTTATGTATAATGAATGTACAGAAACCAATGCTAGTCTTGTGATAAGAGAATTCAGACAATCCCAGATTCCCAAATCTCTTTTTATTTTCAGTTGCGCCCAGTACAAAAAGAACCACATGCAAACTGTGAATGTACCATACTTTTTATTCACTTCACAGAAGAATGAAGAATGGGCATTTCAGTATTTTTCATGGAAACATTTAACTACAAAAAACATCCAAGGGCATGGACGCTTGTGTCTGCTGAACTTTGAAACAACAACAGATCCTTGGTGTGTGTCTTCGTTTACCAATGGGGATTCATTATTCACAGAAAACTGAGGGTACAAACTTCAGGTTCTGCTTCTTCTCTTTAGTGTATATTGATGGGGTAAAGGGCTAGGCATGCTTTACCAACTCGATAGTGTAAATAGTTCCCTGGTTTCGATACTGCAAGTCTGCAACAACAGTCACTGCAGCCAAAATAAATACTGTGACATACAAAAGATGTGAGTCAAGAACCAGTAATCAGAAACTGACAGTCTTGAGCTACCAGAGACTCACACATGTGGGGCACAAGATAACGGATGAAAGTCAATCATTTATACAATGCTTCCATTGCAAGCTATCAAGCTTTTCACTTATAAGCTTTGTCTATGTAAAACTGTATTGAATCTGTTTGAATAAGTGTTCTTGACTGATTGTTTCCTTGATGAGATACTCCCTGAACAGCTGACCAGAGCTAAACTGGGTAGTGAATATAACCAGTTCTGTGAGTCCTCCACAGGCTACACATTTACCGGGTGAGATTATTTTACTTCCTTTGGCATAGAGGGTAAATTGGATAAAGCTGGATATGTGAACAGTTTGGGGGGTGTGGCGATCATTACGTTTGTTGTTAAAAATACTTTTTGGCTCATCTGGCTGTCGATATTAGACTGATAGCTGGTTGCTATGCCAGTTTTGGGGTATATTTTAACTGAATTCCAATGGAAAAGGAATGCGGACGTTACCATCCATCAACAAAGTCTGTAATGGCATGCGAAAAGTCTGCAAACTTGGTCTGCGGGCAAAAAGCACTGCAAAATACCAGCATGTTGCATTCCAACTCATGCAAAAACGTCACAGAGAATTCATGTGCGTACATGGATGATGTGGAATTGGAGTGGCTTGGTGAGGGGGACGTGGTCATTCATTGCACTCCCCAAATAGTACTGGTGACTGGGACACCAATAATTTCATTGAACAGTACTATGAATCCTTGGGAGGATGTCCAGTGTGTGTGTGTGTGTGTGCGCATGCGTGTGTGCACCGCGCGCGCGTGTGTGTAGGCACATATATGTAGAACCCAATAATGTGTGTTTTACTGTGTCCTGACTCTGACCCACGAGGCTAACACAGTACAGAGAACTCCCAAGGACTTCACTACGTACACCATTAGGCTTAGTTAAAAAAGTTGTGATGCATATTAAACATACATAATACATATACATGGACATTTGATTTATTGTTAGTTATAGAGACCCGCCGATCTATATTTTACCTGTCAACTACAAATCAATGCAGACATACAACATTAAAAGAAATAGATGTACAAGTATGCATACTAGTCTTTCTCAAAATGAATGTGCTACGAAGTGTAACAAGGCGTTATGGGGTCTCAAAGCATAACTAACATACTTTATCATGGATAGTCCCTTACTTTCATATCAAGAAAAATATACATTAATAGCAGTAACATATGCACTATTTTGCAGTAATATATTTAGATTGTAGCGGTTTTGTCCACAGGGATGTTGTTTGGAGAGAGCTTTTGTCCTTGGAGTTTTTGGCCATTTGGGCTTTTGTCTAATGGGACTATTGTCTGCACACTGATTAATATACTGAAGGAAGATACACGATACCATCTTTGAGATAATGAATGCACGCATTGCTAACCAGTGTGAAAATGGTTGGCCGATTTTACAAGAGCCAACATTCCTCCGTATCAGAAGGCTTTTTATTTCCATGTAACAACAAGAGAAAGGGCTGTACAAGCCAGATTATTTTGTTGTATATGCAAACAGGTATGCTTTATCAGTGCACTGATGTCTTCAGATTAACTTAACGAGAAAGAATGAATGAAGCCACCCGCCCATCAAGTTGCGAGTGGAAGTAATGCAGTGTCAACTAAACCCGACATGCAGCCAGAAGCTCTGGGTCAGTTATTTTTACATAAAAATGCCCTACATCAATGCAGATACCATTACCCAGATGTGACAATAAGATACAGGCCATTGTAAATGTTCAGTGGCACAAATCGAATGTGCCACTGAGACATGTTCGACTGAAGCGTTAAGATCCATGATGGAGTGGGCAGTACTCAATCACAGTATGTCAATAGCACCGGCCATCAGTGCTCATGCCTGGCTACTCATTACTAGACAAACACTGCAAACTGTATAACTGGGTCTTCCCTGTCCACTCCAGTTTACAACTCTCATTGGCCACAAGTAAAATGAGTAACAAGGATACCGTGAAGCTGGGAAGAAAGAACCAAACAAAAGGTTCATTTACAGTTATGAACCAGGACCGTAGATTTTGAGGACGGGACTGCAGATTTGTCACGTTTACAAAAAAACAAATAATCGACTGGTTGGTAACATGGGACTGTAGAATTCAAGTGTGTGGCCATAAGTGAAAGTTTAAAAAACCACTGCCAAATTACATGGCCTCCAAACATGTATCCAGCATTCTCATTTAGAATGCTCCTTTTACTCTGGAGAATGATCCGTCACCGAGTCAATGACAGTGTAATGTTGAGCAATGACAGTCAGGCCCACGGTTGAGTTTTCTCTCTGACAAAATATATCAAAAAACATCATGGACAACAATCTGACTCAGTTGTTTGAAATGACTTTGCAGGTTTTTTTATCTGAACAATGATTATTATTGTTGGTACTGCATTCCGAATTTGAATAGTCAGTGTTAAAATGTCCTCCAAAATGTTTGTTTTTATTGCAGGACACTGGGTCCTGCCATCAGCAGGTGATGACAGGACAGCCTACTCCAAGGCAGAACACACTAAACAATAAAAGGTCCAATACCCACTTAGATTTGATATTTTATTAATACAGTCCACCACTGTCTTATCATTTGTATTCCATGTCAAGTGTCATCAAGCCTATTCTGAGTCCTTAACACGTGCCATGGTACTTTCTGTTTAAATCATCGAAAGAATTGACTTTAGTCGTTAGATCTGGTAAAAATAAAAATAGTAGATATCCATCATAAACACCATGTAGGTCAATGCTGATCATGGGCATGACCTCCATCCTTTCGCCTATCACATGACAAAGTTGAAAAATTTTACCATGGAAAAAATCATGATTTTTTCAGCATTTCTATTTTCACTTCAGTTAATGCTTGAACAAACATTAACAAATTTAATAGTTTGTCTGACGATTTCACAAAAACTACATCAAAAAGTTGAACAAACGAGTTAGTATGCCGCAGTGGATACTAAGTAGGTTTGGTTTTTCGCAAAATATATTTGAAATGAGACCAGAATAAAAATCGAATTAAGCACATTTAAATGTAGTTTTTTGCGAGATTATTATTACAAATGGGTGTACAGTTTTGCCCGATAAAGTGAAATGTTTACATACAGTCACTGATGTGCCTCACCAGTGATGTCTCTAATGCAAGATTTTGCTAAGTAGCATTCTGTGCAGCTAGCAATGTTGATTTTATAAGCACAAAGCCGGCGACGAGCAAATCGATTAATGACGGTGGTTATCACCAAAGTTTCTTTGAAAATACTAACAAATTCACCGACTTTGGCCTAAGCTCCCAAAATACCACCAGATCCAGAAATTGTGTCTGACTACTCAACAGCCAACACCGGAAATTTTTAACGAATTGGCTAGCTCTCCGGACCTGTAAACACAACTGTACAGCTATTGGTCCGGCTCTTTCTACTTTGTATGTGCAGCGAGTGTGTATATTTATACCCAGCGGCATATAATGTGCGCATGCAGACGGTCAACAAATCATTAATAAACCAGGTACTAAGTACCGGAATATTATCTGATAACGCTCAAATTTGACAAAGTAATGATACATAATTGACAACAATGATGTTCTAATATAGCAATCCACATATGCCTCGACCTTTCGAAGACCAAGACATAGGCCTTATTATCGCCTACGTGAGATGTGCAGCAGTTAGTGTTGCAATGTTTTAGTGCCGGACCTATTCTAGCATGGCTGATTCATACATTGTCTGGCAGTGACGGAACTGTAGCTGCTGCTGTTTTTTTTTACTAGCAGGTTCTCATTGCACATGCGCACATGAAGTGCTGGACCAATAGCCTTTTTGCACTACGTCCGGATCTATAGCAACACTGCCAACAGCCACTTTTTTATCAACGATGGACAATTCATGTCCGGCATTGTAATTTAAGCACTGGATAGTTCCAAGGCCAGGGAAAAAAATATAACAGCTACATTGTCATTAATTATCATCGAACGTAGACTAGTATGATTGTCAGATGTAATCATCGATGAAGCTGTCAGTGACAGTGTCGGTGACACACTGACAGTAGTCAGTACCCAGTGGCATGAGGTTGGCGCGGCTATCCCATTACCAGGTACACTAAATTGTTTACATAAATATGCATACATTTAACTGATTGGACCGGCCGCAAACTACGACAGAACAGAGAACAAACCTGCACTTTGTCTATGGACGTTATTTTTGGCCGGTGAACAAACGGATGCTTCGCTGCAACATCCATCTTCTTCTTTGACGCCTTGCCCAGAGACGAACTTTTTGTCTGCAATGCCTCGGCTGGATTTAGGACGTCGGGATTGTTCTTCATGTTTTATCGTCAGTCGGACAACATGGCATAATTTTGCAGAATACGGCACGCTATCTCAATGCCAGTTTTTAGATGTGAGTCACCGTTACCAAACCACCGCAGTTGAAGGACCGGAAATTATGTTTAATGATTACGTTGAGCATGCGCTTATCGAAATATGTCCCTGATTGACAACCAGGTGGCGCGACGTCGGATTAAATAAACACATTCCCGCTGGTGGCACCACTTGTATGCATCTGTGGCCGGTTGCGTGACAGGTAGCTGAGTTAGGTGGTAAATCTACACCCAACTCCCTAGGTGCCATCTAGTTGGGCAGATGCTTAGGGTGCCATGGGCAGGACTAATCGATAAAGCAGATTACCCTTTTTCAGAGGCAAATCTTCCCATTAATCATGCTGGAATGTAAATATAGCATGACACCATCGGCATCGCCTGCAGCAGCAGTTTGGTCAGGCTAGGGGTGTTTAAAATTACATTAGCAATTCTACTTTATGCAATATAAAACAATTATTTGTGAATAATTAGTATCAGCCTATATTATTATATTAAACTCCAAATCACCGCAAACTGCATCAACAATTCTGAAAAAAATACTCATTCGAAAACAGAACATTAAAAAAGCTGAACATCATCATTTTAAATATTATATATATATCAAGAGGACTAAAGACTAAGTAATCCCTGCACACTCAATTTCTTTAAAAAATTTACCCGCCAATATAAATTGTGAATGATCCAAACCATTTGTACACAGATAAGATGACACCTAGTAAGAATGCTGGGGCTGCTCAGGGTTGCCCCAGGATTTGTGTCCTACTCTAGGCAGCTGGGCACCTGTCATGCAACCACCCCTAGTGCCATAAGTGCCACCTAGGTGATAAATAGTCTAACTTGGGCTGGAAGTTGACTTAGGCGTGTGTCATGCAACTGCCCACTGGAGCCCACCATTGGCGCCACTCACCATTTCATATGATGGGCACGGACCACAGTCAGAATCCGTCCGCCATTACAACGATAGAGTCCCAAGGAAAAAATTAATTGTGCAGTTAGGGTTTATTTGTGAGAGCAGAAATTGTGTGGATGAGGGAGTGGAAGTGATGTATTTGTGCACAGTAGCATCTAAGCTTTGAAATGATGCCATTTGTCAGTTGGTATACCAGTTGCATGAGGACACAGTGGGGTTCAGCCATAGAGTTACATCATTAATCACCCCTCTATAAACAAGAGCAACAAGCCAGCTCACTGCAGAGAAGCGGGTGTGGACCACTGGCCGGCATTTCATTGCACGGCAGAAACAGTTGCATCCACTGCAAGACACATAGGGTAGTACGATTTATAGTGTGAACATAGCATGTTAAAAATAGTTGTCTAACATAAGTGAGTAAGTAAGTTAATGTATTTCCTCCTCACCATCATCATTTACAATATAAGGCAAACAAAAGCAATGAAGATGAGGTGGCTACCAGAGAATTATAAACTAGTAGCCAGTGACGATGACACCAGGAACCAATGAACTTGAAGATTTGTCATTGTCATTTGTTCTTAATGGGGCATGGCCACCAGACTGATAAATAATTTGGGTGAGGGTGGTCCCAGCAGTTGTGTTATAAGTGTGGGCAGTTGGGTTGTTCATACATGCATTAGTGTTAAACTCTTCAAGACAAACATCTTGGAGGCTTGCTGGAGAAAGTTGTGGGACAACGAATATGGTTATTTCCTGTGTGGCTTACAGCTGTATGAATCAACAGAAGACAGGATCTAACATCTCGTTAATTTCAGGTAATTTATGTTGCAAATGTTTGTGCTGTGTTAGTGTATATGTGAATGAATGTAACAGTTTAGAAAATGTTCTGAAATATCAATATATTACAGATACGTTTGTTTTTCTTAGGGGAGCGTAGTCAGCGTACATTAAGTGTTTCCCAGTAGTCACATTGATTGGGTGCAACATAAAATGTTATAGGGGTAGGATTCAGTTTTATAAATAATGTGTGCGTGCATGTATGCATATTTGCAACTCTTTTATAAAACTCTACTAGGTATCAGCTCATTAATAAGATTTTTTTCTTTATTAAGTCATCTGCATTTAATGAGGCTCTCCCCTTTTTGGACATCGTTTGCCTTTTCTTCGTTGTATGAACCACTATCATGTAACTCATTCTGTACACATTGCAACATTCATTGCATTCTATGCATTTGTTTGACAAACCATGTGAAAGGTTGCCTACTAAAACAATTGACAGCTTAAATGAGAGAGCACATTTCTTTACATGAGGCGTGTCCTTGGGAAAGTTGGCCAGATAACATTCGAGAGATCTTGATCTGCAGGTGGAAATAGCTGTGATGGAGCAGCTGGGGAATGTGTTGGAAGATGGGAAAAGAATATTTTTGGGACCTTAGAGAAGAATGTCCAACAGGGCTTAATGAGATTTTGACCTCTTGCAGTCATTATCTAATACATGTATAGAGCACTTCAGAAAGTTCAGTTTCGATCATGTTTAGTGGTGCTAGCTGTTATAGTTAATATGTTATGGTATTTGATATACAAGGTGCATGGATAGATTGTGCATGTAATAAGGTATTAGGTATATTTAGCTATATAGTAATAATCTCTTATTAGTACTGTATATCTATAGATATATGATGAAGACTGGGTGCTGTACAGTATAAACACTGGGCCTCCAGTGGGTTCTTGCCGTGCAGTCGTATGAATGTCACTGGTCCATGCAGGTATCACTTTATCATGTGTCAACTGATAAGAGCTCAGTGGTCTTGTTTTACTAACGGGTGTTCTATTTATGTCTATGGGTTCAGCATACTATTACGTTTCCCATAGGTGACCATGTTAACGTTTTGCATGATTATAAGAAAACGGGACCATCAAAAATTCTGAAACTTCTTTCCTGCCCTTGTCATCATCTCATTGACATGCTGGTCGAGTTTTGTCAAAATCACATATTTCTAACTCTTTTAAAACGGCTGAACGTGCCATACCCATCAATATTTACAACAACAAAAAATGTAGGATAATTTTTTAATGTAGGCGCAAGAACATTATAATGGTCGTCTATGAGAAAAGTGACTGTGGTCCGTGCCCTGATGAAAGGCGCCAATATGTTGTGAAGTGTGAGCTAGAGATTTAGCGTTTGGCCTTGGGAAAGCATTTCAGACATGATTATAATGTATAGCCATACAACAAATTAGTGTTTTTGAAACCATTTCATTAACCGTTTATTCCTTTCTAGAATCTGGGCTGTGTTAAAATCGTCCTAAAACAGACTAAACAAAATATAAAACCTAACATTCAGGACAGTACTAGTAGCTATGCTGGACAATTTTGAGATAATTAAGTTATTGCAAAGTGCTATACATCACTGGAAAGGTCTATTATTAAGATACACCATGGTATCAGGTGTACGTATGTATGTTAATTAGTGTTCATGTTAGAGCACTTTAAAGACCCCCGTCAATGTTTACAAAACTGTTTTTTTTATCAAAAAAGCGTACTTGGTTTAAAAAAATTACTAATATTAATTCTAATGTACTTTTTTTACATATACATTTTGTCAACCTATTGGTGGTCAACATACAACTGTATATGTGCGCTTCATTATTTTGCCTGCAACAGAGTTGCAAACATTGACAAATTTGGCCACATTATACGGGACCGTGTTATAGACTTAAATATGATACACTATATGCACTGAATAATGACTTGTTCATATGCTATACACACGTGTGTGTTGCATGTGCTGTTGTTGTTAATAGCCGTAACTGAAGTGGTTTTGGTCACATCGTCAAGAAGGAATGTATAGGGAAATATTGGAGGGAATGGTTGACAGTAATACTAAGAGGCAGACGAAGACCAACAGCCACATGGAGAGACAACTGCAAGGCACGGATGGAGAACATGATCTATGAATTAAGATCTGGTCAGAATAGCAAAATGCAGATATGAGTAGCTGTCTGTGATAGCTGACCTTCTGTGAGGGGATGGCACCACATGATGATGATCATCATCATGACGAAGATGAAGTTGTATATCATGCGTGGTTACATAGGAAATAAAATGTATGCACACAGTGTGTGATGCATGTTTATGTCATGGAATACATTTGAATATATGCAATATATGAACACAAAGTAATATATAATGAAAATGATGTATCATTTACAAGGTGCCTATATAAGTAATGCTAAGTATAGGTTAACAACAAGTAAACAGCTAAAGTATCGGTTTGTAGCCTGCTTGTTATGTGGCACCGTTTTCGATTTTAAACATCCTGCTAGACTTTGAAAATATATCAGTAAAATGCAGAATTTACGTGTATTAATGTCTGTAAATCAAAGTTCACCCTTCACCGGACGCTAAATATTAAAAATGAGTGCCATGAGTCATTATTTATGTAGTAAAAATGTATCACTGCACGGGTTGCGCCATCTAACGGCCCAAAATGCAATGCATTGTTAACACTGTCGCACGTGGGGTGTCACTTTAGGACTGATGTACGTTACTAGCCAGAGCTATCCAAGCCAAAATATTGTCTAGTAATGTTAATAAATGATCAGTGAAAGACATACAATGTTTTTCCGTGAATCAAGGTGAATCCCAGAATCATGAAATATGCCATCTTTTGAATATAAATAACTAAACATCGTTCAATACAATTCCGAAAGGGGTCGTAACTACACCAGCGCTAAAACTGAAAAACACTGCCTGTTACCACGATGTAACTATTTTTTTTATTTGAGATGAACATTACATTTGACAGTTCAAAACAGTTACAAAATCAAGCCAGCTATCTTCTTTTGTATATTTGCCATAGGGCGTATCTTGATAATGGTGCGTTCGAAACGGAAATGTTCCACTTCAAATGGGCGATAATTCCCCGATTTTACAGTGTCGATACTGAATTATAGACGGTACCGGGTCACGTCGGCAGCGGCAGATGGGCAATTTTATAGAAAATTAAATATTATTTTATTCACTACTCGTAACGTAATTCAGTATTTAAGATAATGCATCAATTGTTAATAATCCAGGACAGGCAGAATTGATCATGTTGTTTTATGTTGATGCAGCCACGAAGTCAAAGAAGATATGGCACAACTGAGCAGATTCTGTCAGCAATGGCTAAATGTACCGCCACTTAGACACACACAGGACACCTTTTGATGCTACCCAAGTCCCACAGAGATACGTCTGTTCCTTGTTACGGATGTATCTGGTTGCTGTCTTTGCTCTGTTGATCACACTTTCGTAGAACTATCATTCAGATCTGACTTAGCCACCATTTTGCAAACTGAAACAATGGAAGTTGATGCTAATGAGACTCAAGTGGATATGACTAGAGTTGAGCTAATGCAACAACCTGCTGCTGAGTGTGGACAGGCCAAGGTGGGTGATACGACCAAACCTGGTAAAGCGAGTGGCGCTGTGGGTATAGAGAGTAGTGAGGGTGGTGATATTGCACCACAAGGTAACATAGCAAATACAGGTGGTGCAGACGTAGTACTGACAGACTGTGACCCTGTCGTAAATACAGCCACTGTACCATCCACAGACAGTGTGCCACAGGGAGATCCAGTAATGATGCCTGGGATGGCGGAGGACAAGCCCAGCCCTGTGGAGGGAACTGACAGGGATGCAGTTGTTAATGAACCTGTGCAAGAAATACAGGAAGGTGGAGGAACTGGCGACAGCAACTGTGGACAGATAACAACCACACAGCGTGCAGCAGCATTGCCTGGACCTGTGGACACAGGGTTGAACTTGGTGCCAGGACAGAACGGTGAGCTGACCACACAAAGTGATCAGATGAAGGCTACTGAACGGGCACCCGTCAGTCCAGTGATGCTCAGTCCTGGGGGAGGGGAAACCGATTTGGAAGTTGCACCAAGTGATGACCAGCTCAACAAGGTTGTAGCAACTGAAGATGGGGGTGAGATGACTGAAGATGGGGGTGAGATGCAAATGACTGAAGATGGGGGTGAGATGCAAATGACTGAAGATGGAGGTGAAATGCAGGCTGATTTCAGGTAAATTCAATTTATTTTTTATAGACATGCTACAGGGTAAATCTGCTCTTAAGTTACTGGCAGTAAATGTATGCTTAAATACTGTTGAAAATGCCCTTATTGAGAAAACTGCATAGCTTGTTCTAAGTATTGCACATATCAAATGTGAAAGCCATTTCCCTTTTAAATTTGTGCTTTATAATGCATGATCTTTTTTCATGAATGCTGAAATGTTGACGTGTATAATGTATTGACTGTCTCATGATTTCTAGATGGCAGACTGACTTCAAAAAGACACCGACACAGATTGCTGGGGCCACACAGGAATACGCAGGTTGTGTAAACAACTTCTTGAAAGGCTGTAAATGGTGAGCACATAAAATACAGCCTGACATGACGATACATGGACATGACGATACATGGACATGACGATACATGGACACGACGATAAATGGACACGATGATACACGGACATGACGATACACGGACACGATGATACATGGACACGACGATACACGGACACGACGATACACGGACGTGACGATACACGGACGCGACGATACACGGACGCGACGATACACGGACGCGACGATACACGGACGCGACGATACACGGACGCGACGATACACGGACGCGACGATACACGGACGCGACGATACACGGACGCGACGATACACGGACATACTCTCTATCTTAAGGCACATTTGAACAAGCTTCAAAGTGTTGCTAAACCCAGTACGTGGAAACAGTGAACGATGTCTTTGACGAGAAAGAAGGGGAGGTGGAGTCATTTTATATATTAAAGAATCTATCCAAGCATATGAAATAACACTAAAAAGTGAAGCAGATTGTGAGGAAGCAATTTGGTGTAACATAGTTACCAGGAACTCAACATTAACAATAGGAATAGTTTATCATAGTCCTAACATAGGACAAGAGGAAGATGTAAAATTACAAAAGGCGATAAGGGAGGTGAGCAAGGGGGAATGTGTTATAATGGATGATTTAACCATGACCATATACATTGGGAATCATTAGAGAGTGCTGGAGGTGACGACCATCAGTTTCTAGCACAGGATTGTTTCCTTACTCAACATGTCTTGGAACCAACCAGAGGTGGGAATGTGTTAGATTTAATTTTGTCTTCTCAAAATGAATTAGTTGACAATGTTAAAGTACACGAACCTTTGGGTTCAAGTGACCATAACCAAATCCAGTTTAATATAAAAGTAAAAACAGGAAATGCATATAAAAAACAATGGAGGAGGAACTTCAACAAAGGTAAATATAAAGAGATGAGAACATATCTAGCAAATATAGATTGGAATAACTTGCTGAAGAACAAGACAGCAACAGAATGCTGGACTTGTTTAAAATATGAGATTGAGGGCATTATTGAGAAATTTGTTCCATTAAGAAAACAAGGGGAAAGGTCCAGGAAGAAACACCTGTCAAAAGAGGCTATTAGAAAAATTGCTCACAAACAGATGCTGTGGAGGATATATAAACACACTGGACATGTAGAAGACTACACAAACTACAAAGAGGCACTTAACCTAGCTACAACTGAAATTAAAAATCTAAAAGAACCTTTGAAAAAAAATTGCAGGTAATATAAAAAATGACAGCAAGAGTTTCTATGCTCATGTAAGGAGTAAATAGAAAGTTCGAGATAAAGTTGGACCACTCGAAAACAACAATGGAAACATAATTTCAGACGGGTTTCAAATGGTAGAGGTCCTGGATGAGTATTTCAGCTCAGTTTTTACCACAGAAGATATCAGCTCACTTCCAGTTCCATTTACTAAATTTGAGGGCAATAAATCAGAACATTTGGGGCAGTTATTTGTAACTCCTGAAATGATAGAAAAGAAAATTAAGAAGATGAAAGATAATAAATCACCTGGAGTTGATGGGAAACCACCAAAACTGCTTAAGGAAATTGTTGAGCAAATTACTACACTACTTGCAAAAGTTTTTAACTTGTCGCTAGAAGAAGGAGTAGTTCCTGCAGAATGGAAAGAAGCAAACATTACACCGCTATTTAAGAAAGGACCGAGGAACAAACCAGAAAATTACAGAACAGTGAGTTTAACATCAGTTGTATGTAAATTACTCGAAACATTAATTGGAGACCACATGGTGGAATTCCTTGTAAAACATAAATTAATAAACACATCTCAACATGGGTTCCTAAAAGCAAGGTCATGTCTAACCAATCTCTTATTTTTTGGAAGAAATTACAAAGTGGGTAGATGACGGGTCACGAGTGGATGTTGTCTATTTGGATTTTTAGAAAGCTTTCGTTAAAGTGCCACATCAAAGATTGTTACTTAAACTAAAAGCCCATGGTATAGGCAATGATGTAATCAACTGGATAGAAAAGTGGCTTACACACAGAAGACAGAGAGTAATAGTAGATGGTGAGATTTCAAACTGGAAATCTGTTTTGAGTGGGGTACCACAGGGATCAGTATTAGGCCCTATATTGTTTTTAATATATATAAATGATTTGGAAGATGACATATGTAGCAAAGTACTTAAATTTGCAGATGACACAAAAGTATTCAGAAAGGTTACTAATGTTACAGATAAACAAAGTTTACAGGATGATCTAGATAAATTAGTTAATTGGTCAGAAAAATGGCAAATGTTATTCAATTTTGGGAAGTGTAAATGCATACACATAGGACATGGAAACATGGACGAAGAATATAAAATGGGGGATGCTGTACTAGGTAGAACCACACAAGAAAAGGACTTAGGTGTAACATTTAGTGCTGACATGAAAGTTTCATAGCAATGTGGGAATGCTGCTTCGAAAGGAAATAAAATTCTAGGGCTAATTAGGAGAACTATCACGTATAAGGAGAAACAGCTAATTGTACCCCTGTACAAAGCAATAGTTAGGCCAAATTTGGAATATTGTATACAAGAATGGAGGCCGTATCATAAGAAGGACATAGACAAGCTAGAAAGAATACAACGAAGAGCAACTAAAATGATTCCAGAATTAAGAGACCTTAGTTATGAAAGCCGCTTATTACAATGTGGTTTGACAACACTAGAGAACAGGAGACCAAATAAAAGTGTTTAAAATAGTGAACGGTTATGAGGATGTTGATAGGAATATATTCTTCAAGCTTAAAGAAGGCAGTAGAACCAGAGGACACAAAGCAGCATTAGTTAAGGAACAGTGTAGGTTGGACATAAGAAAGTACTCTTTCTCACAGAGGGTAATAAATGAATGGAACAAACTGCCAAATGATTGTGTTAATGCTAGTAGTGTGAATATGTTTAAAAATAGAATTGACAGATATACGATAAGGGCGGGCTACACATAGATGATAAAATTGTTGGACTCTCAATAAGCCAATGGGTTCCTTGTCCACTTGCCATCTGGAACTTGTTGTTTGGGATGGCAATTTTGTTAAAAATCTTTTTAAAATTTGGTGCAAACTTGCAGTTTGACTCAACAATCGTTTGATATAAAAACCATCGTGAGGGTCGTTAAGCAGTTAGTTAAGAGGCTAGCTTTTTATAAAAGAATCACTGGATAAAAATCTTGTTTTCATTAATCTCCAGTAACTGGCTTTGTCTTCACCAAATTAAAATATATGTAGTATATTGCTTATAGAAAAGCATCCTTCCTGTCTGTGCTTGGCTGGTTAAAACACCCAGTTATGAGAACAATCTATACAGATGAGTGAGGCAACGAGAACAGAAGTTGTTTTCATTGCTGTAGCCACTTCACACACTTAACTACAACTAGAACAATACAAAGAGTCCTTTGTGACTGAGATAAATGTAAATTTCATCGAGACAGATTCTGAATTGGATGTAGACAGATTCTGAATTATGATGTAGTTTACAGTAACGGTACATGCATCCATCTTGCAGGTCACCTGACGGAACGTGTATACTGACAAACAGTGATGACAATTGCTTGCGTATCTACAACACCCCGGAGCAACTGTACATGGGTGTCACGGCAAACATTCCAGAGATGGTGAGAATCAAAGGCTTTCTTCTATCTAGTAGACCCACTGCGGTAAATGCAAGCTACAGGTCATTAGTTAGGAGCACAATCACAGGTAGTTCACTCATCTGGTATTGGCTAAACTACGGTCACCTTTGGATCATTGGCAAGAAAGAAGAAGATTAAAAAACTTATATAGTTATGTTATATTGGTTATACATTTACATAGTCATATTGATTGAACATAATCATTGAGGAAATAGCAGCTAATAGCTATGTGATAGATTTGAAGTGTTGATTTAAAATCATAACATTGATGTGTTTAAAAACTGTCAACACTATGTTGTGTCTAGCATTTTGTATTTTTGCCAAAATTATAATTTTGACATAAAAATTCCATGACATTTTTTAATGATGAGAAAATGTCACAATTTCACAACATTTCTTAGTTCAGTTTGGTACCGGAGATCATTCCAGCACAGCATTTCTTAGTACAATTTGGTACCAGGGATCATTCCAACAAGCACAAGATTTTTTTATGTACAGAAACAATATGCAAACAGGCCTAATATGTTGGTGTATTACACATTTATTTACAAGTTTTGTGACAATCAGATGTTTGTGACACTTTGTGTAGTCAGTAGTATAGGAATTGAAGGTACAATGTCTTGTCATGTTTTTTTTCTCATATAAATCCTCATATAAAACAAAACTATTGTGTGAAAAGCGAAACAAAATTTTCTTTTGAGTAGATGAAAATACTGGTTTCTTCATGTTGACCGCTGTGGGATGTCAGGCTCAGTGCATCCTATTTCACTTGATGTTGTCTTGTTTCAGACAGCAGTCTTGAGAATGATTGAGGCTGAGTTGGTGTATGACTACTGCTGGTATCCAAACATGTCTTCTGACAACCCGGACAGTTGCTGGTCAGTTCTTGTCCAGTCAGGTCGGAGATTCTTCTAAGCATTGTCCGATCAGTGCAGATATATGTTTAGAAATTAATGAGACCTGTGTCAATGATTTGGTGAACACCATACCTTTTGTGTCAATGATTTGGTGAACAGCATACCTTTGAAGTGAAGTATGACTGAATCACAACCCGGTGATTTGACTTTTCTTTGTGTGGTGGAAACCTAGTTAATGATTTGAAATAATATATAATTCATTTCTATAAGCAAATATGGCTGTGCACTTCTGCAATCTTTAATTTTGTTATGCAGGTAACAGCAATTTATGACTGTTTTAATCGTGAATTAATTTTGCAATCATAACTAATCTAATCTTGTTCTATCACCTGCAGTGTGGCGAGCTCATGTCGGGAAACTCCTATTCATCTGTGGGACGCCTTTACTGGACAACTCCGATGTTCTTACAGGGCATTTGACCACCTGGTGAGTGACCACTTCCTGTCACATCACACGTCACACAGGACACTCTATGAGTTGAACATTTCTACACAGACATAAGTTTCTTGCATTCATTTGTGAATCTGCAGTGTTGACTGGTCATGTTCCTTGCTTATGGCATATTAATTGTACCTGACCAGCCATGTGATGCACCAGTATATCAAGCACAAGTAGCTGTCTTCATATTGCATTGAGGTATTCAGGTGTGTATGTTGAGTCTTGAGTCAAAAAAACACTGTTCTTGTTGTTGAAATATAAAGGTTATTTTTATCTTCTTTTGTTTACTATGGCAGGTGTACCACACTAATTTTCGATGGTCAATTTTATGCAATTTGTCAGTTTTATTAATTTTCATATGCATGTATATCACATCACACCATATATGCTACAACAGTTACTACAAACATCAGCAATAATCAGGATTTTGATTGATTACAGCCCTTATTTAGTTTATGTTTGTTTAAGTTATGTGTAATATTTTGCATACTCATTTGGATTGAATAATTGTACTAAATTTTAATAAGTCCAAAATGCTGGGAGTTTTATGTACTAATTAATTGGTAGACTAAATGCGGTTAATTTTACACGTCTTTAAAGTCTACAGTAATTACTAGGATACGTCTTTGATGCCATTAACAGGATGAACTGACGTGTGCCCACAGTCTGTGCTTCAGCGCTGATGGCCAGCGACTCTACTGCGGCTTCAACAAGATGATTAGAGTGTTTGACATCAACCGGCCTGGCCGCGACTGTCAGCAGCGACCCACCTACAGTTAGTGGACGGGCTACCAAGTAGCTCTCTCCCTCCCCAGCCCCTCTCGCCCTTATTCTCACCCCACTTTCCCCTCCCCTTATCTTATACAATATTATTCATTCTGCATACATGATGTTGTGAAATTTTATTATCATGCTAACCAGGCAGGTGTGAATAAATATATAATTTATGTACATTGCAGAAATGTCTACTTCTTCTTTTATGTAACAGATCTAACAAAATCAATGCAATTATAATCAAACATTATATATTGTAGGCAATGTATGCTATATGCAGTAGTTACAAATTTTTAACTTAGAGTTTATGATATTGTATCTGTATACACACACTAATAACTATACTGCTTCGGAGTGAACCATAAATTAGTGTTACACTTCTGTTACATTTCCAACACACTATTGTTTATGTATACCTACATTTTACATGTTTGGGGGAATAAATTACTGATTACATGTAACATGAGCTGTTGTTGTGTGTTGTCAGCAAAGGAAGGTCAGGCGGGAATCATATCATGCATTGCCTTCAACCCACAAATGCCTGACATATATGCTGCTGGTTCCTACTTGAGATCAGGTACTCGCAGACTATCCTCTTTCCTACAGTCCAAACTTCTCTTATTATGTTACTTTCTCATTTGCAGTTAAACTTATCATCAGCGACCAGAAGTCCTGTGCATTTTAACATTACTTTCGTTATAAAACGTTTTGACGACTCGTCACAAAATTAAGTTCAGTTATATAATCTCAATTATTATTACAGTGCCACAGAAATGTACATTATGTTTACACCATTCAAAAGAAAGTTACAATTTGGACTGTGATTACATTTTATTATTACATTGTGTTCTATATCAGCTACAAGTAGTTTTCACTCAGACCCCCCTTTTGATAGTAAGTATGCAGATATGGCAAACACTTTTTGAGTAATTTTGGTAAAAAACATCTTTTCATGTAGGGTGTCTGTCCTTAACATTGTTATATTCTCAGAGTAACATTTTCTATTTGTTTGTTATCTATTTTATTCACCATAAACTGTTGTTTGTGTCTGATTGTTTGCTGAATTACTAATTCATTCTGTGTTACATTTCTTTGCAGTTGCTTTATACAGCGAGCCAAAGGGAGAGATGTTATGCATGCTACAGGGCCAACAAGGTGGTGTCACACAAGTAATGTTTTCCCCAGACGGAACCAAGCTATACAGTGGAGGCAGAAAGGTGAATGCATAGCTGCTCACCCTTGTTTTTTTCCCACATTCTTTCTGGTTTCAAAGTCTGAGTGTGGAAATACGAATCTGCCGATCATGTCCTGTTTTCTTAAAAATTCCACTGAATAATTTTTATTTGGTCATTTTTTCTCCGATCCATATTCTACAATGCAGATATACCCTCCGTGCATTCGTGAGTGGCTGCTGTTTCTTTGTTCAGTGTTCACGCGGCCAAAAATTTGTCAACAGATCAGCCAAAAAAGCAAAAACGGCAGTTCCCTGTGCAGTACAAGACAGATTTTGCATTTGTGCAAACATCATGGATGGGCGACAGCTGCGCATTTTGCACGGTCTGTCGCTGTGATATCAACATTTCGCATGGAGGGCAAAACGGCATAATGCAGCATGTGAAGTCTTCAAAACGTGCAGAATTCAAAAGCTGACGAATCATGTGCAAGAACATGCCAAAAATCAGCCAGTGCTTTTCTGAACATTCAATAAAACAGTGTTTTATTGAATGTTCATTTGAATTTAATGCATTCTTTGAGTTAGTAAAATATATCAGGAAATTGAATCTTGAGTGTTGTAAATGGCATTTTTTCTTCAGCTTGTGACCCCCACACCCACCCCTCCACCAGATATTCTGTTTTTGGGTTTCTAAAGGTTGGCAGGTATAACATGAACACAAATATATATAGCCTGTATATGTACACCAAACATTTTTCCTAAGACAAGATAGGTACCTAATTTGTGTACACATGTAGCATAAACCTACAAACTGTAGAGTACACCTTTGTTGTTAATAAAGAAACAAAGCGTCCAATTGATCAACTAATCGCTTTTGTAAACAGACCTTTAGATGATAGCCTTGTCACTTGCAGCAATTGTTTTAGACGCGTTTTTCTGTTGGCGTTGTTCATGTTTTTCACCATTGAATATTTTTGTTACAATTGTTGTTTCGGTTTGTCTAGTTTATTGCAATAACCCCAGGCCTGTCATTACTCTAACCAATGCTCCACTACATCCAACTCTGTCATCGCTCTTCTCACTCAAACTCTATGGTGCTTAACCATATCAGTATGACTAAGACAAGGTTTCTTTGTAGGACAATGAAATCTTATGTTGGGACATGAGAAATTTTGGCAAGGTGCTGTTTGTGTTGAGTCGACAAGTGGCCACCAACCAGCGCATGTACTTTGATCAGGACAGGTAAGTTATGTTGATATGTACGGCTGTCCAAGAGACATGTTCACTTGTCATTCTTACATCAGTTATTGTCAATGTTAGGTATTTGTCTGACCAGAATGTGCACAATGTATTGTGGTAAATTACAAGCTGTATACGAGCGTAGATTACGATTATTCTGCAGCTAAGTAGCCATTAACAGATCCTGATTGGACACCTGGAGCACCCCCTGGATTGGGCTGTGACTGGACTATATAATGCCCTGTAAGACATGAAAAGGGGGCTGGCTGTATGTTGTACTAAAGACTGAGATGGAACGAGACTTCTGGTTCCTGGTCTAAGCAGCTGCAGCCAATGTCAGTAATTCATGCTAAGAGAGTAGCAGACTAAGTACAAGTAGGTGATCACTAAGTGACATGTCGTCAATACATAGAAAAGCTGATACGACAGTATAATTCCATTCATTTATTGTCCTCTGTGAGGAGGAGTACTTCATGATATCCAATCTACACTGATCCTTTATTAATTTTACTTCATGTCTTCTAGTTCTGCTATCCTTTTTGAGTGAGCTAGAAAAACATATTTCTATCAATATTTTCATACCCATTCGATATCTTAAAAACTTCAATCTGATCTCCTTTTAACCTCCTTGTCTCTAGAGTTGTTAAACCAGATTCTTTCAGGCGTTCTTCATAACTAAGGTCTCTCAGTTCTGGAATAATTTTAGCTGCTCTCCTCTGTATGCGTTCAAGCGTATCTATATCCTTACGATATGGTCTCCATGCTTGTATACAGTACTCTAAATGAGGTCTAACTATTGTTTATTGCTAAGGTATAATTAGCTTTTTTCCTTGTATGTTATGTTTCTTCTAATTAACCCAAGAATTTGGTTACCTTTTGAAGCTGTAATACCACACCTCTCTGAAACTTTCATATCAGCACTTATTGTTATTGTTGCGTAAGTCCTTTTCTTTTACAGTAGTACCCAGAACAGTATCTCCCATTTTATAGTTTACATCCAAGTTCCCATGTCCTGTATGTAGGCATTTACATTTCCCGAAATTTAACATCTGCCATTTCTCAAGACTATTTCACTAATCTGTCTAGATCGTTTTGTAAATGTTGTTTATCACCATCAGTGTTAACCTTTCTAAACACTTTTGTGTCATCCGCAAATTTCAGTATGTTACTTGTTATATTATCGTCCAAGTCATTGATATATATTAAGAATAATACTGATCCTTGTGGTACCCCACTCAAAACCGATTTCCAGTTTGAAACTTCTCCATCTACTACAACACATTGTCTTCTGTGTTGTGTCACGTGAAGTTGGATGGCTGGGAAGGTACTTGTGTGGCGACTGGTGATACAGGGCATGATAGCAGAGTGGTGGAGTGATGGACTCTGAATCTTACTGCTGTTCGAAGTCAGGGCAGTTTTGTATGTTTTCAGTATGGGGCAGCACTTACTGTCGGGGTCACACAATGGCAAGGTAGATGTGTGGGACGTCACCCAGTCACTGGACACGCTCGGGGAGGAACCATGTCTGTCACCACTGCTCACATACCAGGCACACAGTGACGTCATCAACGGCATCAGGCAGGTGTTATTTCCATTTAAAGTAAGTCATAAGTCAGTGACAGTGGTGTTGGCAGCATATCTTCAGACAGTAACTGAAACCTCCAACACTGACTCAAGATGTATGATTCTGACATTTAAATATTTACCCGGGTATATTTGTCTCGAAGTAATAATCCCAAGTCACAAATTTTAATAAGAGATATTGGTTCACTTCAAAGAAAATCGACACCTATGCACGAGCTGACTTGCTAGGTATATAGGCCCTGAAGAAGGGCCCATGTGTGAGAAAGGTAGGACATTGCCTAAGCCCCAAAACATACTCCCCAGCCACAAACACTGGGTAGTGTGTAATTTGTGCTTTGTGACATTTCAGCTTACATCCAACATTGCCAGTGCTGGCAACAGCGTCGGGCCAACGTCACTTCCCCTTGTCGTCACAGTTGAGCGACTGCTCTGACAGTGAAACAGAGAGCCCGTGTCATGAGGATACCTGCCTACTTCTGTGGTTGCTTGCCTAGCGTGTCATGAGGACAACTGTCTATGTGTGGTTGCTTGCCTAGCATGTCATGAGGACAATTGCCTACTTGTGGTTGCTTGCCTAGTGTGTCATGAGGACAACTGTCTACATGTGACTGTATGCCTAGTGTGTCATGAGGACAACTGTGTACATGTGGTTGCTTGCTTAGCGTGTCATGAGGACAACTGTCTACGTATGGTTGCTTTCCTAGTGTGTCATGAGGACAACTGTCTATGCGTGTGGATGCTTGCCTAGTGTATCATGAGGACAACTGTGTACGTGTGGTTGCTTGCCTAGTGTGTCACTAGGACAACTGTCTACATGTGGTTGCGTGCCTAGTTTGTCACGAGGACAACTGTCTACATGTGGTTGCTTGCCTAGTGTGTCATGAGGATAACTGTTTACGTGTGGTTGCTTGCCTAGCGTCACAAGGACAACTGTCTACATGTGTGGCTGTTTGCCTAGTGTGTCATTTGGACAACTGTCAACGTGTGGCTGTTTGCCTAGCATGTCACGAGAACAACTGTCTATGTGCAACTGTTTACCTAGAGTGTCACGAGGACAACTGTCTACATGTGGCTGTTTGCTTAGTGTGTCATGAGGACAACTGTCTACGTGTTGCTGTTTGCTTAGTGTGTCACGAGGACAACTGTCTACATGTGTGGCTGTTCGCCTAGCATGTCTGGTTGCTTTCCTAGCATGTCATGAGGACAACTGTCTACGTGTGGTTGTTTGCCTAGTGTGTCACAAGGACAACTGTCTACATGTGGTTGCTTGTCTAGTGTGTCACGAAGACAAGTCTACGTGGTTGCTTGCCTATTGTGTCATGAGGAAAACTGTCTACATGTGGCTGTTTGCCTGGTGTGTCATGAGGACAACTGTCTGTGTCTGTTTGCCTAGCGTGTCATGAGGATAGCTGTGACTGTTTGCCTAGTGCGTCACGAGGACAACTGTCTATATATGGCTGCTTGCCTAGCGTCACGAGGACAACTGTCTATGTTTGTGGCTGCTGATGCGAGTATCTAGATGTCGTGAAGCAGTACATCACCACTGGTGTGTCTGAATGGTTGGAAGATGTGACAAGCCAGGGCTCCATGGCAGTTAGTGGGCGGGCAGATTGCTTAACTGTTGAACTATCAGATATTTTATTTTTTAGAATAAAGTTATACAGTTTTATAGTTGAGAATTTTTGTGTTCAGATGTTCATGAATTGTTCAAGTTTAGAAATGTTCTAATCACATAATGCTTGCATCCTGATAGTTTCCAGTGTAGATGTCAGTCAATCAAATATTTACACAATGTAGCAGTTGGAAGGCTTTGTTAAGTTTTGATTTAATAGGAACCACCTTAGCTTGATGTTGCAACAATGTTTGTTATATTAAAATTATTACTACAATTATGTTGTAATTACTCTCACAATTATGTTGTAATTACTCTCACAATTATGTTGTAATTACTCTCACAATTATGTTGTAATTACTCTCACAATTATGTTGTAATTACTCTCACAATTATGTTGTTGTAATTACTACTGCTACATATATATTGTTATTTCCATAATTCATGTTTATATCGTATACAAACATATATGGGAAAATAGTCTTTAAAAACTGCAGACCAGCCTTGCATGGATGACCTGAGGATCATTCAGTGACAGTTTATTTTTAAAACACATGCAGTACAGCTTTAGCCCCGCTGGAAGACTATCCACATGCATTCACTTTATTTCTGCAGATACAACTGCAGGAAATCCACAATCATAAATCTGGGTCACTCCCAGCTGTGAACTGGTTCCACAATTCGTTTCGTGCTGTCACTGACATCAGCTTCTGTGTATGTTTATGTGTATCACGTGTATGTGTTGCATCTGTGTGTGTGATGGTATTGACAAAAAGCTACATCAACATACAAACTGCAGCAGAAATCTTAAATGACACATCCAGTTTGTTTTAGAATGGAATGTTGCATTCCATTTGGAATAATTAAGAATTTCTGTGTTGACGTTCGATGTTAAGAATTGTTGTCAGAATTGTTCTGCCATGTTCACTTTTGGAAACGTTCTGTACCTTTTATCAACCAACATGTCTGTTACATTTTTATCACTTGTAAGATGAATTAAAGTTGTGTGGTTTGCATGTGAGTTTTAGTCTAATTAAAATAGCACAAAAATACACAATATAGTAGATATATTCAACCTGTCACCGCAGTGGTGTCTACCATGACAATACAAACCTACATTTAGTATCTGTACCAAGAGCAACCCAAGAGTCACTTCTATTGTGCGAGACACGATCAGCAATGTTTGCACAACAACCCAAGTACCTAACTAGTGAGCTGCAATGTTCACAACTCATTGAAGTACACAGGTTGGACTAAATCGGGTTATGATTTAGTTGCATGCCAGGCAGAGCAACCACTTGCAGGACATCTAGGTTCTCGTCCATGTCTGCGGAAACATCTAAAGACAAACTTGACACAACCGGCAATGTTTGTACAAATTGAGAGGTATAGATTCCACCCTATAATCATTCCGCCAAATCTAATTGCATCATCACCCACTACTGAAGTCCATAAGCCTGACACAATCAACACTACAACATGCATACAGAATGATGAACGCTCTAACTCGGAGCCTCGCCACGTCATTCTGGGCACACCTGACGTTACAACAAGTTGCGCTGTTGGCTGGCTCTAATACCTCCAGCAGGTCTTGCTAAGATTGGCCAATTTGATGGCGGCTGCGTCCTGCTGGTCCTTGCTTGAGTACAAGTTCGTAGAACGTTGTGCCTTGTGCAGCCGCTCAAACACCTCCGGGATGCGGAGGTTGCCCGCAGACTGCAACACAAGACGGCAGCCCTCGCAGTGGCAGTGACGGTCATCTAAAACCCATGGGGTTATTGCATACTATTTTCAGATTCTTACTTTAAAAATCTCTGCTCCCTTTACATTTTTATTTATTTTTTCATTGTTGGTTGAAAGTTGACAAACAGACACTCGGTCTAGCGTAGATGGCTATGTACAGTTGACAACATTTATCTTCATTTTTTACGAACCTTTAAATTAGTATGAAATTTCTCCAGATATCAATAGAACATAATACATTAATTATAGCAATAACATTATCAACAATGATAACTAGGTAGAACAAACTTGCATATTGGATTGATCAGATTTCAGGAATAGTTTATTATACACCAGAGAAGCCGAAAGCATTGAAATTACTGATGAACTCGCAGGATGTGATCAAAGATTAGTGGTTCTGACATGATATGACTATGTCAACCGTCCTAATGCAAGACATACCCTGTGTTAATTTTATCGTGTTCTGCCACACTTAATACAATACAAAATCGGTTTAAATGATAATAGTGTATGGCGCAAGCCCGCGTACATAATGGAGCTGTTAAAAGATTTGACTCTTCGACCATGCTCTCCTTTTAGTGACTGGTGCTTGGGCCATGTGCTTGCTGGCTGCTGGTGGCTGTCAACACAGCAATCACTGTAACTGTGAATGTAGGGCACTAAATAAAACATTTCAATATCATATTTAAAGCTGGTATTCTCCTCTTGACGTCACAGACCTTGTCAAGTGATATAACAAAGCAACATTTCCTTGAGAGTTGGCGTTATTTGGGTCAGTGAATCACCCAGTTCCTGGAATGTGGAACTATTACAATCCCTTTAAAATGTGTTTATGACCTAGTGTGCATGATACAACGATGTCACAGATGGGAAACAACCAGGAAATACGACACAGTGAATTGCACCATTTGGACATGTGATGTAGTGTGTCACTGTTGCTGTCTCTGTGAAATTACTAAATTATCTCAATCTTGAGTATTTTTGGAAGTGAAGCTTTGTTGTTGAAGTGCAAGACTAATTTCAGCTGCAATGATGCACCCCCCCGCCCCACCAACAAGCAGACAAAACATACGTGCTTGCGTTCAGACGCAATGTATTGTTGACTGTTGTTCCGCTTGATGGTCTGTGACCGCCACCCACTGTTGATGGACGATGAAGACAGCTTGGAGACCACTGACCGGTGCTCATACTTTGCATGTGTAGAGCTCCGTGTCTCCGGGACGATGGATGTTGCCAACGGCTTCGTTGGCTTGCCTGGTGTGCACAGCACCGTCGCTGCATGCCGTGGAATTGAGGATGTGCACTCCTCCGATACCTGCTTCAGTTCGTTCTGCAGGCTGCTGTTGCTGCAAGATACACCCTGTGCATTACATGTGAACAGAACACACTGTCAGTACACGTCAACAAAACACACTGTGCAGTACACATCAACAGAACATGCTGTGCAGTACATGTGAACAGAACACACTGTGCAGTACACGTCAACAAAACACACTGTGCAGTACACATCAACAGAACATGCTGTGCAGTACATGTCAACAGAACACACTGTGCAGTACATGTCAACAGAACACACTGTGCAGTACACATCAACAGAACACACTGTGCAGTACACGTCAACAGAACACACTGTGCAGTACACGTCAACAGAACACACTGTGCAGTACATGTCAACAGAACACACTGTGCAGTACATGTCAACAGAACACACTGTGCAGTACATGTCAACAGAACTTGCTGTGCAGTACATGTCAACAGAACACGCTGTGCAGTACATGTCAACAGAACACACTGTGCAGTAAATGTCAACAGAACACACTGGGCAGTACATGTCAGCAGTACACGTCAACAGAACACACTGTGCAGTACACGTCAACAGAACACACTGCAGTACATGTCAACAGAACATGCTGTGCAGTACATGTCAACAGAACACGCTGTGCAGTACATGTCAACAGAACACACTGTGCAGTAAATGTCAACAGAACACACTGGGCAGTACATGTCAACAGAACACACTGTGCAGTACACGTCAACAGAACACACTGTGCAGTACACGTCAACAGAACACACTGTGCAGTACATGTCAACAGAACACACTGTGCAGTACATGTCAACAGAACACACTGTGCAGTACATGTCAACAGAACACACTGTGCAGTACACATCAACAGAACATGCTGTGCAGTACATGTGAACAGAACACACTGTGCAGTACACGTCAACAAAACACACTGTGCAGTACACATCAACAGAACATGCTGTGCAGTAAATGTCAACAGAACACACTGGGCAGTACATGTCAACAGAACACACTGGGCAGTACACGTCAACAGAACACACTGTGCAGTACACGTCAACAGAACACACTGTGCAGTACATGTCAACAGAACACACTGTGCAGTACATGTCAACAGAACACACTGTGCAGTACATGTCAACAGAACACACTGTGCAGTAGGTTTCTAATATCCTACTCAGTTATTGTTTTCCACAGGTAGTCAAATGTACAAGCAGGATAACCAACAAACACAGCATCATTATCATACATACTGTCAAGCTGCATATTTTTATATATACAGTATTAAATATGTGCAGGTTTAATTTTCAACCAGAAGAGTACAGCATTACAAAGTGCATATCTGAACATGGGAATAGTCTTTCAGATACCATGTTTGAGCCTAGGGCTAAAGACCTACAAACACAACATAGAAGTAGAGATACGTAGACCACATATATTTAGATAAGTCCCTCAGGTTTGTAGATATAAGTTTTGAACATATTTCTAATGCCCAACAAAAAACGGACTGATAAAGATAACACCTCATGATTAGCAGGAGAAACATCATGTAGGGGTAGAAAATATCATTGTTGCGCATGTGAAATAAATGATCAAGCATAAGGTGCATGAGTACAAACCTTTAGCAAAACAATCTATAGAAATCTTTAAAAATTCTATAGAATTCCATAGCAATCTATGAAATTATACAGAGTATGATATACATTTATAGAAAGCTACATAATACAAAAGGTTATATAGAAATAGTTTGTTTACTTCAATTTTCTACAGATCTGCACAGAATTTTGTTGAATGCTACAGAACATCGCAGAATGAAGACTATAGAAACTACAAATTCTGTAGCTACTTCCAAATATTCTATACAAAAATTCTACAAAATATTCTTCTAAAATTCTATAGATTTTTTTGGCTAAGGGAACTCACAGATTCTGCAGGTCTTTGATGTAGAAGCGCAGCAGCTGACCCAGTTCAGCGTCCTGCTCCTCGTCCTGGGGCAAGGCGCCACACTGTGCGCTTTGATTGACAACTTGCGTGCACAGCTCAGCCAGTTGGGACATGCTGTCGGGTCCTTCCATCTCTCCTGGGACACACACAGGTCATTCACAGCTAACTTCTGCACCATCTGCCACCGCCCAATGTTGCATCCTCCTATCAGCTATGCACAACTTTGGTGGCTTAGTTAAGTTTCTATTTCAATTCACAAAACAAACATTGTGTACAAGTATTTCTAATGTCAGGCTAATTAATGCCATCTTGTTGTCCTATCAGTTATGCCCAACATACATGGCTGATCAGTTATTTTATTTCAACTTAAGACTCTATAATTGTGTACTTATATTTTCAATGTCTTGTTTCCCTACAAACTATGTCCAACCTGTTCGGCTTGGTTACAATTTAGGAAAATAATATTGTGAATGTATTATTTCAATATTACTGTTGTTGCTTAGCACTAACGTAATGACAAATACACCATGAAACCTTGCTTGTGCTGCGCTTTCTGTTGCTCATTGCCTGTGTTGTCACAAGGGGGTTGAGACAGCTGCGTCAAGTCTTTGTCATCCACATAGGTCTCCCTGTCATGGTTCACTGCACAGTCACTGGACCGTGCACCAGAAGAGTGCAGCAACAACTGGAACAATGCGGCAAACAGCAGTAACAAAATGAAGCACTCGTATATCTTCTTCCAAAGTTCTACCCAGCCTCAACATGCTGAGGGTACAAGAAGACCAATAGGCAAACACAAAAATAATAACCTACTTAGCTCATATTTTTGCTCAACTGAAGTGACAGGCTAAAGTGAACTGAACTTAAATCAGCAGAAAGAACTAATGAGGTGGCGTGAAACACAGGTGGTATTTAATCAACGTGTGCTTTGTGATGTATCAATAGTGTATGTAACACAGACCTAAAGTAACACAGCCCTAAAGTAACACAGCCCTAAAGTAACACAACCCTAAAGTAACACAACCCTAAAGTAACACAACCCTAAAGTAACACAACCCTAAAGTAACACAACCCTAAAGTAACACAACCCTAAAGTAACAACCATGGAATAACACAACCCTGTATTAACATGAAGCTGAAGTAATATAATATTCAAGTAACATAATGCTGAACCAATACAAAGCATCCATTCTACTTTTCTAAAATTACCTGATGTTGTATTAACTTCAACTGAAAAACCAAACATTCTATAATTCACAATTGAAGGAAACAATTTATTATAAAAAAAATGCATCAATCATAGAACATGGCAATAAATAATGATAATTCTTGTAAATCTGTTTATTAAATTAATTCATTGATAACTATGCTGTGATCTTAACTTGAACAGCATGATTATGTCCCCAAAATTGCTCATGTAAAACTATGTTACAATGTTTTACCTGCTAAATTAAATCATTTTGCATTCGAAGCCACATGATAGTATGAGGCAACATGGCCAGTATGGCAAGTAATTGTTGCAACGTTTCGACGAGGCCACAGAAGATTTAAATAAGAAGTGTCTCACAAGTTTGTTGCTACGAGCTACAGCTGAAGTGAGACTTTACCATGTGGACATAGTTCTGTAGATCCTTCTGTCTCTCCTCATGTTCCCAGAATCTCTCTGATATCTTGTAACAGTCAATGTCCATAAGACTCCTGCAGTGTACAAGGCAATCAAGAAAAGACAGAATAACATGTTTTTCCTGAAAAGTCAATCCAAGTAAATGGTCACTGTCAACTAAATGTTGAGGACAAATGTTTCGACATTAATGTGTTGGTGAGATAAACACAATGCATTCCTGGTAGAAGGTACTGCTTAACACTGACACAGCAACCAATGGCATTCACCTTTCATTAAATGGGTTCTCTTTACTTTTTGACAAGTTTGCTGGAGCACAGAAGGGTGTTTTCTGAGAAGTGGGGTTCAGGTTGCCCTCCCCACTTGCATTCAGGGCCACCTGAGGCTGACAAACAGGGTTTCTGTAACTTGTGTCACTTGTGGCGTCTACAACACAGAACAGCAAACATGGAGTATCTAAGTGGACGTCCACAAACTTCATCATACAGTCCAACATATACATGTTATTTCTTGACAATATATTCACGCTTGCCAAGTCTACTGGGGTTTGACCAGTAGACTACCAGTTTTTGGTCAAACAGTGGCTGGCCACTGAATGCAGTACATGTTATGATTCAATCAAATAACAACTGGCCACTGAATGCAGTACAGGTTGTGATTCAATCAAATAACAGCTGGCCACTGAATGCAGTACAGGTTTTGATTCAATCAAATAACAGCTGGCCACTGAATGCAGTAGTCAGTACAGGTTGATTCAATCAAATATACAGCTGGCCACTGAATGCAGTAGTTAGTACAGGTTGATTTAATCAAATATACAGTTGGCCACTGAATGCAGTAGTTAGTACAGGTTGATTTAATCAAATATACAGTTGGCCACTGAATGCAGTAGTTAGTACAGGTTGATTTAATCAAATATACAGCTGGCCACTGAATGCAGTAGTTAGTACACATTGATTGAATCAAATATACAGTTGGCCACTGAATTCAGTAGTCAGTACAGGTTGATTTAATCAAATATACAGTTGGCCACTGAATGCAGTAGTTAGTACAGGTTGATTTAATCAAATATACAGTTGGCCACTGAATGCAGTAGTTAGTACAGGTTGATTTAATCAAATATACAGTTGGCCACTGAATGCAGTAGTTAGTACAGGTTGATTTAATCAAATATACAGCTGGCCACTGAATGCAGTAGTTAGTACACATTGATTGAATCAAATATACAGTTGGCCACTGAATGCAGTAGTCAGTACAGGTTGATTGAATCAAATATACAGTTGGCCACTGAATGCAGTAGTTAGTACACATTGATTGAATCAAATATGCACCTGGCCAATGAATACAGTACATGTTATGATTGAATCAAATACATAGCTGGCCACTGAATGAAGTACAAGTTATGATTCAATAAAATAACAGCTGGCTACTGAATGCAGTACAAGTTATGATTCAATAAAAATAACAGTTGGCCGCTGAAAAATTATGATTCAATAAAAATAATAATTTACTTCTATGGCGCCTATATCCTCAGGAACCTGAGCTCAGAGGCGCAACAAAATGGAATCAGTAAGCGTAATCGTAAACAGGGACACGTAAAAGTCAGTATCAGAACGAGGGACAACCGAACATTTATGGTGGGAATGCAATTTGGTATAGATGTCTTGAGTTTTTTTCGGAAAATAGCAATAGTTTCAGATGTTTTCAAAGTGATAGGGAGTTCATTCCAGACCCTAGGCGCAGCGACAGAGAAAGCACGTTTACCCAAGTTAAGTTTTGTTTTAGGTACAATAAGTTGTTGTGAAGTTGATGATCTTAGCTGCCTAGGGATATTTGAAAGATGCAGGAGACTAGCCAAGTAGGATGGTTGTTGTGTAGATAGAGCACGATATGCATGAGTGGACAGCTTAAAATTAATTCGATAAGAAACTGGAAGCCAGTGTAACTGTTTAAGTAGTGGCAGTGACGGTGAAAACCGAGGCGCCCTGAGAACCACACGTGCCAGACAATTTTGTACTCGTTGGAGTTTAGCCAAGTCTCTTTTAGCGATGTTATTTAGTAGTGAATTGCAATATTCAAGGCGGCTGCTAATAAGTGCCGTTGATATTGTTTTAGCAGTAGATATAGATATGTGATGCCGAATTCGACGAAGATCACGAATATGATAGAAACAGGATTTACATACTTGAGAGATATGCTGGCGAAAGTTGAAGTCACTGTCAAAGATAACACCTAGATTGCGAACAGTATCTGATGGGAATGTATCACTGCCAAGCAGTTTAACTGGGAAATGGTTGATGACTTTATTTCGTTGTTGTTTAGTGCCAATAATAATGTCTGTTTTATCTGGATTAAGCTTTAGCTTACTTGATTCCATCCACGACAAGATATCAGTAAGACAGTCACTTAAAGTCGAGAGAGATTCTTGTCCATTTGATTGTGAAAGTGATATGTAAACCTGTGTGTCATCAGCATAAAGGTGATGGCTGAGATTACGATTAGCAATAACTTGGCTGAGCGATGTAGTATATAAGCTGAACAGAACAGGGCCAAGGACGGATTCTTGTGGCACTCCAAATGGTAGATGTTGTGGGCTAGATAATGTGCCAGATATGTTAATACTTTGATATCTGTCTGATAAAAATGATTTGAACCATCGAAGAGCTGGGCCAGAAATTCCAAAATATCTATGGAGGCGTTGTAAAAGGATTGAATGATCAATTGTATCGAAAGCAGCTGAGAGATCAAGTAGTGAGTGCTGTGACTTTGCCATTGTCCATGTTATCAACTATATAATTGTGTATCTTGGGAAGAGCCGTTTCAGTAGAGTGGAATCATTTATATGCAGACTGTAGATCATTTGATAAGTGATGGTTGTAAATATGTTCATGAAGGCTACTTTTTCCAATATTTTTGACAGAAAACTGAGATTAGAGATAGGATGATAATTCCTTAAGTCATTTTTGCACAAAGTTTGTTTTTTAATAAGAGGATTTACAAGAGCTTTTTTGAAATCCTGAGGAACAACTCTGCTCTGCATTGAAAGGTTTATGATAGTAGTAATGGGAAAGATGAGTTGATCAATACAGCTTTTTAGTAGAAGTGTTGGAAATGGGTCAAGATCATACAATTTGTTGGGATATTTTTTAATAATGATGAGAACTTCATTAGTAGTTGCAGGTGTGAAACTCTGTAGTGTTTTTTCAGAAAGTGGTGGTTCAGGGAAAACATAGTCATTATCACTAATGACAAAATTTGATCGAATACGAGCAATCTTATCTGTAAAGTATTTTGAAAAAGAACTACACAATGTATCCAATGAAGAATGTTCAGGCAGTGCTTTTAATTTCTGCCGATGTAGAATTGTGTTAACAGATTTCCACATCTGGCGAGGGTTTTCAGAATTTGTTGTGATAAAATGTGTATAGTAATCAGACTTTGCTTTTGACATCATGTGATTGCATATATGTAGCTGCTTAGTATAACAGGATCAATCAATTGGAGAACGAGTTCGTTGCCAAATTCTTTCAAGATATCGACGATGACGTTTTGCTACAATTATATCATTAGACATCCATGGTGATGGAGGGTGAACTTGTACACTTTTGGTTTGTTTCGGAGCATGTTTATCCAGAAGTTTACTTAATGTTTCATTGTACTGATTAACAAGCTCGCATAGTGTAGATTTAGGTTTGATCAAAAGATCAGAATTTGCTAGATCGTCATGAAGGGTATTTATGTTAATTTTATTTATTGGTCGAAATGTGATAATTTTTTTTCTAGATCTTGAGCCAACTTGCAACCGCAAATCAATAATGACACAATGACAATGGTGATCTGATAAACCATCGGTAGGGAATATTGCTTTAATGTTAGTGCAAGTAGATCTAGTAATAAACCGGTCGAGCCAATGACCATGAACATGTGTAGGAAATGAGACGTGTTGATGTAATGCATATGTTTGAAGGACATCCATGAATGATCTAGTATTTGGACATGGTAGATCAAGGTGGATATTGAAATCTCCAAACATGTAAATGTCTTCTTGGAATTGTAAGGTGGTTTCAAGGAAATCTGGAAATTCATCAAAGAATGTATTTGTGCTTGCAGGAGGACGGTAGATGCATATAAAATTAGCAGATAAGGATGAATGTTTTATAACAATACATATTACCTCAAAGCTTTGGTATTGAGGTATATGAATAATTTCTACTTTATATATTTCAGGTACAAGGAATGCGACTCCACCACCCCTACCTGAACGACGGGGGTGATGGTATAGGCAAAAACCATTTGGACAAATATCGGCAAAACAGGCTGATGTATCAGATGCTAATAGCCATGTTTCTGTCAAAGCTAAAATGTCTATGTGTTTAGATAATATCAGACCAGAAAGGGCAGCAGATTTACGACGTACAGATCGAACATTAGTAGTGGCAAAGCGCATGTTTTGAAATGTTTTTGGTCCAGGATTTATTGAGACATCACCACCAAGAAGGAGGATGATAGACAGTCTAAATGATGGGTTACAACCAGATTTTGTAGACCATTTTCTGTGTGTCCATAGTCCAAGACAAGAAAGATGTAAGGGTGACGTTCGTGAAAAGCTAATTCGTATACTATTGTTGATGAATATTTCAGAGTGTCTATATGTATTGTATATATCTTCCTCAGAAGAATAGCATTTTTCTTTAAACAATGTTGAAAAAGATAATAAACAAATGGCCAGCACGAAGAAAAAATACATTATTATATGCTCAGTGATGAGTAAGGCTAAGTGCAGCTGCTGGGAAAGAAGTCACAATTCTAGGATCGAGACTAATTTATTTTATTAGAAATGTTGACCTGGGCCAACTCTGATCACTAAATTGTGACTCCTAGGCCTGTTAGATGTTAACTAGGAGTTATAAGTGCATAATCGCGTGCTGAATAATTAAAATATTACAAAATAGAAGCAAATATATTAAGAGCATACAATTATAACGTTTAATTTAAAAAATACCAAAGCAACGAAAATGTTTTGTGCCGGCGACAAGAATGGGTGATAATAAAAGTAGACAGTTAACGCATAACTGTCGAAGTATAAAACTTAATGTAAAAATACTTATCTTGACACTGACGTTGTGGTCAACATAAAACAGCCCATTTAAATATTATATTACGTAACACTGATTTAAAACTAAAACACTGTAAGGTTTAAAAATGTATAAAATAGCGGAGAACCAAATGTTTGAAATAGTGAAGTCGGCAGCCTCGTTCTCGATCCGAAATAACAGTTGGCCGCTGAATGCAGTACAAGTTATGATTCAATAAAATAACAGCTGGCCACTGAATGCAGTACAAGTTATGATTCAATAAAATAACAGCTGGCCACTGAATGCAGTACAAGTTATGATTCAATAAAATAACAGCTGGCCACTGAATGCAGTAGTCAGTACAGGTTATGATTCAATGAGGACCTACCTGAGTTAGTTGCCTCACTATTCAATGAGGACCTACCTGAGTTAGTTGTCTCACTATTTAATGAGGACCTACCTGAGTTAGTTGTCTCACTATTCAATGAGGACCTACCTGAGTTAGTTGTTTCACTATTCAATGAGGACCTACCTGAGTTAGGTGTCTCACTATTCAATGAGGACCTACCTGAGTTAGTTGTCTCACTATTCAATGAGGACCTACCTGAGTTAGTTGTCTCACTATTCAATGAGGACCTACCTGAGTTAGTTGTCTCACTATTCAATGAGGACCTACCTGAGTTAGTTGTCTCACTATTCAATGAGGACCTACCTGAGTTAGTTGTCTCACTATTCAATGAGGACCTACCTGAGTTAGTTGTCTCACTATTCAATGAGGACCTACCTGAGTTAGTTGTCTCACTATTCAATGAGGACCTACCTGAGTTAGTTGTCTCACTATTCAATGAGGACCTACCTGAGTTAGTTGTCTCACTATTCAATGAGGACGTACCCGAGTTAGTTGTCTCACTATTCACATTTGCCTTCACACTGCCTTTCTCATCATGATCTAAACAGATGAAAGATGGCCAGTCTTTTCATGTATAAATATTTTAAACAAATAAAAACAGGAAATCATATGATGTTGTTAAGCAGACACAAACTGACAATATGAAGGTGACAACAAGTATGCTTTACAAAGTGAAATAGAAAAGAAAGCGACACTTACCAGTGCAGTTCATGTCACCAGCTTCTTCCAGCTTGGACATGTTTTTGTGTGTCTGCACTCCACTGTGCAGTAAGTGTGTGAACTGTTGCTTGGCCTGCTGTCCTGGTGCCTGCCAGTGCTTGCGATTGGGGAAAGCTCGCAGTGCTGTCTCTGGTGCTGGCGGCAGGTGGTGCCATGGCCTGTTGATTAGCTGTGTTATCTTGTGCTGCTGTTGGCGTTGCTTTGTGTCCTGTGAAAATGTCTGACATTCCTGAAAAAAGGTCGACATAATCGCATTCTCCTCAGCTTGTGCCTTCTGCTGCTGCTGCTGCTGCTTTAGCCACTGTTCATGCTGTTGTTGCAACTGCTGTGGCTCCAGCTGCTGTGGTACCAACAACCTTTGCAGCTGCTGCTGTTCAAGATGTTCTGGTTTTTGTTGCAACTCCTGAATCAATTCCATTTGCTCAGCAATGTCCAGCGGTGTTCCCTGTGATTCAACAATCGGTGATGGGTGCTGCTTTGGCATCTGCCCGAGTTGCTGCTCTGTTTTCTGCTGTGTCTTTTCCTGCGGCGGTTTGAAGGCAGACTGGTGAGGCTGGCGTTGTAGACGCCTCATGGCACCACTGAACTGCGACAGTAAGAACACCTCCCTTTGGGGCAATGCTGTCTCCTTTGGCTGTTGCTTTGGCAGCTGCTGCTGGGGAATCGGATTAAATACAGGCTCCTGCTGCTGTCGCTGCTGTTGCTGCAGCTCCAGCAACTGTGACTGCAGTGCGTGGAATTGTGAAGCGACAGCAACTACGGCCTCCTCTGGAGAAAGATTCTGCACGTCGTCACCTGTAAGACTGTCCTGCTTGTGATGTGTTAGCTCTAATGACAGCAGGGCCGTCTTCTCTGGTTGTACTTGAACTTGAAGCTTCTGCTTCAGCTGCTGCTGGTTCAACTGCTGTGCTATAATTTTCTCATACTGGTGCTGCCGCTGCAGCTGCTCAATCTGTTGTTGCAGAGCCTGGAAGCGGGTCGTCACCGCGGCAATGGTCACCTCGTATGATTGGCTATGTGCATCCTCAATGGGTAAAGAAAACTGCTGGTCCACACAGTGTGAAGTATCATGTTGATCCGTACAGGGTGAAGAACGCTGTCGATCCGGACACAGTGAAGAATGCTGTTGATCCTCACAGGGTGAAGAACGCTGTCGATCCTCACAGGGTGAAGAACGCTGTCGATCCTCACAGGGTGAAGAACGCTGTCCATCCTCACTGGGTGAGGAATGCTGTCCATCCTCACTGGGTGAAGAACGCTGTCGATCATCACTGGGTGAAGAATGCTGTTGAGCTTCACAGGATGAAGAATGCTGTCGATCCTCACAGGGTGAAGAACGCTGTCGGTCACCACAGGGTAAAGAATGCTGTCGATCCTCACAGGATAAAGATCGTTGCCGGTCCTCAAAGGGCGAAGACCGCTGTCGGTCATCACTGGACAAAGAACGCTGTCGGTCATCACAGGGCAATGGATGTGGTTGGTCCTCACAGGGCAAAGAATGCTGTTTGTCCAGACGGGTCGAAGAATGTTGTGTGTCGACACTGGACACATAATGCTGTCGGACACTACAGGTTGAAGAATGCTGTTGTTCAGACAGTTCAGTGCTAGGAAAAGACGCAGTGTCAGGTGCCGACATTGACATCTTCAAGATCTTGCTAAGCAGTGACATTTCATTACATGCTGGAGTGGCATCTGATGATGCAGGGGAACGCCTTGGTTGATTTTTGGGTGGGTGAGATTTGTGCTCGCCCGACACTTTGGGTGACTGCGACACAACCAGGGCTGGCATTTCTTTTGCTTTATCTGAAACATGTACACACCTATCTGACTTTCAAACCTTTTTACAAGTCATAACTGCCGATGCTAGGAACACATAGGGGCTGCACTACCGGTATATCTGAACTGTGAAATTGTGAAACACTGCACTCTTGTTTTTCACATGTGTCAATCATTATGATAACAGAATGTCAAACAATAAATTCCCCATTGAGCCAATGAATTCAAATACAGTGAGTCAAATAGCTGTTGACAACCCACGACTTGGCAGGCATTTCGGGAGACGAAGATAATCTAGCATTAATTCACTTAATGGCCACTCTGGAATTTTAGGGTATTCCACTTGAAAGTTTAAGAGCAGTGTGGCATTGCAGGTTCAAAGGGTAATCAAATTCTTTGGTTGACTAGGAGAAATATAACTTACAAGAAAAAATTAACCTCTATACAAAGCAATAGTTAGGCCTCATCTAGAATACTATATACAAGCTTGGAGACCATATCATACCAGGGATGAGAGTAGAGAAGAAAAAAACCTGAGAGTAAGGCACGTAATGCCAGAATTGTTTTGAAAAATGGAGGTGCTCTCTGGGAGCTTCTGAGGTGTAAATGTGGCCAAGTCAATCAGTTCAAAAACATGATTTGTAAACACACAATTTTCACACATACCACAAAACATTGGTTTACCACAGAACATTTTGAAAATGCTCATGCTCTAAATGCACATTTAATGCTGTCATTTTCTATATCATTGCACATATAATACATTATTAAATTTCCTGTATCATCCACCAATATGTTGGCCACAGTTCAGATACATGTATGTATTTAGGATTTAAAAATATATATTCTTCCATACAATTCCTCTGTTTCAGTATTCAAATCAGTCATATCATATTGCTCTAAGACTTAAGTTTGGTTTTGAGAATTATTCACTGACAGAAGTTTGCACTAAAAATACCACACCATGAATGCTGTATATTTGTATACGGCATAATAACACTGAACAATTTGGCAAACATGTACAAGTCATTGCTTTTGCCAGTTCATAGGTATAATGCTAATTATTATCATAAAAGGTATCATTTTGTTGGTTGCTAAGATACTCTTTACTACAGTCGCGCCTCGTTATAACGCGGTAGTCGGGGTCCACGATATCAGACCGCGCTGTAAGCGAGGCACGTTAGGTGTTCCCATATCTGCCACCAGGGAGCTACTAAACAACAGCGATCGCCACCCGCTGCACCAAGTCCGTGAACGCTGTCGAAGCCCTATGTGCTTGCAGCGCTGTCCTATACGCCAACATGCAGTTTATGGAACTTATTAAACTTTTTATGCTAGCATCAACGTGTACTATTTTTAAATGTCACACCCTGATGAATCTTGAATAGGTCTACGACGCTGATGATGTACTGGACCAAGGCAATAGGCCTACGAATCAAAAATAATAACCTGGATCTGAGCAGCCGAAAGCATATATGATGTGACTAACGTAGTATGTAAGCTGAAAAAACACAGAAAACGACAATAGGTAGAATTAATAATTGTTTCACTTCGTCTTTAAACCGATCTCGACCAAAGTGCAAATTTATTACGCACCACTTAACATCGATTCATCGTTTCATATGCGGATGACGAATTCGTATTTTTTGCGCACCGGTAGAGCTTTGGGTTAGGAATTAGGCATGTTGGTTTTGCGTCGCGAAAACTATTAAATTTAGGATGTAATGGAAGCATGTCATTTCACCTAAGTGTTATGTTGGTATTGCATACTAAATGCATTTAAAACTGTTTATCTGATTCGTACACGAGGCGTATTTGTAAATCTCGATTGCAATTTACAAACCGTCAAAGCGAAGCGCGAGGCCAGCGACAGCGATTGATAGTACAAGACAAACAACACATTGATACTCGTTCATTGACATTGTTCGCCTAATGTTTCTTGAGAATTGTCAAAGCAATTCTAAGTAGGTTTAAGCAGGCCCATTTGGCATTTTCCCCTGGCGGCAGGAAATCGGGGTCCACGACCAACCGCGTTATATCCGAATCCGCGTAATAACGGGGCGCGTTTTAACGAGGCGCGACTGTATAATAGAATGATAATAACTACAACACATTATGTAATCATGGGAATACTACTATCTGAAATTTAATTTCATCACAACTGAAAGCAAAGATAGACCAACTTCACCCTGCTAAGAAAAGATTTTTGAGTGGCTGAATGTCCCTACACCCAGTGGTGAAAATATAGACAAAGATATAACCTATACAATAAAGCAAACATGAATCAAATATAGACAAAGATATAACCTATACAATAAAGCAAACATGAATGAAATATGTTAAACAGTTTTGTTTCTATCACGTTTTATGTAGAACCATGTCAAACGTTGACAATTTTTAAAACGAGTATGAAAACAGAAAGCAAAAAAGCATATTTCACCCTGAAACTAGATAATTTATGAGTGGCTGAATGTCCCTAAATCCAGTGGGACAAATGTAGCCATATGTATAAGTTATAACATAAAGCAAACATGAATTAAATATGTTGAGCAGTATTGTTTTTATGATGTTTGTGTAGAAACATGTAAAATCGTTAAGTTCTGTTTGTTTTGGGTTTACCACACACATCAAAGATGTTGAGTGACAGGTGGATACAATGTAATTACTGGCAGGCGGCCAGCTTCCATGAAAATTATATTGGCTTGACCTATTTCTCAGTCTAAATTTCTCACAGTCAGCTGAATCTGCCACACATTGTAGTTAGCGTTGCGTTGGATAATTTGTAGGTCGGATTATAACACAGGCAGTTTTTAAATAATGTTCCCTAGTCATATATTTTTATTTCTGTAATATGGCGCCGTAATCTGCGTTAAATTTCCGTAATGCCAATGGTAAGCAGCCCTGGATATAGGTTGTGAGAGATGAAGCTCCCTATTGGACAAAAAGTTCCACCTGGCTGGCAACCAACCAATCACAGTAAATGTTCTAAAGCTTGATCGGAGTGACTTGTTTACAAAAAGCAAACTACACATGCAACCAAATCATTGTCCCCGATCTCGCTGGGAGGTTTTGGGAAGAATGGAGAGGGCTACCCCCCTCCATTTTTAAACCAGATTCACAGGAATCACAGAAATGATGATTTTCACCCAGAAAAAAACTGAAAATTCCCATCCCTGTCATAAGAAGGTTATAGATACACTTGAACGAATACAGAGGAGAGCAACTAAAATGATTCTAGAACTGAGGGATCTTAGTTATAAAGAACACCTGTGGTTTAACAACCCTAGAGACAAGGAGGTTAAGAGGAGATCAAATTGAAGTTTTTATGAAAATATTGATAGAGATATTTTTTTCTCACTCTAGAAAGATAGCAGAACTAGAAGACATGAAGTAACAATAGTTAAACAGGATCATTGTAGACTGGATATCAGAGGACAGTAAATGAATGGAACACATTATCTAGAGATTGTGCAACTGCTAGCAGCGTGAATATGTTTAAAAACAAGGTTAACACATATCTCAGGAGGGCGGGTTTCACATAGATAAACAATTTTGGACTCTCAACAAGCCAATGGCTTCCTTGTCCACTTGCCATCTGGACCTTTGCTTTGGATGATAATCTTGTTATATCTTGATACAGACAAGGCACAAACTCCCCCTCCATTCGTGAACACTACGCAGAAGGAACCAAAACACAGAAGAGAAACTCACCAGAGTCCTTGTCTGGTTTGTCCTCGCCTTGTTCCTCGGGTTCAGACAAACTGAAAAACAAAACAGTACAGCAAATATTTACTTAATTTTTCTGTATCCCGACTCAAGATTTGATAAAAACAAAGCTGTAGAACCCATTCTTTTGACTGGCAACTCATGGTCCATGAATAAAATGGCTGGATTAGCCCTACTGGTTGACTAGCTTTCAGGAAGAATGCTAACGGAGTAACCCTTTTTGACAAGTTAAGGTTGCTTCCAGGGAGAAAGGCTATTGGATTCATCAATCAAAAGATTGACAGATAATTGATCATATGACGGACATCCTCAGGCTGTAGCAGGACTCACCCTCCAATAAGCACTCCATAGTTGTTGGAACAATCTTTCGAAAGAATTATTTAAATTCACCCTTCAACAGGCTGACTCAAGGTGCAGCCAAATTCACCCTTCAACAGGCTGACTCAAAGCCAAACTCACCCTTCAACAGGCCGACTCAATGTGCAGTCAAACTTACCTTCCAACAGAGTGATTCAAGGTGCAGCCAAACTCACCCTTCAATAGGCTGACTCAAGGTGCAGCTGGTTGACACAGAAACAGGTGACTGAAGCCGATTTAACATCTCATTGTCTTGCACCTGTCCTGCATCAAACGTTGCCTCGTTGAAGCTCGTCAGAAGGCTGCACGTTGACTCCTCCTGGTAGAGGTCATTGGGAACAGTTGTATTGATGGATGCTCCTGACCCCTGCAATCAAGCAACAACAATGTACAAACATACTGGATCGGTGTGTTGTCCAAGGCAGTCAGTGACATTCGATGGATCTGGTTATATCTTTCAAGGCAGTCAGTGACATTTGATGTATCAGTTTATGCCTTCCAATCTATGTCTAGTATTACAGTCAGCAAAGACAGACACAGACAGACATGCATTAATTCAATAACATGATTTGTGTTTTCTGGCGACAATGCAGGATGTTGTTGCTATACTCTATATTACATCCCTGAAGTCTGGGGTGAGGCTGACCTCGATGCTAGGCAGTTGTCAATGTTTGTTTTCCTTCTTCTTCCGACACTAATCCTGTTTCACCTAAGTGATTGGGGACGCTAGTATATGCCTGTATTTTCATTGGCTTTGCAGACAGACAATCAGCAGCACATACATGATTGGGGACTACTGATTGTGAAAAATGAGATTGTTTGTGTTTAAAATGCCCATCGTCATTCCTCAATTAAATTTTTTTGGCTAATCGCGTTTCATTTTGCAAAATATAAACCTATCTAGTATACCCTGCAACATGTTAGCTCGTTTGTGCAAATTTTGTATGTAATTCTTGTGAAATCATCAGACAAACTATTAAACTACTTAATGTTTTATCAAGCATTAATTAAAGTGAAAATGGAAATTCTGAACATTTTTGAATTTCACAACATTTTGTAACTTTGTTATTTGATTAGCAAAAGGATGGAAGTCACGTCCATGACTGACATTGACCTGCCAAGTGTTTATCATTTTGGATATCCAGTATTTTGAGCTTTACCAGATCTAACTACTAAAATCAATTCCTTAAATGATTTGAAAAAAAATAAGCATGTTTTATTAAATGAACTGTGGATGTTATTTAAACTATTCACACACTACATATCTGGACATCAATGAACTGGATTCGTGATATGCTAAATCAGTTAAAGATACGTTCTTATATAGCACGGTATCCAGGGCTTCAGACTGCTCAAAGTGCTTTACACTTCACCCCCCAGCAGACCTATTCATTCCAACGCTATATCAACTTCTCTGGGAAGCATTCAGCCGCGCTGTAATTACTGCGCAAAGACTATTAATTCCGATATCCATCTCTGTCTGTAGCCAGGTAATCTTTTATACAGCTGAGTGAACTGTGGCAACACGGGATGAACGAAAAACTGCAGCAAGAGGATTCAAACCCGGATTGAGAGCCCAACGTTCTAACCTTGAAGTTGAGGATGGAGTTTCCATGGTTCAGCCACTCTAAGAGGGAATGCATTTTTCTCAGATTTATTTAAGAGAGTTTCCTCTATTTCCTGATCTCAGTGACTAATACATTCATGCACACTGGTACAACAAAGACAGCAGCTATATACATAAGAAACATACGTGAGAATCTCCAGACAACGATCTGCCACAGCCATGCATTTCCAGCAGTCTCAGTGCCTCTTCGAAGTGGTTCTGCATCATCACCCGCAGACGATCGTTCAGAAAGTTTCTGCAACATAAATTGTGCTGATGGCAAAGAATAGAGACAAATCAAGAGGGAATTTCCATTTGTATGTTCACCAAATGTAGGGGAAAGTTAACAACATTATAACAACAAAAAAGAAAAACATTTCAATTAACAAGAACTTTGTGATGAATGACAGACCAGACTGATGATATACAAGATGTTACCAAATTTAAGGCGTGGCCTGCCCTCATAAGACATCCACCAAAATTGTGTTTTTTGCTAATGTTTCATTCAGGATGCAAAATGACAGGCATCCGATCGTCCACTGACGGGTAGTTTCAGAGATCGGACTATTCCATTGTTAGAAGCACAGTCCCGTCGGACTAGCTATAATGATGAGAATGAATGTACACTGTGTGTATGCTAGTGGTGTGTTGTGATGGAATAAAACCCCAAAAAAATAAGATAGCATTTTCTCACATGCGGATAAATTTTCCATTGGACCATCTACGAAACCTACTGAACGCGGGAGATGTAAATGGTGGCTGTTTATAAATATATATACACAAAAATGACCATCCAGATTGAACTAAACCCAATACATTTTTATTTGCTGATGACATTAAGATATTTAGAGCCATAACAAATAAAAATGACCAGGATATACTACAACAAGATCTAAGTATCCTAGAACAATGGAGCGACAAATGGTTACTAAAATTCCACCCAGACAAATGTAAACACATGGAAATTTGAAAAAATAATATAGGTGAAAATTAATATTTCATGACAAGCAATAATGTTAAACATTCACTAGCCACCACAGATAAGCAAACTGACTTAGGTGTAATTATTGATTCAAAACTGTCATTTGATGATCACATAAACCAAGTGGTTAATAAAGCAACCAAAATTACAAAAATAACCAGAAGAACCTTCCAATTCCTAGATACACGCACTTTCTTGCCACTATATATAAGACAATGGTTAGATCTCACCTAGACTATGCCATAGCAGTATGGTATCCATACACGATGAAACATAAAATAGCAATAGAAAATGTCGAAAGAAGAGCAATAAAAGAACTACCTGGTACATGGGACTTTTCATATAAAGAAAGACTAAAATTACTGAAGCTACCCACATTAGCATACCGAAGGCTAAGAGGAGACATGATAGAAGTCTATAAAATAATGCATGAAATGTACGATAATGAATCCACACCAAACCCCCTGAAATGGGAGGATGTGTCACTGAGATCAGGAAATAGAGGAAACTCTCTTAAATTATTTACCCAAAGAGCGAAAATAAATCTGAGAAAAATGCATTCCCTCTTAGAGTGGCTGAACCATGGAATAGTCTCCCAAACTCTGTAATACAAGCTAGAGCAATAAACTCATTTAAAAACCATCTAGATAAATTATGGTCTACCCAGGCAATAATATACGACTATGACTACTGGAACCAGAAATTATGAACCCCTAATAATTTATTCTGAAGAAGATCTGATCATGGAGGAACCATCTGGATCCTGCGATCAGGATCGTCATAAGGTAAGGTAAGGCTAGCATAGGTAGTGCCACCTAGCGATCATGAGTGCAGAGCGACATGGACAAAATGCACAAAATGTGTTGCAGACATCATCACGTGCTATCACCAATTATCGTTCAATCATGGTTGGTCCTGCCATCAGTCATACCAATTGCTTGCCCACAAAGATCAGCAAACGAAAGTCGGAAGACAACCCGAAACACAGCTACAAGGCAGCGAAGCAGAAGCGATGGTTCTTACAGTCATGGACAGATAAGTTTCCGTGGTTGTATAAAGACGAAAAGGCAGATAAGATGTTTTGAGCGTGGTGTACCAGCGACGGAACTCCATATCAGCTTGCTCACAAGAAGAGTCCTTTGGTGCTGAGTTCAGGCAGTGAAGGGAAGTATACGAAGGACGGGCTGATGACACATGACAGAAGTCAAGCTCACAGATGAGTAGAGGCAGTCCGTAAGAGTAAGAAAGAAAGGCCCCATGAATACGGTGATAACGAAGCTGAGCAAAGAAAACACTAAAGTCACAAAGCACCACTTCAGCACAGCCATCCACGTTGCCAGAAACAAACTGCCATTCCGGCATTATCAGCTGTTGTGTGGGCTGCAGAAGAATGGTGTGCACATGGGTGGCAGCTATGGAAACAACAAGGCATGCAAGGTATTCATAGACCACATCAATGAGGCAGAGAGAGACAGGATCAGAGGCAAAGTTAAAAAGACAAAGTGGATATCTGTTTTGGCTGATGGAAGCACTGACCACAGCATAACAGAACAAGAGAATGTTTATGTCAGATATGTAGACGACGATGGTGTTCAGAAAACTGAACTAGCTGACATCGTACCTGTCGAGTCAGCAGATGCCACCGACGTATTTGATGCCATAGAGAAGGGCCTGCACAACATTAGCATGACACTTGAGAAACGTGTGTGCACAAACATGGATGGTGCATCTGTCAATCAAGGCAAATGCACCATATGTTTACAACGTTGTGTGGAACGCACTGGAGTGGCCAAGAAGATTGCTGATGCCGTTCCACACAGCATTGTAAATATATGGTGTGTGGTGCACAATGTAGAGTTGGCCATGCTTGATGCCATCAAAATGTCAAGCAATGTTGTGGCTGCCAAAGAAGAGTGTGTTGACTTTGTTTACGACTTCTACTACCATTCCTCCAAATGACGCCGGAGCCGTAAACAGATCGGTGACATTATCAGGGATGCTACAGGCACAAGAGGAAAAACCCTGAAATAATTTTACTAGATGGTAGGGGCCTGAAAGAAGTGAGGAGGCGTTGGCCAAAGGTTGACGCAGGGGAAGGTGCAACCCCCACCTGCTAGGGGGTCTGGAATTTTTTTTAATAAGATGCTCTGTGGTGAATTCTGAGACACTTTGGAGCCAAAGCAAAATTGTCAAAATCAGGTCTCTCACAAGGAGCAAAATAAAAATTCTTAATAGGAAGTAACATGTGGGTAGTAAGTAGAGTTATTCAGCAAAAACAGGAGCCGCAAACGAAAAATATGATCACTCTTTACTCCCAGATTTTTAAACTTGATTCACACGAATCCAAAAAATTTTAAATTCTGGAAAAATCCTGGAAAAACCGGAAAAATCTTATCCCTGCATTATAGAAGACGATATCGCATACTTTAGTGCACCACAGGGCACTCGCTGGATGGCAATCAGAGAGCGTGCCTATGCAGCTCTCAGGCACAACCTAACAGGAGTCTGTCTGCACATGGAAGATGCTGCGATGGGCAAAGGTGAAAAAGCAATGAAGTGCAGGAAACTGAGGAGTTTGGACTTCAAGCAAGCCCTGCACTTCATGATTGACGTGCTGAACATCCTTGCCGAAATCAGCAGCGCCTTCCAGAAGGATGACCTGTTGATCACCGACATCGCCCTGAAGTTAGGAGTAGGATGCTTGAAACTGAAGGCACTCAAACAGTTGGATGGGAAGGTTTTCCTCTGATGTACACTGCATCAGAGGAGACCTCACCAACTGAACTCCAGAAAGCATCCCTGCGCAGCTTTGTTGACAAGGTTGTTGCCTTTGTCAAGATGAGATTTCAGTTTCGGAAACAATCACCCTTCTTCCATTTCCAAGTGTTGACTACAATGATCATCCCTCAACAAGTAACGAGGACTTCGCCAGCCACGGTCATGGTGATATTGTTGCTCTCTGTCTGCATTTCGAAGGCATTCTTGCAAAAGATATTGAAGTTGATGCCATTGGTCAGTGGCCTGAACTGAAGCTGATCTAATCAAGAAAGCAAAGGCGCCGCCCATTTGAAACATACACCAGCCTCATGGTTGACACACCAGAGGGATTAGCAAGCATCATGTCATTGGTGCGACTGATGTTCACCATGTCGCTGTCGACAGCAGCATGTGGACATGGTTTCAGTACAATGAATGCTATTAAGAATATACGAAGAATGCGAATATCAGATGTCACAAACTCTGAAGGAGTCTGACCCTACCCTGGCCATCAAGAAATGGCTTGGCCGCACAAAGAAACCCCGATAGTTAGCATGACATTCAGCTGAACATGAAGAATGAACATTAATTTACAATTAACAGTTTAACTTAACAGTGGATAGACATTTCGTTAAGGAGGAACACTGCTAACAATGCACCTGATAACTGAACAAGTCAAGAATAGTTCGTTCTATGAAATCACACTTTTTTAATTAATGGCATTTAGTTGAACGTTTAATTGAAATGAGAATCAGCTTGTCTTCTTTATGAAATAAAGCCACTTTAACTACATACCAAATTGGTCATATGATACCACAATATGATAGTGCACATATTATATATGATGTTACCCAGCACATTTAACGACTAGTACACATTTATCAGGCCTAGTTGTTTGTGAGTCAGCCAGTCCGAAGGACTACTAGTCAGCTCACTCTGTTCGTGCCCTCTAGTTCTTCTACACTTCTACTACTAGTCAGCTCACTCTGTTCGTGCCCTCTAGTTCTTCTACACGTCTACTACTAGTCAGCTCACTCTGTTCGTGCCCTCTAGTTCTTCTACACTTCTACTACTAGTCAGCTCACTCTGTTCGTGCCCTCTAGTTCTTCTACACTTCTACTACTAGTCAGCTCACTCTGTTCGTGCCCTCTAGTTCTTCTACACTTCTACTACTAGTCAGCTCACTCTGTTCGTGCCCTCTAGTTCTTCTACACTTCTACTACAAGTCAGCTCACTCTGTTCGTGCCCTCTAGTTCTTCTACACTTCTACTACTAGTCAGCTCACTCTGTTCGTGCCCTCTAGTTCTTCTACACTTCTACTACTAGTCAGCTCACTCTGTTCGTGCCCTCTAGTTCTTCTACACTTCTACTACTAGTCAGCTCACTCTGTTCGTGCCCTCTAGTTCTTCTACACTTCTACTACTAGTCAGCTCACTCTGTTCGTGCCCTCTAGTTCTTCTACACTTCTACTACTAGTCAGCTCACTCTGTTCGTGCCCTCTAGTTCTTCTACACTTCTACTACTAGTCAGCTCACTCTGTTCGTGCCCTCTAGTTCTTCTACACTTCTACTACTAGTCAGCTCACTCTGTTCGTGCCCTCTAGTTCTTCTACACTTCTATCAGTACCTTCATAACCATTCATTGTTTCATATGTGTGATGATAAAACATGTAAGCTGTATGTCAGATGGTGAGATGGAATAGTAGAGATGACACAAGTAACAACGTGGGGACAAAAAGCACAAGATGACACAGTGGCATGCATTGGGAGGGGTCTTTGTCCAACAGTGGCACAAGATGACACAGTGGCATGCATTTGGAGGGGTCTTTGCCCAGCAGTGGCACAAGATGACACAGTGGCATGCATTGGGAGAGGTCTTTGCCCAGCAGTGGCATGAACAGCACAAGAGAAGCACTGAATAGCGGGCAAGATTGTTTATAGTTCCGCAAGACATCCACATGTCTTAGTTATGCTCTATTTTTGTTGACTTTATATTTGTTCTGTTGTGAAGGTTTGGACAGAAACTGTACACTGTTATGGGAATGTGTTATCTTTATAGATAACATGTAGCATGTGGAAAATGCATAAACGTTAATTGGTGACTACTAACCTTTGGCGTTTTATTGCCCGATTGTGTAACTGTAGTTCTTTTAGCTGTTCTTCAATTTCACCAATTCTGTTGTAAGGAAACACACCGCGCATTCACTAAACGTGAAAATTAATAAAGGTGAAATGCACAATGTCCTAGTAATGGCGATATATGATATAGGAGCCTTGGAAAATTACCTCAGCTAATTGGCGCAGATACATTGTGCTAATCAGGACATATCACACTATCTTGCAATGTGGACTGAATGAACTTGCAAAATCGTCTAGAGGAAAGGTAGTCCAATCCATGCCTTGCAATCTAACCTATCGGCCATAACATGTTTCATTTAGGCAGTTTTTATAGTATTTAACCAAAATAATATTATTTTCCTTACAATAAATCTAAGTTCATAAAAATATCAATAAAAAGCATTTATATAAAACAGATACCTAAGTTCTTGCGTGGAGAGCTAAGTACAAAATCTAATGGACTAACAATATAGAGAGGCTTAGTGCAACTCACATAGATCTGCAGTAAAACGAGTACCATTTAAGGGAATACAAATATAACAACAGATCGTTTTTAAAATGTCAACAACCTTTTTTTATAGCCATGGACCAGAGATCGTGCTTTCTCGTCCCGTTCAGTGAGATCCTGCTGATACGCTCTCAGCTGAGCAGCTATCTCGGCCGCATGCTTCTCATTCAATTCCGCAAGGTCGGCGGAGTGAGAGGCATCCAACTCCTTCTCTTTACGTTCCTTCATGCGCAGAGCTTCCGCCGCCATCATTGACACCTGCATGCATACGAACATGAACATAAACAGTAACTAAGTACCAAAGTTGAGGTACAGTTCACTGAGAAGGCAACTAATTTAGGTCCTGCAAATTGTTTTACAGTATGTGACAACAAAACACAATTTGAATGAAAACTCAAACAGTATTTATGTAGGCAATGTTAAAGCTTCTATTTTGGATTGTTTGGTTTGCCATGTCACAACTGACTTAGAACAGATTTTTAGTTTTTGTATGTTATCGAAGGTAAAATGTTTTGTTTTCGAGGTCTGACAATTTGTTTTTAGTAATAATGTTTTTGAGGTGTGCTTAACATTATATAACTAGTAAGTTAGAACACTGGGAAATCAGACTACACTTTTGGGGCAATGCTGCTTCTATGCTTCAGTCATCAGAATTTATGACATTGAATATTAAAATACACAGTAAAGAGGACACACCCGATTCTGCATGTCTGTCTGTAGCTCAGCCACGAGTTGACGCATGTTGTTCTGCATTCTCATCTCCAACAGTCCAACTTGCACTCGCAGAGTTTCCTGTCAAAACAACGTAGCAGGCAATCATAAATAAATCACGGTTATCATCAGTGTCCAAACGATGATGAAACAGGTAACATATTCAACACTGTTAAAGCAAATCTAGTTACTCAGTAGATGAATTCATCCGAAATATCAACATTACATATTTGTAATAATTTATGAGTTTTTTTACCTGGATAAAAAGTTTATTTAATAAGACCAATATAATTAAACATTTAAAGACTTAATGTTGGCACCATATCTAGAAGGCGTCATTCCATCATTTGGATTTCCTCAGAATTAATCATTATATGTCATATGTCATTCAGACAAATATGATAATTTTCAGGGTTGAAAAAAATAATGATTTAAAAAAAATAAAAATATCCGTTTTTTTATTTAAATCAGATTTTTTTATTTATTTGATTTTTTTTAAATCTGGAATATAGACATTTATATAGATGTTTATATTTATAAACTCTTTTAAACTTTTCAAACTATTTAAATCGATTTGGGTACTTGTCTTAACAGAGGGCACATGATTTTTGCATATATCAAGACATTAGGCAATGTCCACAAGGCCTCACCCCCTGTAGTTGCATAATCTGTCTTGGAAAGGAAAGCATGCTGTGTGTCTGATGCTGTAGCAGTGATAATTATTGTTTGCTGAGAGGGTGGATTAGCACCTGTCCAGGGCTCTGTGTACTCTATGGGTCTGCAACCAGACTGCAAACTGGTACAGTATTAGACAATTGTCACCAAGACTGTCTCACTTGAGTCAACATACTGAATTGGTAACAACTAGCACAAGCTCTAACTGGACTTTAACTCAGGGTTTCCGACTTGAAAAGATACTTCCTCTTGAAGACAAGTTTGTGTGGCTTCACCACATTCAGAAAGGGAATAGCTCAAACATACACGTCATAAAATATTTGACTATCAGGCTATCTGGTGACAATACAACTACACAAGTGTGCGCACATTGTGCTTTTGTATTAAAAAAACATACAAAACTTTGTTGATCTCGATGCTTGTAAATAATTATTTGTGTTAAATTCACGTAAATCAGCGATAAAAAAAATCATAAATAAAAAATCATAAATCAATGATTTTTTTGGAGTGATTTAAATCAAATGATTTAAATCAAACAACCCTGATAATTATTATTAATTATGCAATTAATATGACAATGTAATGAATGTATACATTTTGTTAGAGATGTATTTCTAAAATCATGTAAACAAAACCAACATTTCGTTGTCAAGATACTGACATTTTAGATGCTTTATAAATGTTACTGCCAGCAGAGCTGAAATAATGAATATGAGATGTGTGTGATTTTTGCATATTCTTCATGTAATCAAACTTTATGTCATGACATCCAGCAGCAGTGGCAGCATCCATACCCTTTCATGAATTGTCTTGTCCAATTCTGACTGTAGTTGCTGCAGCTCCTTCTCAGTGCGACTTAGTGACATTTGGGTGCTTTGGATGGTGATCAACTGATGTTCGCACTTACCCTGTAGCATAACATTACCCCACTCTCCCCAATATTCATGCATGTATTTACATAGTATATATGTATTCACACATGCACATGCATGCATGAATGCACATGCATGCATGAATGCACATGCATGCATGAATGCACATACATAAAACACATATCACGGTCACCAAATAGTTTTTGTAGTGGACCAAAATGTTGACTTTAAACATGACTGGGAAGTGTAGTGCTCCAACAAGTGTAGTACACCAACAAAGTGTAGTGCTCCAACAAGTGTAGTACAGTGTAGTGCTCCAACAAGTGTTGTGCTCCAACCAGTATAGTACACAAACAAAGTGTAGTACACCAACAAAGTGTAGTACACCAACAAAGTGTAGTACACCAACAAAGTGTAGTACACCAACAAGTATAGTACACCAACAAAGTGTAGTACACCAACAAAGTGTAGTACACCAACAAAGTGTAGTACACCAACAAAGTGTAGTACACCAACAAAGTGTAGTACACCAACAAGTGTAGTACATCAACAAAGTGTAGTACACCAACAAAGTGTAGTACACCAACAAAGTGTAGTACACCAACAAGTGTAGTACACCAACAAAGTGTAGTACACCAACAAGTGTAGTACACCAACAAAGCAATTTGTTTCAACAAAGTATCAAAGTGTGCAAGTGTGATGAAGATCATGATATGTAACAATGTACTAGACAGACCATACATGTACTGCTACGATATTATAATAGCAACTCCACCTTGCATAAAATAAATGAATGGAACAAATCTGCTGGTTGTTTAAATGCTATCAGTGTGAATGTCTGAAAACCTGACAGATATCTGATAAGGGCAGGCTACACACAGATTGAACTCTTGATAAGCCAATGCCTTCCTTGGCCACTTGCCAGCTTGAGTTCGTTGCTTTGGATGGCAATCTTTTTAAATATTGTTACTAAAAACTTGAAATTACTTGATTTCCATATTGCTTGTCCATGTAAATTTGTAATATTAGGTGACTGTGTTTACCAAATCTTGGACATAAATGCATGCACACTGCATATGTCATGATAGGTACAATGTGCACCTGTCAGTACCAATAATCATCAACACCTACCATCATGGTCTGCATGACCTCGATGTGACCAGACGTGATATCATCAATCTTCTCCACGTACTCCTTATCTCTCATATTGACTGATTCCTGCTCATGTAAAAGCCACAATCATCAGTTCACATTCATTTTTGCAAGTAATCTAGTCTTACCAGCACATTGTGTATACCTACATTGAAATGCCTTTCAGAAGTGAAGAATAGTTGCAAGATGTCCAGTTTTTCACAAAACATTACCACATGCTGTTAAACTTCCAAACCATATTAACGTTAATTAGCCACACAAGATTGAGCGATCACTAAAACTTTAAGTCCCAGCACTAAACTCTGATGTGTTCAAGAAGGGTTTCTTTCCAGGCAGAGTTGCTGGCTGGAACTCATTAATCACTTCAATACCTAATTACAATATAATGAACAGTTTCAATTACAGTAGAGAGGGAACTGTTATCAAAGTTGACAACAGGAACCCTGATGAACAGCATCGCTTTAAAAACATGTTACTTGGAGTAACATATAGTTTACTAATAAGAATAACTGTCTTCTTTTTTTCACACCACTAATTAATTTAAGACCAATGCCAAAATTGGTATTGTAGTTGGTCATATAGATTATGCTTAGAGCCTTGACTGCCAGGTCTACACATTCCCAACTTTATTTTGTCTTAGACTTAGAACTGGTAAATGCAGCAAGAGAATATATGGATAAAAAAACTATGTTTCTGCCTCTGTGTGCCACTTCCAAATATTGATATTATATTTATAATATTTATTATAATTCATTGCCCGTGTTCAGCCAACATAAACTTTGAAAGGCTCAAATATAACGTGTAAAAGCCTGTTGCGTCATGTAGGTGCTACGTACGTTTAACGAATCGTCCATATTTCCCCGTTATGTAATATCCCCCGCTCTCGGGGGGGAAAACACAATACTACATAGTACGACTTGCAGAAGGAGATTGATACATCAACTTTGATCAAGCAAAATTGAAGTCTGATGGTGGTTTCACGGTTTGACGGCTCCCGTGCAAAGCGAATGACAGTCACGGTATCCGGCGGGCATCCCATGGCAACCATAATGTGGATTGCGTCACTGAATTTGTACCCACCTTTTGCTAAACTGCCATGGACTACCGAATGGTACTCGAACCAAAGCGCTAGCCAAGGAAATGGACAAAGCACAGATCCTATGGCTAGGTTACGATCGACTTGCTTACGGTGCACGGCTGCGCCTTTAAATACAATACGCATGCGCGGTGTGTGTATGTATATGTGTCTCTTCAATTAAAAAAGAATCTTGGGCACTATACGACAAATAATTATTATGAATGAGGAACATTAAAATATAATACAATGTGTTCTTTTATGATAGCTTTGTGGAAAATATTGAGACTGTAATGAAAATACATGTATTTATTGTGGCGTCCTGACGGTTCACGTGGCATTTATTCCAAACAATAATACCAGATGGAGCTACTAGCACATTCTAGCAATTTTTTATATCCACGCGGTTTAAATGAGTTTCCACATTATAGACAACTTTTCGTGTAGAGCAGGGTTTTTATACATACAAAGACTATCCCTTTCATTTGCACCCCCCCGGCCCTATGCCAGACCTTTCACATGAGGCAAGGTCATGAAAGAAATACTTTAAATGGGTCATTGGCATTTTATATAATATGATACACAGATCACAACTGAACTGTGGGCTGTAGCAACTAAACCCCTTCATGGACATTTCTGCAGCATGTGGCATACACTCCTTGACTCATGCTGATATTCTGTATTGTACAGAAAGTGCATTTATTCCATAAGTCTTGTTGCTCTCCTTCTTTTCCCTGTAGTCCGGGGAAAGTCTGGCACCGATACCGGTCGTCGATTTATGTTTCCCTTTCTTCTTCATAACTAGTCCCGTTTTACTACCGTCTCCCCTAATCGTTTCTACTCCCCTCTATGCATCGCCCTCATTCTCCATTCCCCTCCCACTCCCACTAAATCTCTCTTCGCGCAGTGCTCCATCTCAGTATCGGTCTTCCTCTTCTCCTTATACCCTCTACTCCAAGCGCATACGCTCTCTTTGTCAATCGTACCCCTTCCATTCTTTCCACATGTCCAGCCCACTTTAGCCGGCTCCTCACCAGCTTCCTTGTGAGACTCTCTTTCACACTAACTTCCTCCGTCAGCTCCTCCATTCTTCGTTTGTCTATTCTTTTCACTCCCGCAATTCTTGCTCCTTTGGGCCACATGAGTGTTCCATCTCACCTTTCTCGTTCCTGTAAGAGTCCTATAGTTTCTTCTCTATCTTTCTGGATTCTTGAGTCAGCTTGGCCTTTCTGCTTTCTAATGTGACACAAAACAGTTGCTTGTTCACCTTGGTTCGGCACCTCATCAGGATTCTCCTGGTTCGCGGAATCTTGCTCCCTTTTTTACATTTCTTCCTACGAGGCACATATTTCAAGGATGTATTGGCACAGATCGCCATAAATCTGTCCAACGTCTGGTTGGGTTGGAAGGTGGATAGTTTTGGTTCCAGTCATGGCTGTCAAGATCTCCCCAGGCCTTCCCAGTCGACAGCTTCACTGAAGAAGTTGAGTTCATCACATACTGCTCTAGACCCATCTGACTTATGTGACTGGAGGTATGTCTCTTCCCTATGAGCAGTGTCATGTATGGTGCAACCCTCTACAATGTAGTGGTCTGTGAAGATTGTTGCAGAGCACTGGTAGCCATGGATAAATGCTGGATTGTTGGAGAAGCACAGGTCCGAAGTGTTTCCTAGTCGATGTGGTTTTGCTGAAACAGAAAGTATTCATTTGTCTGATCCTCGAGATGCTTGGCCATTCGTCGCTGCTTATGCCTCCATGGAGAGTTCCATCTACCCAAGCGATGTGGGGCAAGTTAGAATCCAGATAGAGGACCACATTAATTAGGGGCAGGTGAAGGAATGGCTGCCAGGGTGGCTCTGATCTTGTCTAGAGCTTGCCTAAATTATCCACTACTGGACCGATTCCCACCAGTGACGTCGTCGGGCTGCCGATACATTACTATAAGAAGTAAGTTTTTCAATTTGATATGTAATCCAATAGCCTCTACTGCCCCATTCGAGTAGTTTAGAATTGCAATTGATACAATGTCATCTCTCATAATAGAAGGCTACACCGCCACAGTCTCTGCCTCTCCCATGTCTCCTTTGGCGAATGCAATCTAGGCGAAAGAGTGTATTGTCGTCTATCTTGAGTTCCGCCCCCAGGTGGTTCTTCGGCCAGGTCTTCGTTAGAGCAAATAAGAGCTGGTTGATGTAATGGAGAAGGTCCTGGGTGTAGGGGACTTTACTGGGGACTGTCCGAGGCTTTAGTCCCCGCACATTCAGTATGCTAAAGTGGTCTACTTGGCTAGAGCCATTGGCTCCAGCTGGCATTGCCTTCTAGTCCTAGGTTGGGTGCGCCGTCTTCCGGCCCTCTTGGCCACATCAGGAAACAGGAAATATTTATTCGTCCCAAAGACAACAAAACAGAGAATTCAACACAAAAACCATACAATATATTACATATATGTCGACATGATAAAACAAAGTGGTAAGAATATAGAGTACGGTCTGAAAATAAAAGATAATGTCATAAGGGACGGGAGACTCCTACTAAGACTAAAAAATAATCGCTGTCGTAGGAGCCACCCTGTGGGGAACGGTGGTCTAATGGTTAGAGCACCCGCTTGTCGATCGAGAGGACGGTGGTTCGATTCTACCTCCGCCGTTTCAAAGCTTGGGCAATTTCGTTCACCCCACTTTGCCCGTGTCTTTCGGAAGGGACACTAAAAGCCGTTGGTCCAAACTCCTGCGTTAGCTCAAGATTGGGCTGTTTGGAGTATAACTACTTGAGACTTGAGACCCTGTCGATTAATTTCACCCGGTTTTAAATTATAAAAAAGGAAAATCCCTATAGATATTAATGCATAATTACCGAGTGAACAAAATTAATATAGATATGTCAATTATATTCCTACAATCGGATATACAGAGTGATCGGCCTCGCCCCAGCTGCCGTGTCATGCCTGTTACATGTCGTAATTTGCAGTCTGGCTTGAGAAATTCCCGTTTTCTAAGGGACATTGGGCACATTTTCGGATGAAACTTGTCACAGGTTCCTCCAGCTGTGCACCCATTCGGACCTTTGTTTCCATGTTTAGCAAGTTTCTTGCACACTGGGGCTGCTCCTTTGTGGCATATGCGACATGCCATGCCCTATCTGCAAGTACCTGTAGAAAGAACATATGTTCCTGTTATTTCTTCTGTCTGGGACTTGGTGTTTCAGTGACTTTAGCACCAGGCAGTATATCGGCGTGACGCGAGCAGCTGCATTACTGCTGTCCTGTGGGCGGCTATTCCCAGTCAGATAGCTGATGGGGGAGTATTTGCATCCTGGTGACCTCTTGTGTCACCTGTGGACTGGATTAACGTGGTATCCGGTTCGTATACATGGTTAATGTCATCTGCATCTCCACTGTTCTTCTTCTGTATCTCCTTGTGTTGTGGATTTCGTTTCAGCTTTCCAGTGTCTGAGGGGATTGTACCTACTTCGCAAGCCCCACACAGACAGTGTACACCTGGAAGCCCAGTTGGGTTCACTTGGTTCCAGGCATCAGAAGGAGTCAGTGTAGTATGGTCTCCTTCGGGTATCTGTAGGTGGTACAGGATGCAGCGGTCACGTTTGCCCTGGCCACAAACTTTGCAGGTTAGTAGGGGGGTGTCAGTCAGTTTGATGCAGTAACAGACGACAATGGTCTGGCAACAGATTTTGTATTCTGCATATCGGTGTTGAGACGCATGCTTCCTTAGTGTAGTTCTTCATACCTGTTAATTCCAGGTGAGACAAGTGCCGTTTCCAGCCTTGTTTACTTGCCTCTCCAGCACTTGGTTGTCCATGCAAGGGTCATAGAGTCGAAGTGTATCCCGGATTTCAGGGGACGTCGCACTGGCACAGAGCTCAGCCAGAACATCATCCTGCTCTTGGATGGTCTCATCCCTGGTCGGTGAGTTGGGGCCAGGGTTCTACTAAACTCCAGCGATCATCAGTAGGGTTTGGGAACATTGGCGACTGATGAGATTTCTATTCCCATATGCTATGTCCTGGGTGGTAGCAGTGATGTTGATCATGGGGGTGGCAGCAGCTGTTGGTGATGGACATCTGCGATGATAAGGTAAGGTTGTGTGGCTGCAGCAGGAGGGTGGAGGTAATGAATGCCAGTGTCAGCAGCAGTTCATTCCCCGGGTCCTCAGTATGGGGCTGGACCAGTTCAAAGTGGGGGTAGGATCGACCTCATCCGTCCAGCAGTCCATGTTCTGATGGCTGCCCAGTAGTGCTGGAGTAATCCCATGATGAGTGTTCAATGGGTTGATATGCAGCAATTCTAGGGTCAGCAATGTTTGGATCAATGGGGCACCAAATTAGCCTAATCCTGAGTGGCACAGAGTCACCAAAAGTTATTGTTCAGGTTGGCCATTTTGTGTAGTCAGCCCACTAGCAGTATAGGTTATGCTCTGGTGTTCTGCTTATTCAGCCATGGACTTCAAGACTGAGTGATAATGCCAGACTTTCAGGAAAAGTATAAAATTCCACTTTATCCTGCTATTGTATCCACAAGATGTACACATCCACGTGTTCACGCTTCAGCTACAAGTTGGTGAAGGTTATTTCAGTGTATTCCTCTTAAGTGTAACAATTTAGTCAAAAACTAGTCAAAAAAGCTGCCACATGTGCTACCACAATCAATCCTAATCTCATGTCTTAAGCACCATCAATAATTACCATTTTGAATATTGAGACAAGGGTTGGCATTGTTCACATTTTCACTATTGATTTGGTACTATTGTTCCGGTTTGTCTAGTTTATGAAATGGTAACTATACAGGTCTGGATAATATTTCCACTCTCTTCTAAGTCAGGACTTGAGCTAGTTTACTGTTTTGGCCTGTATGGTAAATAAATAAATGTTAGTACAAATAGAACCAAGTGTGTGTCATATAGGTTTTTTTCATGTTAGTGCAAATTAGGATGCAGTGCAACCAGATATACGCAGCCACAACTCATGGCATTTGTGTGCGCGTGTGTTTGCAATAACCAGGAAGTATATTTAAAGGTCCATCTTCAATTCATTTAGAAGTGTGCATATTTACAATCATCAAAAAACAATTCTGGATATGCATAATTACTCAGATATTGCACAGAGGGTTTATTTTGGAGTGCCCTTCTCTTGAAGGAGTCCATGACAGGGTTTTTCCATTTCCCTGCATGGAATCTTTTACTTCCCCTGGCATAGATGCCAGATAGAAGAACCCACTTTGATCGTTAGATTGGGTATGACCTGCGAAAGTGTGAATAGCCATTATTATTTAATAGAAGCAGAGCCACTTAGCCATTTTCTGGCAAATTTATACTGGGCCCGGTTAGAAATAATTAAATAGTTTGTGTGATGTTTCATCAAAACTAAATAACATATTTTCACATTTAAGCCAGCATGTCTTTGTGGATACTAGATGGGTTTGATTTTTCATAAAATAATTATGAAACGAGGGAAAAAATCAAAATGAGGATGGAGCTACAAGGTCTGTAAATGAAAATAATGTGTAGAATCCACTACTAATGTGACATTATGCAAGGATAAATGATTTTTTTTATTCAATGTAACGTCCTCTCTTAAACTGGAAAGACAGTTGGGATGTGTCCCAAAATCTGCTGCACAGTGCTTAGTGCACGTAGCAATAAAACTAATGTTACATCTTACATAATGGGGATACACCCTGTCATTTTGCAAAGGCAATCATCTCTAATCTTACATAATGGGGATTAGAGATCATTGCCTTTGCAAAATGACAGTGTGTACACCAAACCATGTTCATAACTATGCCAATATTAACTTCACCAGTCTTATCTCAAATATTGCCTGGTGGACATGAGTGATTCCAGTAGTCCTGTGTGTATTGTCATTCAAACCTGATAAAACCCAAGTAGATACTGATCCCTAAAGCTGGGTTTACAAGAGGCGATATTGTTGCCGTGATGAGACGATGTCATCGCATGAAACTAAATTGCAGCTTGATACTATTATTAATAATAGCGAGGGGTTAACCATACATCGCCATGACAACACTTGCAACAGAACGGATCCTGATGCAATGTCATGTGCGATCTCAAATGTATTGACCTTTTGAAATAACATAGCAACCACCTTGTAGCAGTGACATCGTCTTGTGTAAACATGGCTTAAATACTAGTAATACCAAGTCAATGTCACACATTTTCAAAATGAAAAACACCATATTACAATTAACAGACAGATACAAAAAAATGTAATTACTATGCTTCATGACACACAAAGGCTAACTCATTAGACAATTCTAAATGTTTTAGTATACATTGCAGTAATGACCGATTAATTTACTGTTATCACTTCCAGTCATCTGTACATACAGTTGTGCTGCTGCACAAGATGCAAAGTTTCTACATCTTGGCTTCATCTTACACTGGCAACAACCTGTGTATGATTACATATCATTCATGTATTGTAGTCAAACTTCTGCTGCATGAAGTACGTTGTTGTAAACCCAACCAAACTTGGGTCTTTCTCTGTAAAGTCGAGCTCCAGTAATTTCTGCTGTATTGGCGTCACTTCGACAGACAGCAGCAGCTGCAAGTAGAAACAGTTACCAGTCTTTAAAAACTAACCATCCCTTTCCTGTTTAACAACAAGAAAGAATAACTTGAACTTTTTGAATGCTGCAATACATGCCTATTTTAGGAAAGTAATGAAACAGCAGGCAGGCAGAGAGCACTGGTGGAGACATGGTGCAGCTATTAAAACACAAAAGACGACATTCAAAAACGACTTATGGGTGATTGCACAGTGACAACACTACCGTTACACTCATGACACAACAACAATAATACTAGAATATAAACAACAATAATACTAGAACATAGACAACAACAATAATACTACTAGAACATAAACAACAATACTAGAACATAAACAACAATAATACTAGAACATAGACAACAATAATAATACTAGAACATAAACAACAATACTTGAACATAAACAACAATAATAACACTAGAACATAAACAACAATACTAGAACATAAACAACAATAATTGAACATAATTGAACCGAGCCATTCACTAGTGTTGTGGCACTTACAAAACACGCGAGTAAGCCTCACCTCAAGTCGTTGGACGGCAGCTCCATCAAGCTCACTGGACTCCACAGAGTCATTGTTGGTGGAGCTGATGGTGTTGCCACTGCTTCGGGCGATGTCGTCAACAGGCGAGGCAGGAGTACAGTGCTCTGATGAACTGCTGATGATCATACAATTATCAGGCTGGCTGCAGGAAGTTGCTTCATTCCGGTCTATCAAACAGGATTTGTCCTTTCTTGACAGTGAATTGTCATCAGCCCAATCAGCTGGAATCGGAGGGTCTTCAGTAGGCAAAAGAACAGCCTCCGTGTACAGTTTTCTAGCCCGGCGGTGTTTCCGCTGGTGTTTTGGTTCATACAACACACCGACGTCCCATCGAGAGCCTGACTCGTGGCGCTTCTGCCTTGGCATCTGAGTGAAAGTCTCTGATCCAGAGAGAGGAATACAGATGACTGGTTCTCTGTCAGATGTCACACGTGTTGATTGCAGCACGGGAGGTGCAAGAGAGATGAGGACAGGACTGAGATGGCGAGGGCTATCCGGTTCTGTCATGGGTTCGTCCAGTGGATCAGACACCACTGTGGATGTCTTTGTTATGTCAACTAACCTCTGTTCCTCTTGCTGTTCATTTAACAGTATCTCTTCACTGCTGTTTCTGTCGTGTCTCTCTGTCATTGTATCAACCAGCCTCTGTTCCTCTTGCTGTTCACTTAACAGTATCTCTTCACTGCTGTTTCTGTCGTGTCTCTCTGTCATTGTATCAACCAGCCTCTGTTCCTCTTGCTGTTCACTTAACAGTATCTCTTCACTGCTGTTTCTGTCGTGTCTCTCTGTCATTGTATCAACCAGCCTCTGTTCCTCTTGCTGTTCACTTAACAGTATCTCTTCACTGCTGTTTCTGTCGTGTCTCTCTGTCATTGTATCAACCAGCCTCTGTTCCTCTTGCTGTTCACTTAACAGTATCTCTTCACTGCTGTTTCTGTCGTGTCTCTCTGTCATTGTATCAACCAGCCTCTGTTCCTCTTGCTGTTCACTTAACAGTATCTCTTCACTGCTGTTTCTGTCGTGTCTCTCTGTCATTGTATCAACCAGTCTCTGTTCCTCTTGCTGTTCACTTAACAGTATCTCTTCACTGCTGTTTCTGTCGTGTCTCTCTGTCATTGTATCAACCAGTCTCTGTTCCTCTTGCTGTTCACTGATCTCTTCACTGCGGTTTCTGTTGTGTCTCTCTGTCATTGTATCAACTGTTTCATTACCAATTTGCTGATGACCTCTTTGCTTTTTATTGTCAACATCATCCAATTTTGTCGCGTCCTGTACTTTGGAGTGTACCTTAGCTTCGACTCGGACTCTGCCAACATCTCCATTCCAGTCAACACACAGAATATCACACTCAGCCCTCGGTGCCAAGATATCATCATCTGCAGGATACAAGCGCAAGCCGTGAGTCCGTGTGTCCGTGACAGGAGCAACAGAACACATACTGTCTGTGACTGATTGGTCAACAGCCGAGACGTCAAGGCATGGCAGCTGCTCCAACGGGCACCAATTTACTTGTGTGGAGCACACTGCCACGCCAGCTCCACGTACACAGCTCAACCTCCGGACATCCGAACAGCCAGTGCTGTGACTTTTGGTAGAGGAATTTCTCATGGCTGCCCCTGTACTGACCACATCACGAGAATTACTACAATCTTTGTCCATGTGGTCAGACCCCCGAGAGCGGTCAGATCTCCGAGAATGCTCAGACTCCCGAGAGTGGTCAGTGCAGCCCAACATGACATCGAGGCTGCCATCCACCAGTGGACAAAGTGTCATATTAGATGGACGTGTGTTTCCTCCTGCATGTGCCTTGGGTAGATATGGAGCATGGAAACCATCGTCTGAAGACCCATCCCTGGACAGTACGACCTGAAACAGTAGCACACTAGTATTAACATATATGGCAAATAGTAGTTTATTAAGAAACTTATTCTCGTGACATTAATGAAAAAATATAACCCTACTCCTCCTGCATTGTCCATGTCACCCAGCCCACCAAGGTAGCCATCTTTTAAAATGGTCAACTTCAAAATCAACATCTGTATGACATGCATATGACAAAACATATCATTACACCTATAATAAACATCTGAGATTTTTGTAGCAATAGTACATCCATCAAGATTGACTACTGTCTTTTGTGAAATAAAAATTTCCCATGATTCCATCCAGGAGGCACCTATTTGGTTACAATTGTACGGTTCAGATGTGGTCATTGGTTAGTTTCATGCTATGGGATAGCCATGAATATAAAATAAATATAATGAAAAGACAACGGCTGAGATAGACACAAATTAATACCTGTTTTATGAATGAATAACACAATAAAATGCATGACCTATAACATGTTAAACCTACTAGTAGAAATAATAGTTATTATGCTGATAGATTTACTATCTGCAAAAATACCCTGTGGTGTAGAGACGTTAATATCTTAATAATATGATCTGCTGTTTTGTACAATATCAGTTTTCTGATCACTTTGCTGGGGCTACTGGCTGCAAAGTCTCACCCCACGTGTCCATCTATCAGCACACCTAGAGCCTGGGAAGAAACAGAACTTTTAAAAGTTTCTAACTCCCACCACTCACCTGTGCATCCTGTAATTCCATGGAATCATCATCAGTCCTACTTCCCTGTCTGTCTTCTCCTGTCAGTCCTCCCACCTGCACCCCTGCGTGGACCATACGTCTGTCACTCACCAGCGGCTGACTGATGTCCTGGGAGGCGTGAACCTGGACACTGACACTCCGAAACCTTCCCACACACACATCACTGATGTTGACACTGTCACATGTGTCATTCCCCACGTCACTGGGTGGCCGGCCTGCAGTAGCTGTGACAATGCTAGGTTCATCAATGCTGCTGCTGCTTGTCACCTCTTGTTGCGGGCTTGTTTGAATTAAAGGTACAGAGTCACGACCAGCAACTTCAACACCCGAGGCAGAGACACTGTTGCTGTCTTCCCCAGTAGACTGTTCCTGCCTGGGTGTGTTTCCCTCCTGTCTGGGAGTGTTCCCCTCCTGTCTGGGAGTGCTCCCTTCCTGCCTAGGAGTGCTCCCCTCCTGCCTGGGAGCACTCTCCTGCTGGCTGGGAGGGCTCCCCTCCTTCCCCTCATCCATGTTCCCACGTTCCTGTATACTAGAACTCCCTGACGCCAGACTGACGCTTGGTGTGACTGGCGGCTTATAGTCGTCCTGCCATTCTGCAACACCCAACATCACACTGGTGAAAACATTCATTCAGATGTCACAAATAAATGTTGCAGTGCACTTTCGTTGAATTCCAGAATTGGAATCAAAACAAAACATTCAAGATAATGCCGACACCACATAATTTCACGAAGTTTCACTGAATGAAAGGCACATCAGAGTTGACAAGACAGGACAGCTACCATGAAAATGTTAGCAATCTTCATTAAAATAGTTGTTTCTGTTTAATATGTATGTTGTGGTAATTCAGTGACTTCGGTGTCAAATAATCCTGCAACGGTTTCTACCAAACATCTCAGTAAGACTTCCTGCCCATTCTATTGCCAAATGTGAAACCATTCAACTTCTTTTCAGATCTGTGGACAATGATTCAGTGAGTAGTATTCCAACAAGGAGTCTGGCAGACATCTCAATGCTAAATGTACCCCCTTCTACTGAGTGTAACATCAACAACAACCATGCACACCTTCAATCAGGGACAGTTGCTTTTTGTCTTCGTCACTGATAAGAAAATCCTCAATGTGAAAGGGCTCCGTCCAAAATGAATTTACAAAATAAGCCTTCAGATCTGGGTCAGTTCCTGCAATCACAAAAAGGATATGTCATTCGTGCATCAAATTATTGTGAGCAATTACAATAGATTTAGATTTAAGATTTAACAAGATTTGCCATCCAAGCCAAAGGCCCAGATGGCAAGTGGACAAGGAAGCCATTGGCTTATCGAGAGTCCAACAATGTTCACCTACTTATAACCCGCCCTCCTGAGATATGTGTCAACCTTGTTTTTAAACATATTCACGCTGCTAGCAGTTACACAATCTGTAGACAATTTGTTCCATTCATTTATTGTCCTCTGTGAGAACGAGTGCTTCCTGATGTCCAATCTACATTGATCCTTTACTAATTTTACCTCATGTCCTCTAGTTCTGCTATCCTTCTTGAGTGAGAAAAACATATTTCTATCAATAATTTCATACCCATTCAATATCTTAAAAACTTCAATCTGATCTCCTCTTAACCTCCTTGTCTCTAGAGTTGTTAAACCACATTCTTTCAGGCGTTCTTCATAACTAAGGTCTCTAAGTTCTGGAATCATTTTAGTTGCTCTCCTTTGTATGCGTTCAAGCGTATCTATATCCTTCTTACGATATGGTCTCCATGCTTGTATACAGTATTCTAAATGAGGTCTAACTATTGCTTTATAAAGAGGTATAATTAACTTTTTTCCCTTGTATGTTATGTTTCTTCTAATCAATCCAAGAATTTGATTACCCTTTGAAGCTGCAATACCACACTGCTCTGAAACTTTCATATCAGCGCTTATTGTAACTCCTAAGTCCTTTTCTTTTACAGTAGTACCCAGAACAGTATCTCCCATTTTATAGTTTACATTCAAGTTCCCATGTCCTGTATGTAGGCATTTACATTTCCCAAAATTGAACAGCATCTGCCATTTCTCAGACCATTTCACTAATCTGTCTAGATCGTTTTGTAAATGTTGTTTATCACCATCAGTATTAACCTTTCTAAACAGTTTTGTGTCATCCGCAAATTTCAGTACGTTACTTGTTATACTGTCGTCCAAGTCATTGATATAAATTAAGAATAATATAGGTCCTAGTACTGACCCTTGAGGTACCCCACTCAAAACCGATTTCCAATTTGAAACTTCTCCATCTACTACAACTCGTTGTCTTCTGTCAGTCAGCCATTGTTCTATCCAGTCAGTTATGCTATCCCCGATACCATGGGCTTTTAATTTAAGTAGCAATCTTTGATGTGGCACTTTGTCAAAAGCTTTCTGAAAATCTAAGTAGATAATATCTACTGGCGATCCCACGTCTATCCACTTAGTGATTTCTTCCAAAAAACATAACATATTTGTTAAGCATGACCTTGCTTTAAGGAATCCATGTTGAGATGAATTTAATAATTTATGCTTAACGAGGAAGTCCACCATATGGTCTTTAATTAACCTTTCTAATAATTTACAAATCACTGACGTTAAACTCACTGGTCTGTAATTCTCTGACTTATTTCTCGAACCCTTTTTAAATAATGGTATGATGTTTGCTTCTTTCCATTCAAACGGAACAACTCCCTCTTTTAATGACAAGTTGAATACTCTTGCAAGTGGTATACTGATTTGATCTACTGTTTCCATTAGTAATTTTGGAGGAATCCCATCCACTCCCGGTGATTTGTTATCCTTCATTGCCCTTATTTTCTTAGCTACCAATTCTGGAGTTACAACTAACGGTCCTAAATATTCAGATTTAGCCCCCTGAAATTTAGCATCAGCAACTGGTAATGAACTAATATCTTCCTTGGTAAACACTGAACTGAAGTAACCATTTAGGTCTTCCGCCATTAAAAACCCCTGTGATATTATATTTCCAGCACTGTCTTCTAGAGGTCCAACCTTGTCTTGTACGTTTTGTTTACTCCTGACATATGCATAAAAACTCTTGCTGTCATTTTTTATGTTACATGCCAGTTTTTGCTCATAGCTTCTTTTAGATTGTCTGATTTCAGTTGTAGCTGCATTAAGTGCCTCTTTGTATTTTGCATAGTCTTCTTCCTTTCTGGTACGCCTATAAACCCTCCACATAGTTTGTTTTAGCATTATTTTTCTAATAGCCTCTTTTGACAAATGTTTCTTTCTACACCGTTTTCCTTGTTTTCGGAAGGGAACAAATTTATCGATGATACTCTCAATTTCATATTTAAGAATGTTCCAGCATTCAATTGCGGTCTTATTCATCAGCATGTTATTCCAATCTAGCTGTGCTAAGTATTTTCTCATATCTTTGTAGTTACCTTTGTGGAAGTTTCTCTTGTACGTTTTCTTATTTTTACTTTCTGATTTTACATTGATGTCAAAATGTATTTGATTATGGTCACTATTACCCAATGGTTCAAATATTTTTACATTGTCCACTAATTCTTTTTGTGATGACAAAACTATATCTAATACATTTTCTCCCCTGGTTGGTTCTAGTACGTGCTGAGTAAGAAAGCTATCCTGGATTAAACATAGAAATTGTTGATCCTCAATCCCTGTGCTCTCTAGAGAATTCCATTGTATGTGTCCATGGTTAAAATCTCCCATTATGATACATTCCCCTTTACTAACTTCCTTTATAGCGTTTTTTATTTTTGTGTTGTCCTCTTCGTTTATGTTTGGACTTCGGTAAACTAATCCAATAGTTAATTTTGAATTTCCTGAAACAATTTTGCACCAAACAGCTTCATCGCAATCTGCTTCCCTTTCTAGTTTTATTTCATAAGCCTGAATAGATTCTTTAACATATAAAATAACTCCCCCGCCCCTTCTTCCTATTCGATCTTTCCTAAACATTACGTATCCTGTCAGTCCTAATTCAGCATCTGTAATATCTATGTTGGCCCATGATTCAGTTATACCAATTATGTGAGGGTCAATATCTTCTACCATAATGTTTAATTCGTTTTTCTTATTTACTATGCTCCTTGCATTTAAACATACGCATATATAACCTTTTTCAGAGATGTTTTTCGGATGATTTGATATTGGTTTATCTGTGCTAGTGGCCTCTTGTTCTGCTTGAGACACCTCTAGGTAACCCCCCTGCACTTCTAGTTTAAAGAATGTTTACTTCCAAAAACATTTGTCATTGTACCCAAGTCGCTATCTACTGCTGCTGAAAGTTTGTCCGCGAATACTGCCGCCCCCTTTCCACTTAAATGAAGCCCATCCTTCATGTACATATCTGCCCTCCCAACAAAACTTCCCCATAAATCCACAAATCCAACTTCCTCTTCCCTACACAGCCTCTGGACTAACATGTTAATTGCCATCCCCCGACAATTTCGATATTTGTGACCCCTCCTGCCCATTACAGGTAAAATCCCTGACAGTATTACCTGCTCAACCCGCGTCTGTTTTAGTGTTCTGACCAACTGCCTATATTTCCTAACTATGGCAGTTGTACCCTCCCTCTCTACGTTATTTGTCCCTACGTGTACTAAAACAGATCCACCCTTACCCGAGCCTACGATGTTTTTTACCCTCTCAGTTATCGCCTCTATTTTGGCTCCAGGCAAGCAGACCACCACATCATCTCCCTTGTTTAAGACTCTGTCGGTCTTCCTAACTATCGAATCCCCCACAAACACCCTCGCTCTCTTCCTCACCCCCTCTATCACTGCTGCAGAATAACTCTTCCTTTCGATCCCCTCCATCACATTCTGTCCTGACCCCTTCCCTCCTGTCTCCCCCACTTCCCACTCCTTTGCTCTTGTCTCTCCCACTCCCCTCTCCTTCACTCCGGTTGTTTTCCCTTCCGTCTCCCCCACTCCCTTCTCCTTCCCTCCTGTCTCCCCTACTCCCCTCTCCTTCCCTCCGGTTGTTTTCCCTCCCGTCTCCCCCACTCCCTTCTCCTTCCCTCCTGTCGCCGCTACTCCCCTCTCCTTCACTCCGGTTGTCTTCCCTCCCGTCTCCCCCACTCCCTTCTCCTTCCCTCCTGTCTCCCCTACTCCCATCTCCTTCACTCTGGTTGTCTTCCCTTCCGTTCCTTTCCTTCCCGTCTCCTTACGTCCTGTCTCCCTATGACCTGTCACCTTCCCTCCTCTCAGCTTCCTCCCAGGCTGAGGTGAGCTCTCCCTAGCATCTCTTGTGTCTTTCGACACTTTATCGTCTACAGTTCCCCCACCGGAACTACTGGCACAACTCCCCTGTTCCCTTCCCACCATTGCCACAACGAGCAGCCTCAGCTCTTCCAACTCCACCTCTAGTTCCTTCATCCGTGCGCATCCCCTACACTCAAAACTAAAACTATCTGCCTGGACCTCAGCCCAGGACTTCTCGCACCCAGACTTGACGAAATCCACCCAGTTGCTGCAACTGCCACAAATTAAATGCCTTGTGGCCTTTAACTGCCGTTTGCACGGCGCCATCATACAATTTATTTTTAATTAGTTTGCTACGTTAGCCTTGAATAAGGCTGTTTTTGTGATCAAAAGAACACTTTAGGCTAAAAATCCTGCCACCTGGCGAATACGGAGAACACTGTGTAACAAAACAACGAAGTCAGTGTGTACTAATTTACGCTAAAATCCTGCTGTTAATTCCTTTTTACCGAAAACGTTGACTACCACTATGTCAGATATTACCTTATGTATGTAATTTAAGTAAATAGATCACTTTATATATATATATATTAGCCAATGTAAACTATTCACTATGCTATCTCAATTTTCGAATAGTAAACAACCCTATTATCGCTCGCTGAATTCCCCGACAGAATCCGAAACTAACTTACTCTAAAATACTCCCTCTGACTAATAATTAACAAAACCTGTTTCCTAATATATGTCTACAATACGTTTGTGTATAATATATATTCAATAGTAATACTTATTCTATTTGATATACCGCGTTTTTCTGTAAATGATCTACACCAAATTCAAGTCGCTGCACCAAGTCCAAGTAGCCGGCATACATGAACCCAATTACAATAGCAAGGCATACATGAACCCAATTACAATAGCAAGGCATACATGAACCCAATTAAATATGTGAATCAGTTTAGGAAGGTTCCAGTTAGAAACATCACAGGAAGGGTAGCCCTCATATATATTGCTACATATATTTACTATGTAGGCTAATCATGCTGCAGTGGCTATTAGTATTAGTATTACTATTAGTATTACTATTAGTATTAGTATTACTATTAGTATTACTATTAGTATTACTATTAGTATTAGTATTACTATTACTATTAGTATTACTATTAGTATTACTATTAGTATTACTATTAGTATTACTATTACTATTACTATTAGTATTACTATTAGTATTACTATTAGTATTACTATTACTATTATTATTACTATTAGTATTACTATTAGTATTACTATTAGTATTACTATTAGTATTACTATTAGTATTACTACATTACAATACAAAACTATACAAGTACTTTTAGAGTAAAGTTATCCAATTATCATGTATGGTAGTTTTATTTGTTTAACTTAATGCGAAGCAAGTCTTCAGCCTATGCACCTATAAGAGTTACTAAATATAGTAATATTTGTTCGCCAAATGAAAATATATTTTATACACCTTTTCCTATACTTGCCAATAGGATATGGTCATGCTATTTGCATCCAAACTCAACTTATGTGACATATTTTGGCCTTTTTTTACTGAACTAGTCCTCTTTCTGGCAAAATAACACGTTCGAGACTGCATTGATTCTGTATATGCTGGTCTCCCTTAATATGTCCTTGTAGTCAAGGTTACCCCAATTTCTTAGAACTCGCATGCGCTTATTGGTCGCGCTAGTTAACATGTCAGACCGTGAATATTTGGAGAAATGACCGGAATCTCCCACTTTTAGAACACATTCTGAGTAAACCACTGGCATGATATTCTTGATTTTAGTTGCCCCAAAACCATGACTTTTGATTCACATTAAAATAGTGCAATACAGTACAGGGGTTTCGTTATCAAAACAGAATGCACAGAAACATTGAAAATGTGATTGAAAAACATGTTCAAATATAAATATTGGACCAGATAAAATATGTTGAATATACACTTTGTTTACACATATACCAAGTGGCATGGAACTGGCCTATCTGTTGGACACCAGAGGTAACTCAGTAACATTAGCACTTTACAGCAAGCCTTGTCGACAAAGCCACAGCAATGTTGTGTGGCATCTGCATAATATTTCACCTTGCATTTTGTGTCCTTTAACAATATTGTTATTTTTCATGCAACTGTGTGTCATTTGAATATGAAACTGATCACATCCTTTTCCACAACATTCTCACCTTCAACAATGCTTGTACTAGTGCCCTGCACGGGCCTAGAATTTGATCCCAAGCCCGGCCCGCAATTAGCAGTTAGAGTCCAGGCCCGGCCCAGGCCCGCAATAATTTTTCAAGCCCGGCCCAGGCCCGCAAGCTAGAATTTAGGCCCAGGCCCGGCCCAGGCCCGACCCAGGCCCGACCCAGACCGTGAATGTTTGGCCCAGGCCCGGCCCGGCCCGCAAGGTTCAGGCCCGGCCCATACCCGCGGGCCAAAGATGGGTAAGCCCGCGGCCCGCAAGCCCGCGGCCCGCTAAGTTTAGAGAAGATAAACCTATAATCTTATAAAAAAGACGAAAAACAAATAAACTGTAAAACAGACTTATTGTTTTATTAAAAAAAGGTCCATAGTGTGCTGGATGAGTTCTAAAAATTCAGCACCACCAACTTCTTCAAACTTACGAATATCCTGAAGAAAAATAAAGAAAAACTTCTTAGTGTCATTACTATTAAATATGGTAACATTTGTTATATTTGGCTTTAATGTATTGGTTTATTGTTAGGGTAGGATATTTGTTTATCTAACCCTGACTTAACCCATATGCAAGCCACAATCCCAATGTATATTGTTAATTGAATTAGCTCAACTAAGTTGACATAATTTAATATGATATTTCAATTAAATGTCACCCACTAGCACTGACACCCACCCATGCCATTTCCAGCAGGCCTGCAGTCACTAGCCTGACACAGACATGTTCAGACATGTGTGAATTAGTACAAGTGTGAATGAATTAGGACTGGGGAGAAATACCAATTACCAACTGGGTTGGGTACTGGGTAGTAGGCTAGTGGCCTAGTGTGCATTTGGCAGTGGGCAGGTCTTTCAGGTGGGCAATGTTTGGAGGGAAGACCTAGACAATAGAATGTCCACTGGTAGGGTCAAAGGGTGATAAGTTGATGGTTAATCATGGCTTGATTGCCTCTGCAAATATTTCTAAAGTAAACATTTGGGGCTGGCTACTTCCAGCCAAGTGAACTTATGGGGTCATTAGATTCCATGCAAGATCTCAATTTGCAACTATATAATACTAAAGAAATAATTTTAAGCATTCATTAAACGGAATTACAATTTATAATCAGTTTTTATTTTAAAAAAATAAAGTAATAATCTGTGTTTTGTATGAATATTTTTATTATGTCCAGGCCCAGCCCAGACCCGGCCCGGCCCGTTCACACTAGGCCCGGCCCGAGCCCGATGTGTTTAAATTGTTTTCAGCCCAGGCCCGGCCCGGGCCCGCAGTTAGCAGGCCCAGGCCCGGCCCGCGAAATTATGTAGAGGCCCGGCCCGGCTTGGACCAAAAGCCCGGCCCGCGCAGGGCACTAGCTTGTACTGGTCGACTAAACTCTGAACTTTCAATGAGAAGCTTTCTAGAAGCTCTTTCATAATTCATGAAAGTCTAGGGACAAGGTGAAGAACTTACCCTCTGCTTGAGAGAGTATGTCCTCTCTCCCTAGCCGACACATCACCTGGGTGAAGGGAACGCTGCTGTTGGCCTGTCTACAGTCAAACATACAATCCATACATTGTCTGATTCATCTACATGAAAGGGCGGTAACTATAAGTAACTTTAGTAAGATCATAGATGCCCTACCAGTGTACCAGCATATCTTCATCAAATATGGTAAACAATTGTAAGTCTACAAATATATTAATTACATAGAATTTTTATATAGTTTAACTACCAATGGGATTTATATATATTTAGTCTTTTATTGTGAAATGTAAACACTCCTGAACAGGGTTTCACTCTGGATATGAGTGTATAAATAAAGTTTGTTATTATTGTTGGTATTAAACAAATATTTTAGTCAGCATTGTTAGTAACATTTCCGCAATAGTGTCAAATGTTTCTTATCCTGTGTTTACACAGGAACCTCATGTGAAAACATCTCAGGTTATCTATTGGTGTTAAGCTGCTCTGTAGATATCCGATTACTTGTTCTTACATTATACGCATCAGGAAGTGAAAAACAAGTTTACATATAACAAGGTAATCATTTTACACATAATTTCTCTTCTCTGATACAATTGCTGGTGTTTGCATCAGGGGCTGGGATAAAATTCCAGAAAATATAAAAAACATGTAAATCTGGAATGATGGGGTAAAGCAGAACAAGGGAGAGGACTGTCAACTGTGGGTAGGTTTGTTCAGTCTTAAATGCCTCAGTATACTGAAATGACATGTGCTTATCCGGAAACAAACAATGGTAGAGTTACACAAATGAACAGTAACTGTTCCGGATGTACCCAGAGAAGATGATATTCAAACAAACAAGTCTGTGAGGGGTCAAGTGCTCAGTGCTGTGAATAGTCCTCAAGAATAAGGTAACACACCATATAAGAACCCTTTAACTCCCGAAGTGGCTGTGGAATTCTTCAGCATAGTTCTGTCAAGTTTCCTGCTCCCTATTCGGGTTTAAATCCGGACAGGTGGGCAGGCATGTAGCTGGACACTTACGAGGCTAGAGACTCTTGCCAGAGCTGGTGTGATCTCTCCCTCACCTCCTGTACGGCCATGCTGAAACACACCACAGTCAGCTACCTCTTTCCAACCATACTACCCATGCACAGTAGTTAATTTTAGAATGTGAATCTAAGAGCAGACCACAGAGAGCGCAATAAAGACTGTCAGAAAGGCTAAGATGGCATAAGATCAATCAGTGACCGTCATAGTATATGACAGCATATCAGGCTCACCTTTAATATTTAAAGGCATGCCTTTAATTAATTAATTATTTAAATACGCGTATGTAAAGTTAAAGGCATAGTCGTAACATTAAATGCATGCCTTTAATTAATTAAATGTGCGTATTTAATGTTAAATGGCATAAAGGCATGCTTTTAAATAATTAAGTACGCGTATCTAATTGTAACTAATCAGAACCAGCAAGGTGACCGTCATAGTATTTTCGCTGGTTCTGATTGGTTACAAATAAATACACATACTTAATTATTTAAAGGCATGCTTTTAACGTTACATACACGTACATAATTAATTAATGTTGTGCCTTTAATTATTTAAATATGCGTATTTAAAGTTAACGACATGGTTGTAATGTTAAAGGCATGCTTTTAATTAATTAAAGGCATGCATTTAATTAATAAAGTATGCGCATATGTTATCGTCATGCTTGTAGGAATGTGGGCTCTGAGAAACTTGCCGGACAGGGCTGTACATGTATTCAGTTCCTGTCTGGTTTGCTTTGAGAAGCTCCCATTCCTGTTAATGTTCTTCCCAAAGTGGCTGCGTGATAAGCAGTCCATTTTGCAATAAAAAAGTCATTTATTTGGCCCATTTCAATTCTCTACTACATCGGACTTGTGTTGGTTATTGCATAAAATACAACATGCAAATAAGAGTAATCACGCTTACCAGTCATTGAGACAACCCTTGTGAAAAAATGCATCGTCCGGATTCCAGTCTACAAACTGTTCAACTTCCAACCAGAATTCACATAAGTTCTACAAAATGCACCTCAAATTGAATATTTATACAGCATCAGTAACCTAATTTTTTAAATATAAAACAGTTTGTAAAACTTAGCAATTATGACATTTAATTTTTTCTGTAACTGTCTTCAAATTAAGACATTTAATGCATAGCTTAAAATTGCACAGATGAATTTAGAGTAAATGGATGTAACAAATGTTACTGTAAAAAGTCAGGTTTCCTTCCCACATATGCATTACTGGACAAAGGTCACTGTGAGATAGCGCACCAGATTTTCATGCAGCTTATGTATCACTTTGTATTTCTGCAAGCACACTCGTGTCTTGAAGATATCTGGTGGAGACTGCGCTACCTCTGCATACCTATCAAAACCACAAACGCATAACAACATAAAGGAACGGTTTGCAGCCATTGGTACACGGTTTCAACCAGGAATATTTTGTTTTGATAACATCAACGTAAGACACTACCATCAAGATAACATGTACAACTGTATGCCAGACCACATAACAATATATTGCATAACAAGTCCTATCTGCATTCAGTTATTACATCTATTGAATAAAATCACTCATAAAAATGTGGCTGTGGAATTCTTCAGCCAATTTTCATGCAATAGGTTGCTTTAATTTATAAATATATTTATCAAAATACCACTTTTATTATTAATTAATCATGTAAAGAGCATTGATTTTTAAAATATTGACTTTAAGGTAGTTCGGGTGGCTAACGTGTCAGTTGATTTTTTTCTTTTTTCCTCATAACATGCTAGGAAGTATTGAAATGAACGTCAATACCACAAATAATCACCCAGCACTAACGTTGTATGTCGCCAATTCATCCCTTAAAAAACCAGTCCTTTGGGAAATCCCCAACTTCTTGGAAATGCTGATGTTTCCATAATAACGACCGCATGTGCTTCGAGTCAGCATGCAATTAGAACTAGCGAAAATTTGTTTGCCGTGAACATATCGTTTGGTTATTGTGATTCCAGTACATTGCAGTACGATGCCTACCTTTAACTTGTTGTTAATCTGTGGCTAAGTTAGTATATTCTGCCACTGACGCCGTATGAACCCGCCGGTAACTGTGAACTGGTGACCCCGCCCATGACCCCACCAAATAACGGGCCAATCAAATGATCTCGTGCACATGTAAACAACTATCATGTGCCCCGACACTGGGCTGGCATAATCTGATCTTGATAGACGACAAAACAATGCAAATGCAGGTTGAAGGGCTTTGTGGTAGCAAAATTATGGGGACATGTCAATATTAGAAATGGCCGTTATGTTTTGTCAACAATACGTAAAACGCCAGAGAAAATGTCACATTTCAAGAATGATAAGCATATCTACTGACATTTCTTTTATCACTAACAACCAGAAAAGGTTACCTAATTTAACTTTTTAGAAAAACAACAACACTTACTAAGCTGCAAGCTGCAATTTGGCATATGAATTTGTCTTACGTGTAGGCAACATTACACAAATTTGTGTCAAAAATACACTTCCTCTTTAGGCTGTCATTCAACTTTTGCCTAACTTATTCATGGTGGTGTAGCAGACGTAATTTGTTTATGTTAAAAAAGAATTTCCTCAAAGTTATCAGTGACACTGTCATACTTATTTGTATGTCATTTATTTCTTTGAGGATTTTCTCAAAACAATATAATTTGGTATTTTGTGGCCATTTTTCACATTAAAATTTTTTTTTTTTAAACTTGTAACGTAACCAAATAAATGAAAAACTCAAACTTTTATTAATCTGGAGTATTATATACTATTTCAACTACAATCTATCTTAAAAGCATATAATAGCCACCCCAACTATCTTAAAATAAATAAATTTATTCTTATAGTAGTACAGTTCATATCTGACAGTGTGGCATCTGTTTCTGACATCGTACCTGTGTTCAAAGTACTTGACACCTGAAGCCAGGAATAATGCAGATATGTAGACTTTACCATCATCAACCAAACTTGCAAAGCTTCCGTCCTCGTTTGGTCCTTCTAAATACTGCAACAATATGACAAGGTTATATATACACCTGTATATGACTGCATTCCAAAATACATTGACAGTTATCATACAATAGCAGCAAAGGATTGCCGAGCTATGTTCTTACAAAGTTAAGAAATATTCAAATGATATGGAAACACGGTTAATTATTTCAGAATGCAGACAGAAAATGCCTATCTGCCTTGTAGTGACAAGTTGACATTTTATATGTATACTTGTAGACAATACAAACATAAAATTATAGTCTCCTCCGGTCAAAACAATTACACAGTATTGTATTGTGCTAGGAAGTGCACATAATCTATTACTACAATATTGTTCAGGGTTTTCCCAAGCCATGAACTTTGTACTGACAAGTGACAATACACGTGAGGCTTGTATTAGCAGCTTGAGAAGTAATTATCATTCACCCTGTTGATGCGGACAGCATTTGGTCTTAGTGTGCCCTCCAGATCACCATGTGTAAGCACGTTGACTACCCAGGACTTGTCTATAGGATTATATCTCGGCATTGTGATGATAAAACATCACCACTTGCCTACAACAGATATTTAATTAGCATTGGTGCAGTCGAACTGACCGGTAGATGGACGGTTTGACCATAGCTGCACAACCGTGGGTATTTTGGGTGCGGAAAATGGTCTGGCTGGTCATTTTAGCCACTACTCGTAAAAATGTTTGGGAATTGATTGTAGGTGTACTACTTTGTAAGAATGACATTGCCATCACAATGTTATGGTACAACAAGGCCTATTTACTGATAACTTCTTTGTGACATAAAGTGCTCCTAGTGCTGCTACAAAACATATCACCAGTTTTCCCAATGCAACCAAGCACTAAAGGAACAGACTTACAGGACTCTGCTATGACCCAAAGTGGAGTACAGTGCTACTATATGGGACCTATGCCAGTAGTACTTCAACAAGGTAGAAATGGTCCAAAGAAAGGTAGCACTATTTGTACTCAACCGACCACATTGATGTGGGGATGCCCAGAACTCGGTGAAATGGTATGAAATGACTTCAAGTGGGAGTCCCTCCAGACCAGGAGGGCTCATGCCAGGGTTGGCATGCTCTATAAAGTTGTTGAAAGACTCGTAGAAGTCCCCATATGTCATCTTATGCCAAACTCTGAGCACCATGCAAAGTGAAATACTCCAGACAATTCATCACACCGGACCCAAAGATGGACACCTACAAGTTCACCTTCCTACTAAGAACGGTTGTGGCAGCTGCTGCAGTGTTGGCCGAGTGATGGTGAAACAGCGTCTAACTACTAAACTAACATTTGCTACTTGATGACAGCGTTTAAAAATTACAATGTAAGTCATGTAGACTGCATATCTTGATAACATAACACATACGACAACAAAACTGGTAACAAATAGAATGTTAATGTTCTGCTCTCTAGATAGTTTTTCACATTTTGCGCCATTTTCCCACGATCTGAGCACAGGAAACGGAAGAATTTAGCAAAAATGCAATGAGATTAGCAATGTTATTGTGTTGTGCTATCCAACACATTATAGTAATCGTGGTACGATGATAAATAATGCATATAATTATACATGAAACACAATTAACAAGCATAGATTTCACTATTAAATTCGACATAATTTGTCTACCGGTTTAGTGCAACAATTTCCGTTTTACTGAACCATACTGACATGCGCAGTAGTTATTTCCGTTTTGGCGGTTAATAGCAAAAAAGAAACTTATACGTAACTAGAATTAACGAATTAACGATACAGTAACATATTCAGGTAACAATATATTCATGCGATATATGTTCAGTTGTTCGTACTGCACTTCCTATTTTAAAACACACAAAAGTCGCAACAATGTTGTCTAGGTTTTGTAAGTGCGTTAAAGGAGGGCGATAATTTATCAGTTATGCTACAGACAGATAACGTGCGTGGTTTCTTAGGTGTGTAACAGTATAACTAACGAATATAGGCGATAACTAAATAGTCCCACCGACAACCTCTTCAGCTCTTACACCTCGTATATGAAGGTGTCGTCGGTAGTCCAGAATACGGGGACAGGAAGCCTTCTTTGGCTTGTCAATCCCCTCCTAATATTAATATACCAGACAATGTTGTGATTCCAGTGTTGTAATGATCCGTTATCATGCCATTGTCCTTTATGTTTATTCATCTTGTTGAAGAAGTGTCTGTGATGGATGTCGACGGTGGATTCGGCGACCTGCTGCAGCAGGCGCAGCAGCTCACCGCAGACATGGACACTGGCATGGAGTTACCTCGCGTGGAGCGCAATCTGCAACAGTTGAAGGAGGCAGCCCAGAGGATGGCGTCAAGGGTACCACTGGTAGCTCAAGAAACAACAGATGTCAAGGCGTGAGCATTCTACTTGCCAACCGTCCACTTTAGATACAGTACAATGCAATAGCTTGCAGCTAGTATGATAGAGAATGTTTTATTACAGAGCAATAATCACCTTTTTGACTTTACCTTTTAATAATCACCTTTTTGTCATGTTTTCATGCCATCTCGTTTATTATATTAACTTTTTTTTAGGACCACATTGATGTACTCAGTATTATGTATACAATTTTACTGAATAAACTCAATCAATCCTGGTTAGGTGCATCCCACTATACAGCTGTATTTTCACGTTATGTATTAGTGCGTTAAACATACACTATATAGACCACCATTATGTGGCTTCACAGCAGGTTACTCAATTTACTAAATTAATTTTCCGGTGCTGCACAGCAGAATTTTAAGCTACACTTGGAAGGAATTATTAACAATTCTATGTCTGTCACTACTACATTACTAGACTGTGTATATTATATTACTCCATTACTAGGCTGTGAATATTATACTACATTACTAGGTTGGGTGTATTATACTACTCCATTACTAGGTTGGGTGTATTATACTACTCCATTACTAAACTATATTATACTACTCCATTACTGGACTGTGTATATTATGAAGCTACATGTTCTCTCTGCAGCTCCCTGCTGCTAGGGTCAAGGGGGTATGACATTCAAAGGGTTGCCCACAAGCTTGAAGGTCTGAGCACAGCAAAAACATTTGAGCCTCTTGAGCCGATCAGAGACACAGATATACAGGTGGTTGCTCTATCTTACTATGATCCATCTGTATGTTATGCTACTTCTCTTAGATGCATGTACCAATCTCTTGGTACAGCTGTCTTGTACATGTGATTAGGCCCAACACAAAGTGCAAGTCAGGGGATCAGGAAACTGGTAAAAATAAGGTATAAAGCCAACTTGGTATAAAGGTATTTTCTTTTTAAATTTTACTGTGTCGTTAATAACTCTGTAATCGTTGGTGTGTTATGACATGACTACTGGGCTCAGTGAACAATCTACACTATAACAAATAACAGGACATAGAATGTTCTTGCACTACCACATATATATCTAGTTTAAATTCACTTTACAGTCACTGAGCAGCAGCAATTATCATATGTTAAAATCTTGAATTATATGTATATATATATATACTTTGTTTAGTATCAAAATTATACACTTGTAACTCATGTCTACTGATATAGTGATATAGCATAACATTATTGATATCATTAACCTAAGTTTAATATCAGTGTACATTATGTCATTGGAAAGACCAGCTTATCCAAATATAAACAAAAGATGTGTTGATCTGCGTTGTTTTGCCTGGGTTTACTGACTTCATCTGCATTGTTTTTCCAGGGTTTCTTGAAGAATGAACGAGAGAATGCTTTACTTGCTGCCATCGAACAGACCAGGAAGAATGTGAGTGAAATACTGATGTGAAATCACATCAATATAAATCACACCATTGATTAGTGGATGGACCAAATTATCTACTGATTTTGTCAATGTTGGCAGTGTGAACATGTTTAAAATCAACATTGACAGATAGCTCATAAAGGCAGGTTATGCATAGATGAACAACTGCTCTTGAGAAGCCAGTGGCTTCCTTGTCCACTTGCCACATGGAGTACAAATGTTTCTGGTTGGTCCAACATTCCCACACACTTGTTTGTCTGTATTCTTAATAGATCACAGTTGAAAGTGGTACTCTGTTGTTGGCTCGCTTCTGGGAGTAAATTACTGCTGCAGCTCTCGTGTAGGACCTTTCATTAATCAAAAATTAGAGTTTTATTTGGCACCAATGTGTAATACAAACATGTATCACTTACCTGGACCTTCATTTTGCAGTAGATAATGGAATCACAGGTGACATAGCACATGGTTACTATTCGTGGCTCTTACGATAGTGGGGTATCTCTTATGATAGCCGCCAAGCCTGGTCTTAGTGGGAGTCTCCCTGACCCATAATAATTGTTTGGTCATATTACTTACTTTATATGAATATACCAAAAAAATTGTGTTTTTTGTTTCATTGAAATTATCATGGTATTGTATGTATGTATCAATTCTATGTATATGTATATGACTGTAATTTATGTAACTGTTTTGTTATGGGTAAAAATAAAGCACAACAATCAATCAAGATTGTCATTGTCAATAACAGTATTTTACAGTAGATAATGCATGGATGGAACTTGAAACCAAGTTGGGTGCGTGATTAAGTGACCTGTAGGCAGAGTTTGTGTGCAGACATTTGAGGAGACAGAGCGGCGTCACTGGGCGAACATGGAGAACGAGTGGGAGCAGGAGAAACAGAAGATACTGACCGCCCTTGTTGGCACTGGTCAGGACATGTTGGACTTCCCACAGGAATCACAGGTGACGTACCACTCGGTTACTACATATGGTCAGTAATAAAGTAGCCACTGCAATAGCCGTCTGCAAACTGCCAAACAAAGTCAACACTTATGCTGCGGTCATTATTTGTCATGGGGTGGACTACCATATATATGGAGGGTTGTCATTATGGGTAGCTGACTTTGTCATGTCCTTTATTCTGGGCCTCAAACGTGGGGTTGTCCCTTTTCTGTTTTTTTTTTGTTATATTGACATTTTGTGATCATGGAATGCTTTATGAGACATTAATCTTGTTAGCTGACTCTGGGATAGGCCATTTCTGAGATGGTGCCGCTTGCTAGAGTTATCTTTGTGACCTATTGAACACACCTACCAAGTATAATTTACATATAGCCCCATTATCTGATTATTCTAAGGAACACAGTAAAATTGTGATTGAATTAGCAATTTATGCTGACTTGCTTAGCATGCTTTTCTAGAACCTACTCAGTGACACTATGAACATGCAAGGACGTAGTGCTATGGACAGTGTCGAGATGGCATATTCCAGACAGGTAAGAAACGGCTCATATAGCGGGTATACACAAGCTGGAAATATTTAACATCTCTTACCCATAAACACAATAAACTTACTTTATAATGAAATACACAGATGTGGTTAAATTATACACAAAAACTGTTATGGGATTGATAATTTTTAATATTTACTATATCACTGTATCCACAGTTGAAGAAATGCTTTAGTTTTATTGATTGCCAGTTTGATTACAAGAAAACAGTCTTCGTAACTGTTGCATTAAAGCTGAAAAACTTATTATTTGTTATCTCTACATGCCTACGATAATCTAATGTTATTCTCAGTGATTGAAGTTCTCCCCATGCATCGGTAAAATATGTTTTCCTTCAGGTGTATATTTACAATGACAAGGTTGTTCAAGGTGGCAACAAACCATCACTCATCAACATGTTCATCTCCGTTGCTAGCAGCATGGAAGACAAGGTGGATGTTCTTTCCTTTACCTTTCTCGTTATTTCCCTTCCCTCCCTCACTGCATGTAGATACATTCTTTAGCACTTCTGTAGATGGTCAGCTGACGGGGTTGTCTCCAATTAGTCATTAAAATGTGGACATTATACTTTTTGATTTGTTTACTGGCCAGATTAAAGATACTTTCATTACTAATATTTGTGGAAGACCCTTAATTAGTTATATTGTTAAAGCAGTTGTCTTGGTATCTGCTGTAGTTCACAGTAGTTGCTGGGTTTGCCAGCGTGTTGCTGGATCCACACGACTGGCTTTGAATGATATAGTTGTGCTAGTTACAAAGATCTTGTGGTGGATTGAAGCTCTACCTCTGAACTCACAATGTAATTAATTCATAGACTTTCAAAAACTTTCAAAATTTCATTGCCTGAATGCCTACCTTTACATAAAGATGGCTAGGTTTCTTTATCATATTTGTTTTAATTTAAGACATTATGAAGAGAGGTGAGATCTCAAAACAGTATCGTGGCAACATCTTAGTATTGGGTTGCAACATTTCTTCACCTACCTCTACGTTGTGTTGATGTTGCAACAACTATTATTTTGTCTTCTTTGTGATGTTTGCCTTTCTAAAGCTAATTGCTTGCACCCAAACAGAAAGTGGCAGAACTGTGGAATATGGTTCATCACATGACTGACGTTCAAACTTCAATTGTGGGCAGCCCAGTGAAAGCTCGCACATCAGCGAAAATGCAGAAAGCGTACACAAGACAGGCACAACGGTATCTGGAACAGAGGCAAGTTAGCCTTGTTGCAGACAACACACAGCAATTATTCATAGAGAATATCTGTTGTTTATGGTGGTTAAATGTGATACTTATTAAATGTTTTATGTTTATCAAGTACACTTATTCCCTTTATATGTCAGTTTATGCCCTTTATATGTCAGTTTATGCAAGCACCTAAACCATTCCCACATAGAGTGATAATGGTCGGCATGTCTCAGATTTTGCTAGTAACTGTCAACCAAACAAGACAAAAATATCAGTTTCTGTAAAGAATGTTTTTGAATGTAGACGATCATCGTTAAACTCTACGTTATCTGACACATCGTGGGTTAGGGCTGACATGGAAAGTCTGCCACATAGAATTACTGCCATTCATGTTGTCCAGAGTTTTAATTGGAATTGCATAACTTGTAGTAATTAATTACATACAGTGTAATTTATTTTTAGAGCATTGTTATTGAGATATTATGAGGCTGTGTAACCTGCTTTTTTAAGTGTTGTAATTAAACTTTTCAGATGTATTATAACTAAACCCAACCCTAATGTTGTGTAATGCTTGGCATACATTGTTAAACTTTTGTTGTGAATCATGTTTATTTTAATTAAAATGGATCAGTTGTGAAATTTACGCTGATCTGCAACTCAACAAAAGCCCACTTGTGTGTTGATTTGGTCGGCGCAACCATTGTTGAACCAAAAATGGATTGCTGTAATGTGCGCTGCCCCAAGCACACAAACATGCAACTCGTAACAAAAGTTTAGCATTGTGTATGTGCGTGCGTGCGTGCGTGCGTGCGTGCGTGCGTGCGTGCGTGCGTGCGTGCGTTGTACAGTTACCTGAAGTGCGTCACCCTGATGGTGTACAGCAATGTGTCTAACATGTGTGTGTTGTACAGTTACCTCAAGTATGTCACACTGATGGTGTACAGTAACCTACAGCAGGCCCAGCTAGGGGGCGTGCCGGGCACCTACAACCTCGTGCGCAGTTTCCTCAACATCCGCCTGCCGGTGATGATGCCACAACTCGAGGTGAGATCACATGACATCTCCTTGTAGCTTCCTTTTTGTTATTCTGTTTCTTTGCAGCATGCAGAATTGTACGTTGTTTCAGCACCAGAGATTTGTTCGCTAAAGGACATTTACAATAAGACCAAGGAGATTACTTCAGCTTTATCCATCAGGAATAGAGAGTAAAAACTGAACACGTCAGCAAAAGAACATGCAACATTCATTCTGCCTGCAATATGAGTCAAAAGGCTTCAGATAGCTTTGTGTTAATATCTAATGTCATTTGAATATATTTTGCTGAATTTATGTCAATTTGACTGTCAAGTGAAGCTTTATTCACACCACCCTGTTAGTGTTGACACTGTCCCTGTGTCGGATGGAGAAGTGGAGGGCCTGCCTATTTGGGCCCTTATATACTATTGCATGTTATCCCTGTGTAGGATGGAGAAGTGGAGGGCCTGCGTATCTGGGCCCTTATATACTATTGCATGCTATCCCTGTGTAGGATGGAGAAGTGGAGGCCTGCGTATCTGGGCCCTTATATACTATTGCATGTTATTCCTGTGTAGGATGGAGAAGTGGAGGGCCTGCGTATCTGGGCCCTTATATACTATTGCATGTTATCCCTGTGTAGGATGGAGAAGTGGAGGGCCTGCGTATCTGGGCCCTTATATACTATTGCATGCTGTCCCTGTGTAGGATGGAGAAGTGAAGGGCCTGCGTATCTGGGCCTTTATATACTATTGCATGCTATCCCTGTGTAGGATGGAGAAGTGGAGGGCCTGCGTATCTGGGCCCTTATATACTATTGCATGTTATCCCTGTGTAGGATGGAGAAGTGGAGGGCCTGCGTATCTGGGCCCTTATATACTATTGCATGTTATCCCTGTGTAGGGTGGAGAAGTGGAGGGCCTGCGTATCTGGGCCCTTATATACTATTGCATGCTATCCCTGTGTAGGATGGAGAAGTGGAGGGCCTGCGTATCTGGGCCCTTATATACTATTGCATGCTATCCCTGTGTAGGATGGAGAAGTGGAGGGCCTGCCTATCTGGGCCCTAATATACTATTGCATGCTATCCCTGTGTAGGATGGAGAAGTGGAGGGCCTGCCTATCTGGGCCCTAATATACTACTGCATGCGGTGTGGAGACCTCACAGCGGCTTGGGACATCATCTGCTCTGTCGAGTAGGTTCACTTTCACACTTCTACATAACAGGTTTACCACATTGTACAAACTGACGTAGTTCTTTTTTGCTGTGCTTTGAAGAAACTACTTCTGACTCCCAAGTTTTTAAGTTTCCTTCATCGATTGGATATTAAATTGTATGCAGAGTGACTATTCTGAAAACATGCCTGAATTGAAATGTAACAGGATTCGATGGTTTTATTAGATAAAAGTCCAGCAGTTTGCCAGTTATGTTAAATTGTTCCGGCCGACACTGCATACATGTGCTTCAGAGAGTAATGTCAAACTGATATGCTATGATTGTCTTGTATGTATAGTCTGTGATGTTGTGTCTGTCTACAGCCAGAATTTGGGAGATTTTGGTAGATTCTTCAAGGAATACATGGAGAGTGACGATAGGAGGTGAGTACAATACAGAGAGATATAGTTGCTTGTGTAGATAGTTAACAGGTGTATCCCGTTAGGCATTAGAAACTGTAGACAGTCAAGGCATTAGATGACAATAGTCACATGAGTGAGGCTTTACATGATCTCTGTTACAACTATTTTCGTCATGATGAAAAGCACATAGAATGCACAAAAATATGTTTTGTTACTATCCAGGTTAGGTGCTAACAGTGAACGTGAGATCCGGCTTCAATATCGTAGATCTGTGAGGAACAGCACAGATCCCTACAAGAGGTGAGTACTTGGTTATGCATATGTAAAGTGCAGCTTGATATGTTTAACTCATTCTTGACTTCCTGCTGCATTTTCTGTTCTTGATCATAGGGATTGTTTTCACAGCATTTGTCTATATAGTGGATTCCATTTAACAGAATTACGAATAATAGAACCAGCTGTTTAGTAGAATCAAACATATATTCGTTGATATGAAATCATTCCTTATTGCTTCTATATTAAATATGGTAGAATTTCTGTATTCTTTGCATTACATGTTCATGACGACTTCTTGATGTATATATGTTATCGTCATGCTTGTAGAAATGTGGGTTCTGAGAAACTTGCCGGACGGGGCTGTACATGTGTTCAGTTACTGTCTGGTTTGCTTTGAGGAGCTCACATTCCTGTTAATGTTCTTCCCAAAGTGGCTGCGTGATAAGCAGTCCACTTTGTAATACAAAAACATCATTTATTTCGCCCATTTCAATTCTGTACTCCATCGGACTTGCGTTGGTTATTGCATAAATGAATTTTAGGTTAGATGACCCATGGTTGTGTTTGTTGTAATCATGCGTTGCCTGCCTACAGGGCAGTCTACTGTCTGACAGGGAAGTGTGACCCGCGGGACAACCACTCAGAGGTGGCAGACAAGACTGAGGATTACCTGTGGCTGAAGCTGTGTCAACTGAGCCACGGCAGTGAGGAGGACAGCATGTCCCAGGAGAGACTCACACTGCCCCAGTTCCAGGTCATGCTGCTGGAGGAACACGGTGAGCAGTCAGCGCACGCTGGATCCAGGGGAGGGTCACTCCGACAATCTATGAGTACCCTTGTGTGTTCACAGGTTAAAAAGCCTCTTGTGTGGATTTATTAATTGAAATTATACCCCTTTTAGAGACCTACTTTCCATGGAATTATACTCATGTAAGATACACCGGAACCCCACTAAATTGGCCACACTTATTCACTGGAATAAATCGGCATCTCATTTACTGCATCTTGTCCCCTACAGTTAAGGCTTTTATTTCATCCCTGTTTATCACAGCTAATTTGTATACCCCTTTTTTTGGTAAATCTAGACCCCCTTTTCGTCTTGAAAAACACCCCTCGTTTTTCAAATGCACGTGGAAGCCCAGAAATTATATGACTGACCCCCCCCCCCCGGAGGCTGGGGAAGTTTGGTAAAAAACCAGCTCAGACTGTGAGAGTTTAGTGAACAATTAGTCCAAGTTGAAGGTTAAGGGACATTAAAGCCAATAAATATTAAAGAACAAGAAGCACGGTGCCTTCTACAAAAATCAAACAATAGATAATACATCACGTATAATCATTGCTCTGTCCCAGGTGAGAGTCACTTCAACGCCTACCAGCAGCCGTTCCTCTACTTTGAAGTGTTGCTGTTGACTGCACAGTTTGAGGCAGCTATCGAGTTCATGTCTCGCATTGAGAGCGTGCGGTGTCATGCCGTGCATGTAGCGCTCGCCTTCTACGAACTGCACTATCTCCTGCTGCCCTCTAGTAGCCACTCTAAACTGCGTGAGTCCACCTGATGTATTTCAGACCGATCTGTTTATTTACATATCAAATTCGTGTTATTTGTAAACTTTAATTTCTGCTGTAAAACTGATCAAAGTTTGCATAATAAATAATACCAATGTTTATTCTTGAATATTCTTATATATATAGCATTTTCACAAATGTTCAAAATTCGTTTTGTTGTGGTCTTTTGGCCAGGTTAATATAGAAATTATATTTCTAGGAGTAAAAGTTAAATTAGCATAAAGATGTAATTTAGCGGGCATGTGTTCTCTACTCAGTGGTGTGTTCTCAGTGTCTAGAGAAGGTTCAGACCCTGAACCGCTCCGTCGCCTCAACTTCGCACGGCTCATCATGATGTACACGCGCAAGTTTGAGGTGACTGATCCACGCGAGGCACTGCAATACTTCTACTTCCTCAGGTTGGTGATCTACTGTCGTTCTAGAAAACACATTAAAATTAAAATGCTGAAGATGTCAATAATAAGTTTCATTTACTTTAAACTGTTACAGCAACTTCTTAAACACTGGACGCAAATTATATGTAAAACAATAGTAGGAAATCATCAGCCTTATGTGAACATTATATGTTGGTTTGTTGTTGCAGAGATTTGACGACAGCGCATGGTGACAATCTATTCATGTCCTGTGTCAGCGAGCTAGTGCTCGAGACAAGAGAGGTGAGTTGTCTCACTTCACTTATAACAAGACACACTGCCAGTGGTTACAACACAAACATTCAAACCTAGGCATCATTCAAACATAGTCAGATGTTAGGTCTTATGTAAATAGGAGGGTTCTTTATGGCTTCAATGCAGACAGATCCAATCTGTACGTATGATGTGGGACTTCCTGGAAACAAAAAGAAACTACAGTTAGTGCAGGTTAATATGCATCAGTTTTTTTCTTTTATTCTGAAAGCTTAACAAATTTACACGTTTTAAAATTGTTTTATATTTGTTTTCCACTTGACAAAATGCACTCACATCCCACTCTCTCACTAACCCACTGTGTTCTATGTGGAAGTAACGTATCTTAACTATGTTGAAGGTTTATAACAAACAAATCAAACAAAGCTGATAGAGAGAACTAAATATGAACATATTCACCATTAACATTATTTACTCTATGATATGTGTGTCTTTAATCTGCATTGTAGTTTGATATGTTGCTGGGTCAACTTGGCAAGGATGGAAGCAGAAAGGTGGGTGTCTGGTCTAGATTGTCTTGGCAACGTTTGTTACTGAAAGCAGCTATCATACTGGCTGTGACATGACGACTTGTTGGTCAGGGCATTTATCATTCAGTTGATATTATTTAAAATAAATTTAAAATGCGTTAATAATAAGAAATAAGGAATAATATTTGACCAACGATAGCATCCTCAACCTATGTTTAACTTGACAGGATCATGTTGAAATGACAAATAACACACAGGTTGCTAGTTATTAATTTTAGTATAGTAATTAGGTTTAATGTGGGTTTCTTTGCATGGCAGTCTGGAGCAATAGACAAGTTCAACGGCGACACACAGAAGATCATAGAACTGGTTGCTCAAGACACAGAGGGCAAAGGTCTCTTGGAAGATGCCATCACACTCTACGATCTCGCCAAGGTGGGTAGCAGTGTGTTGAATATGTTGCTGCTATTGTAAACAGACCTCAACCTTCTTGCCGATTGCTTGTGTGAGAGTGTTTGTTACACAAGATAGATATAATAATATCACTTGTGATAAGTATGGTGGGGACACGAGGAATACAACATTTGTGTATGTACTAAGAAATGGGAAATGCTAAGTTTTTACACTTCTTGCATTCTCCATTCAACATTTCATTGCAGATTTGTTTATGTATTTTGTAACGTTTTGTATGATATGTTGCATAAACACCAATTCAAAAAAAGGTTGTAGTTATGCCTATCTTCAGCATTTCTTCGGCACATTAGCAACACATTTTTAAGTTAACAGTTGTTTGATAGTTGTGATATAAGAACATTATTTGTATTTCAATTTCTGAAACGTTATTAGCACATGCTGAAACAACTGTATGGATGTCTTTTAAACTGTCTGCACCGTGAAGTCCTGCAGTTTGCCATACACCACCTGAAATCTGGTCTTTTGTTACAGAATTATGACAAAGTGCTGGAACTGTTGAACAAACTCCTCAGTCAGGTGGTCTCTCAGCCGTCGACGCCACAGTCCACAAGGGACCGTCTCAAACAGCTAGCACTTGCCATTGCAGAGAGGTAACAACCGGCTACACACCCAACATTGTCCCATAGAGGACAGAGAGAATTATTTAAATTAGTTAATTGTGACATTATAATCACATATTGTTCAACTGTCACTTCGGCATAGGAAATGTTAAATGTCACGAACCAGATAATATATTTATTTACAAGATTTTCCTCTCTTAAAAACAATAATCTAGTTAACATGTTTAAGGTAGCACACTTTTTTATTTTCATTCGTAGGATTTCTTAAAATATTTCATGCACAATCGTGTAAATATTTCATGCACAATCATGTGTAAATATTTCATGCACAATCGTGTAAATATTTCATGCACAATCGTGTAAATATTTCATGCACAATCGTGTAAATATTTCATGCACAATCGTGTAAATATTTCATGCACAATCGTGTAAATATTTCATGCACAATCGTGTAAATTCAGGAAACATATTATTTTGTTAGTTGTTTTTTATCTATTTGTAGAGTATATACTATATATATATATATATATATATGTATGACATACAAAGTCAGAGTTTTTTAATATTAACTATTTTAAAAATTAGCAGTGATTCCCAAGATTTTACTTAATTTTCAAATCTGAATATCCTGTTGCAATAAAAAAAACTAGGCGTTTTTGCTTCAGTGACCTATTTAAACTTGAGACTGGTAAATTTGCAGGTATCGTCAGCTGGCAGCCCGAGGCAGTCAACACAACACAGAGACGTTCCATCTACTGCTGGACCTCATGACGTTCTTTGACCACTACCACATGGGCAAGACAGAGGAGGCACACAGGGTAACGTTCTTGCGCAAAGTTAAAATCTCTGATGACACTGTATAGACACCTGGAAAAGTCTTGTGGGGTCATTTACTGGGTTCTCAGAATGTGTCATTTCATCAGCAGCACCATATCAGGGCTTCACATTTGAAAACAACAGGCGATAAATCGCTCGCCTAAATATTCCAATTTAATTTAGGAGAGCGATTTGTTTGTTGTTTTTTTTCCGTGTGGTGGTGCCACCATGTCCCATTGGGATTCTGTCGTCGCCATGACATTTTAATTGGTACTTGTTGGCGCTGACTTTTGTACAAAGAAAAAAAAATTACTTTAGTAAACCCCATACATTACAATTGGTGAAACGGTTTTGAATTGCAACATGTCACAGATTACCGTAGGCTAGGCCAGTGGCAATGACGTGGAAGTGTACTGTGCCCGGGCCATGGCCACGACACGGTACTGGTTTCGTGTGCGACTTCACTTAGGCGGTTTGAAAATTGCAATTGAGATTCACAAAAATACGCCACGTATAATAATTAGATGTAGTCATAACATAAATGCAGCTTAGTAGGCAACACCAATATAAACTGGGGTGAAATGGCATGCTTCCATTGCATCATAATGCCAAACGCACAACTCAAACTCGGTGCACAAAAATATGAATTTGTCATCCGCACATGAAACAGTGAATCAATGTCTAAATAATAATACTGAATACTAAAATTATCATTTTCAATGTCTAAACAACTTTTACACTATGTCAACTCATATACATTTTCGGTAGTTCAGATTCAGGTTATTATTTTCGATTCCCATTACAGCCTAGTCGTTCAGTCAGATCGTAGCGAAATATTGTTGATCCCTTAACTGTTCCATAACTGTACATGTATACATGTATTTTATCCAGTTTGACATATAACAGTATGTGACATTTAAACATAATACACATCGACGTTAGTCCACTCATTTGATAACTTTTTATAAACCGCGCGGTTTATAAAATTATTGGTGCAGCGGGCTGCGATCGCCGGTGACGGATGATATGTGAACTCCGAATATTGGAGCCCGAACACTGCATTAGGCTAGACTTTCCTAGTGAATCTAATACTCAAGAAACTACTTGTTAAGACGAACACTTGCAGGCAGCGAGCGATTTTAACAATTGACATGAGTGATAAATCGCTCCCTAGATTATTGATTTGCGCGAGCGATAGGGAGTGAGAGCGATCGCTCGCCTCAAACGTGATGCCCTGCCATATGATTAACACGTTTCCTGTCCAAATGGCTCATTAGGCAGCCTTGTGGACCTTTAGTGGATCTGTCTACACGTAAGATCTGCATTGTATTTGGGGCGGTACAAGGGTTGTAGTTAACATAATGTACCAAACTGATAGGCATAGTTCTGTATTTAGTGTATCATATTATCTGTTAGTGTTTAGATGAGCGGGAAGTATTACATTTCGCCATCATCTGAAGACTTATTTATTTAACCGTACTTACCTTCCTTAGCTCCTCAGTGTATTCATCCATCCGTTGTCGCTGTTCACAACTCGAAGATTGCCATCATCTGAAGACTTATTTATTTAACCGTCCTTAGCTCTTCAATGTATTCATCCATCCGTTGTTGTTGTTCACAACTCTAACATTGCATACCCATTTTTAGAGGTTGCCCAGCCATTTGGTTTTGATGCACCTGAGGTTTCCAATGATTTAGGTGCAATAGAAGTTGTCATATTGTAGTGTAATATGTAATTTCATTCAGCAATAATTAAACGTACGTTTCTAAAAATGCATCATGCTCGCAGTAGCAACAGTCATATATCAAATGAGCCCCACTTTCCCACTGTGTTATTCGTGACATGTAAAAATGTGATTAGCTTCTGCTAAAAGTTGTACGTAAGTATGTATGTATAGTTGTTTAATTTCAGGTCATCCATGAACTCAAACTGTTGCCGTTTGCTGTGAAGAACGTGGAACAGAAAGTGAAGACATTTAGATTCTACTCAGATGAGGTAATTCCGTTTAACATAGAGGGTTTGTGAAAGTGAAATCATCACAGTGGCTTGGATTGCATCCATGGTAACTTAGGATCATTGTAATAAGGAGGGCTGTGTCTGGGATGTTGACAATGAGAATTCAATTAGCAGTGCGTGCTGGAAACTGATGACAATTTATTTCGTTTTGCAGGTTCGTCGCAGTTTGCCTGACATACTGCTAGCGACGATGAGTATCCTGCACACCCAGTACAAGCGTGTCAGGTAAGCGTCCGACACTGACACAGATGTGACGGCAGTCAGCTGATGCGAGGGTTTCAATTATCATGTCCGAGTTTTATTCCCACCACAATGACCATCATATAATATAAAATATAAAACATGCAACTTTTACACAGATACAACTTCTGTATATCAGAAATGTGGAAAGTCACAGTGCAATATAATGTTTCTGAGGCTGGCACCGATACCAGCCCTCAATTTTGTTTTCTTCCATCACAGGTCCCATTTCACTCGCTCGCATTCTCCCTGCCCAGTCCTGCCAAATCTCTCATCACACAATCCTCCTATCTACAATAAACACAAAAATACTTATATAAAAATATTTTTATGGAACTCAACTATTAATAATCAACTAATCTCGTCATTCTTTCCTTCACTGCCTGTAGATTCAGAGATTAAATTAAAATCCTTTCTGGACTACCGATTTCCCCCCTTTTAATTCCTGTGTTTTTCTTTAATATTTTGATGTGTGTGTGTGTTTCAGGGGCAGTGGTTCCCAGAGCCCCCAGCCACCGTGTTCCCTGTCTGCGTCCAGCTTTAGAGATGACGGCGGCAAACAACTGGTGAGTGGTCTGTGCAAAACATTCAGGTCAGAATAAGTGCTCACTGTGAAAAATGGGAGGTCGGTTTTCAGAGAAATGGAAGATGGGCATTCACTGGTGGCTGTGATTGGATGGTTGGGGACCCTTTGTTGCATTGGAATGTACTAGCCTGGCTATGTGACGCTAATTATTTTGCATTTGGAACCAAGGCTAAAGATTCTATTAAGATTTTATGAAAACAACATTTGCTGTTTGTCCACCCTCGCCCCGAATTTCAGGGATAAAGAGGAGACCAACAACAAGTGTGTTATTTAAAAATTGTGGTGCAAACAGTTTGTTGTTGAATCTCTGCTACCTATCGATGTTAGAATCAACATCTTACTCTGTGTAGTCTTCTCAGCGTTTGCAAACTTAGGATAATCGGTTCCAGCCGATGAAACCACGATGCATCTTTGATCTAAAACCTGACCCCACTTGATGCTTGCAGTTCATCGATGACCTACGCAGCCAGGCGAGGGCGCTGATCACATTCGCCGGCATGATCCCGTACCGCATGCCGAGTGACACAAATGCACGACTCGTACAGATGGAGGTGCTCATGAACTGAACTGGGTCAAACAGCGCCATCTAGTGGTGATGTGTTTATTCCACACTGATTTTTGCAGTGCGCATCCACGGCGTAGTGGTTCATTCTTGTTAACACTGGCTGTAACATTTCCATCGTTTACACAGGGCAAGAGACATTAAGGAGGTGTTTCTGTGAAAACACCTGGGGGCTGGTTCAGCCAGGGAATAGTAGCTTACTACGAATGAACTATTCTATGCCTGAGAGATGAATAGTTGACTGATGTCAATTATCAATGAACTTCCAGAGGCTGGTTGCAATTAGACGATGATGTAAATGTTATAACAAATAAATTTGTGTATTTAATTTTGTTGTGTGAATATTAGTTCGTACACCAATTTAATTATCTGGAAATCATGAACTCCATCACAGAAAAAACGGACAAAAAACAAACTTGCCCAACTGTCGAACAGCATCAAGAGGATTCAAACCTATTCCCAGAATTGCCATGATGGCATTTTACCAACATCAGATGCTACGCAAAATACAGTGGACTCCACGTAACAGAATTACTTTGGACCTGACCAACTTGACTCTGTTAAGCGGCCGATTCACTTAAGCAAATTTCCGTGACAAGTTGACTCAGGATGAAGTGGAAGTGGATGCACGTCAAACATTTTTGTACATACTGAATTATTGCATGGTGGGTACGAAATTTAGTAAATTGGGACACATTTTTTAGACAGACAAAAGCACAACATAGATGTCTTGTCCGTTAAGTTAGTTAAGTAGATGTCTTGTCCGTGGTGCTATGGCCATTGGCTACATGCAATAATATTTTAGTTTGTAATGTCTTTCTGGTTTACCTGTACAATGTATCGTTTTTCGCATCAAAAACACTGATCAATAGTCAAAAAGCCTTGGGGGTTTTCCAGGAAAGCCTGTTATTTTGCACTACAATGTATAATTTTTCATGTATCTGATTGTATTAAGCAGTGAATTTTATAACCAGTGCATTTAAAAAAATCGCATGATGAAAATCTACTGGCGACAGTACTACATAGTGGCGTTGTGCAGTGTGTATAAATGATGCCAACTGATCAACAATATAAGTTAATACTGAGACAGTTTATTGACAAAGATACAGTGTATAATTGTCTAACATGCTAACAAATATTTACACAACTGAGAAAACAACAAACCAATACTCCAAATGGACGGACTGTAACAACTACATGTGTCGGTGGGTTGTAGACTCCAAATGGACGGACTGTAACAACTACATTTGTCGGTGGGTTGTAGACTCCAAATGGACGGACTGTAACAACTACATGTGTCGGTGGGTTGTAGTCTCCAAGTTAAATGGTGACAGAAAATAAAACATGCACTGAAAAGTGTCAACCATAAAGTGTCAGTTTTCTATAATAATTACAGTGGGTATGCAAAGTAATATTGTTAAGAATGTATATTGAGAAGTTCTCAATGTTCCAAGGATGTTTAAGTCTGCTGTCAAACTGTCCCAAAAATCTACCTAGAAACATTAAACTACATTGTACTTGTGAAAGTGTTCGTATTGCTGTATGCTCAAAGTGCCTAAACGAATGTCCAGCCTGTAAAGTGCCTAAACGAATGTCCAGCCTGTAAAGTGCCTAAACGAATGTCCAGCCTGTAAAGTGCCTAAACGAATGTCCAGCCTGTAAAGTTATCTGCCATTTCGAAGCCATGTTCCAGATAACAACAAATGTTTAAATATCACACAATTCCATTTCAGCAATGTATTATACATGAACAGGATAGTAGTAATATAATTAACGAAAATGACAATAAATCAGACATGTGACCATATGTGGCAACATTCAGGCAGTATTTTATGAGGAATTTCACCCATTTTTTTTTTTACTTGAGACATACTTTTTTCACATACATTACACAAGTTTGCATTTCAACTAATCAGTCTGGGTAAAATTGCTGAAATAAACTGGTTGAACAAAATGAAAAATAGACTCTGGATCAGATGAGGTATGTTGCCAAAATGTGGCAACCAGTGACACAACTGCTTAATATGTTCAACCTCATGCAAAACTGTGCTTATTTCAAACTACAAGCAACAATGTACCATGAACCAACACTTAAAGGTCACAAAATACAACATTTTAAAGTTCACAGAGTTACTCAGTACCACTTCCGCCAGTCAGTTTCCAAGTACACGTGGATACTGCTGTTGAAAAGGCAGCTACAAATGACCTCGGGCAAACAACACAATGGTCCATATTTATAAGTGCACTGTAGGTTTTAAATTCAGAACATAGATAATTTAATGGTAGTTTTTTTTACACTGTATTTCTTTTAACTGTGTTCACGAACATACTTCTGGTATGTCATCGCGTAACAAACGTACACAAAGCCAGACAACCTATTATGACAGGAAGCCATTGTCACAATGTAAATGCACATTTACAAACATCCTTCAGGAATAATTTAAGCAAACAAGTGATGCCACAATTGAGAAAAACTAGTGTGGTCAGGAGTGAAGCAAAACCTTTTATACATGATAAAACAGGAACGATTCATTTTGAACTGACATGCCAACAATAACTCCCTTCAAATTCACCAGAACATGTTATTATAACACAGTAACATATATAAAGGTACGTTTTTATATAGCGCGGTATCTAGTCCTTGGAACTGTTTAAAGCTTTTTACACTTCACCCCCCTTGCAGACCTGTTCATTCCAATGCCATTTCGACTTCTCTTGGAAGCATTCAGCCACACTGTGATTACTGCATGAAGACTATTCGTTCAAATATCCACCTCTGTCTGTAGCCAGGTACTCATTTATACAGCTGAGTGAAATATGGCAACGTGTGATGAATGAAACTGCCAAAGCCATGAAATGGCAGCAAGAGGATTTGAAGAGGTTCTCACGATTGAGAGTCTGACGTTCTAAAAGCTACGCTACCATGCCCCACATATATTCATACAGGTTGAACAGTTAAAACACAACGTAAAATTACCAATGGAGGCATCGCCGCGTCTGAAATATGAATAAGGTTATTTACATTACAATTTTTAATGTACTACCTCCAGAAATTATTTTGCGAATGGGTGACTAACGCATTGAAGTTGGTTTGTATAAAATAAGCTGAACCATTCTAAAACAGTGAAACAAGACGAAGACCATATCAGATTAATGCTGTAAATTATGTCTTACTGATGACTACTAAATTATGGTATTGTATTGCTGCATACTTCATAGTTTTGGTGAATACGCCATCAAATAACCAGCATGATACAGAATATCATGTGTTTCCCTTTGTTAAACATACTTGAACAGATATGAAAATATTTATAACTATTAGTGTTCAAATACTATTCAGTGTATCCATATCACCTTAATTAGTAGAAGTATTTGTGCATGCACATACGCACACGTGTTTGACAAAATACAAAATATTTGTAACTGAGAAATTTTTCACCCCACGTCTGGAATGCACAGAGTGAAACATACAACATTAATAACTTATAAAATAACATGGGGTGTATCGATGACACAATTCCTGAAGAGCATGAGTGACGATTCTGCTGGTCGGAGGTCAGAGACTGCTTTGAATTAGTTAAAGTTGGAGTTCGCTGATAATGACGTGACTGTGAGCCCACCACATAAGTCAACCATCTGACCTTCCTTTTCCTGAAACATACGACACAGGGTCTCACAGCTCAGTGGCAACACAACATTGCTACAACACCACAACCAAAAGAAATCTGTTTAACCATCTTCCAGAACCAATGGTGATGTTGCCATCATTTCTACTACAATATACTTACGCCCACTTGCTCATTGGCATAGGTGTCAACATTACCACTTTTGGGTGGGAAATACCATTTTCCCCCATCCCACGTTTTTGACAACGGACCACTTTTTGTAATTTTCATAATTTTTCAATTTTTACAGTCAAATCAATGGATTTGTTGCACATGAGGCCGTTGTAGGCTTATAACATATTCAGTCTCAAATGAGTTCACATTTTCTCGCACATCCATTCATCGAGAACAAGAACGGCACATAAAAATGGCGACCCATAAAACCAAAGTGGCTAAAAATCAATGACTAGTGGTCAAATATTTGTGTTTAGTTTAAAGAAAAAGTAAAGTAAACTATATATTTCCAGAAAGGGGAGACTATTCTCTATTTAATTCCAGACACATAATAGTCAGCTAACACAACATTACTCATCCGATACGTTTGGCTGGTAAACATACAACATTTTGGTTTGGAGTTAAGACTTTCCATCTTATTTTGTGCTCAAAGGCATGTAAATATTCATATCATTGACAGCAACTGAAAACATCTGGTTTTTCACGTTTAAGCTCATTGGTTAATTTTCATAAATGACGTTGCTTCCAGCCAATGGCAATAAATGTTGCAAAATGGAATTGGCAAATTCAGTTGTGTGGCATTTCATTGTAAAATAGGTCATCAGCTACATTGGCTCGCTGGCACTGAAATGGTTAAAGAGGCATATAAGTTAGAGTCCATCTAGATTGTTAATATGGTTTCACTCACTGCTTTATAGTCGATGAACATCTCTTTGAACGAGAGGAAGTCGCTGAACGTAAGCAGTATCTCAAACACTTCGCCGTCCAACTCTTCCCTTCGCATCCTGTAAGCCAACAACCATCATGACACAATGAGTTTATGCTTTAGCAGTGATTTATATGTGTACAAACACATCAAAGCATATCAAATAGTCACATGGATGGCCACCTCACTCGTGTCGACAGCCAAATCCAGGACACAACCCCTCTTTTGACGACAATTGTAAGACAGTACTGGTGCTCGGTGATGCAATTCCTGCAGTGCAGCTACGCTTACTCCAAATGCGCCCATTCAGACTACTGCAATCTTGGAAGTCCATTTTCGCCACTAAGATTTAAGTATCTTTTCTGCACCTACACACCAAAATGCATGCAAACAAATACATTGGTGGAGTTTTGTACAGAGAGGATTTTGAACTGCAGGGGGTTTTTGTCTGAAGGGATTTATACGAGAGCCACATGCTTCCTGTGACATATGCCAACATTTTACTAGAAGATTTCTGGTGTAGAACTTACATGAGCTGTTTCTGGAACTCTTCCATGGAGAAGTCTGGCATCCTGTCGAGTAGCTGGTCTTGCAGGTATTTCTCTACTAAATTTGTCTACAAATCAAGAATTTTCTTTCTTATCCTTGAATCCCCATCACAGGTGGTAGTTTTGGTTTATCACAATAATACAGTATTAAACAGTCCTTAACGCTTCCTTACTAGAGGGCTGAACTGCATCACAGCATAATTATCCAAACAAGAGAATCAGTTATTCTCACCACTGTTTCCTGATTAGCCTGGTTGCTATAAAGGTGAGTTAACATTGAGTAGAATTGTCAAATGTAGTAAAATAACTTTTTATCTGAAAGTTTACCACGTTAAATGTTTTGATTAGCAAATCAATGTCAGTATGTGGCCAACTATATGGTTGCTATCTTCCGAATTGTTGCAGAAATACCCCAAACTGAATGTGAGATAACTGGTACACTTACTATTAAAATGAACAACTGAATCATTTTAAATTCATGGTCAATGCTCTAGAAACTTGTCAATTTCCAAGGTTTTCATTGATGATTACATTGGTGAATAACAATTGAAAAGGTGGATATTTTGCTTACGTATTCTTTATGAATGTCTGTGTATATGAATTTATTTTCTTCCGTGTCTTCAAACTCCTTGTAGTATTTTTCCATGAAAGTCGTCTGAAGCATCTGAAATTCATCTTCTGCAACAAAAACACTGTTTATAACCAGCACACAAAATACAGCTTCTCCTACAAACAGCACGACATTTCAAACAAGTATAATTATGTATGTGTATATACAAGCGAAGAAAGTCAAGAAACCATCAGCATAATTTATGCTGCCCAAATTAGTAAATATGTAACCCAGGATACATACAAAAACCAACAAATAATCATTGTACAATTACCCTCTATAAATTATGTTCAGTGTTTGTTTTAAAATACTTTAAAGTAGTTTTATTAAAATGATAAGCTATCATTGTTTTAGTGGAAACAACTTTTTGGTAAAACAATACTGTATGCAATGAGACTACACTAAGAACAAATATGGTCAGTGTCCCTGATGGAATAGAAATGTATAATAATAAATCTAGACACCATAACATTCAAATAAACAAGACGTACCCATGATGATGTCTTCTATATATCCAATCGTTATGTCAAAATCTGTGTCTGATTCACCCGATCTACAGGTGTAAATGTATGACAAATATATAACAAATGTAATACAGATATGTTAATATATATATATATATATATATATATATATATATATATATATATATATATATATATATATATATATATATATATATATATTATACATATATATATATAAATAAATATATATATATATTATAAATATATATATAAATATATATATGTATATTATACATATATATGTATAATTATACATATATATATATATATGCATAATATTAATATATATATATGTATATATATATATATATATATATATAAAAATATATATATATAACTTGTTGTATATATATAACTATTGCTGTTAGATGCGTATGTGTAACATTTTAATCTATGCAAAGTTGGTTGTCTAGTGCCACTATATATGACTCTGTGCCAAAAGGTGTGCACAAAGAGGGTGATGTTGCTTGACTGTAAATAAAATCTGTTCCAAACACATTGTTTTCTTGTGGCTTTTGGAGTGTGGTCATAATTACTTCAAGATACAGTGGAGACAATATGTTTCACAAGTTCAGCAGCTCATGCAATATTTTATGTGAAAATGTGATTTGAGCAGCAAAAATCGACCACCAAAAACGGATGAACTCAAAACAGGTGCCTTCAGCGATCTGAGTCGCACAAAGGGACCAGATAAACGATACCTCTGTCACTGAATTGTACAAAGGAAACATTTCTTTACACAATGTGTGTAAATCCTGTCATGTTCGATTTTATCGCCAAACGCGTGTTTGCTTTTTTAAACGAACTTTGTCTGCCCCCATAACTTTGTTGTAAGAAAGCAGTCCAACATCGGAATGAAAAAATAATTGCAATTTAAACAGAAAGCTTTTCTACTTTTTTACTACATCCGAAGAGTCACTTGGCACAGCCATGTTGTATCTGTTGGCGCTTGTTCTTGCGGGGGAAAGTTGTGTGACTTCAGAAAGGTAGGTTGTGATTTTCTCAAGAAATAACGTCCAACATATGAGATACGTTCAACATGTATTTCGATCAATCTGAAGGGTCTAAAGTGAATTTTTTTTTCAGTCGATCTGTTTGTCCGAGTTAGGACAAGGTGTGAAAAGCACACTTTCATTGTGCTGTTGACCTGGATTGTGTTTTCACAACTTCATAAAATCAAGTCTCAGATTTTCATTTAAATACAAGAGCATGTTGTAAACATGATGTCCAACTACAGAAAGACAGCGTGGTATAAATTTCAAGCAAAATCTTAATTCCAATCATAGCAGAGCCGTCGCACGCTTTTGGTAAAACTGAACGACGCCTTGCCATATGCACCTTGGCGCTATGCATGGATGCCATACGAGAAGGCGATATTTTGGTTTTATCTTTTGTAATTTTTTATAGTTTTGAGAAAGTAAATGTAATTTTTTTACCACGTGAAATGTGTATGTATAGTAGATATATGAGGAGCAGTTTGGGTGTTCCAGGTGGTCCTTTTCATGGTTAGGTAAGGAAGTAAAAGATCGCCGAATGATTGTAGGTGATGAGACAATTTCAATGGGCTGCATCTCAGGCCAAAAACAAGTGTTGAAAGTTGCATTTATGTTGAACATTGCATTTACAACACTGAAGTTGTAGAAATAGTGATGTTTCACATAAGGCAGGTGATGATGCCTAGGTTTTCCTGGCATCTTCAAACTTGTGCAATTTTTTAATAAATTTTAAGTACTATGATTATCTTTGATCTTGATTTTGTGTTGCTTTTTTAGATTTAGTTGTATGATTTTTTGTTTTTAGGCATTCTTGTCACCATGACCCGGAACCGCCCTGAGTGTATTCCAAGAGTCTGGAGACCAGTTGAAGCGTTAAATAATAAATCTGAATGTTCTCAATGAAAATCTTGTTACTAAAGTCTGGCTATTTTTTATTTTTTTTTACTGTTTTCATGGGGATGGGATGCAGCAATTTGGCCAATTTTTTTATTTTGCTTTTGATTCTTGATTTTTCATGGATTTATTGACTTGCTTGAGGGCTTTGCATTGTATTAGCAATGCATTACTGTAAAGAAGAAGACACTGTTAGTGAAATGTTGAACTTATGACATTCAGCATCTATTTAGCAAAGCCCTGAGATTGCCTTTGCAGTCAGCTGGGCTGGGTAAATACTAATTCTGAAATCTGATCTATTTAGCACAAATTTATTCCACAAAGATATCAAGAGTCATCATTACTCTTAAGAAGTGTGATGTAACTGACTTCAGCTTGACAGTATAAGACTTGCATTAAATGATAGTTTATTCAAGAAATAGGCAAATTTGCATACTTCGTTGAAATAGTTATGTTCAACATAACTTGTTGACTTTGTTTATTTTAGCTAAAAATACAATTGGACATAAAAAATTATAACACATTTTGCTTATGTCATTTGTTTTCAATAGATAATAGCTTTCTGATTTAAAGAATGTGTTACATGTTGTTTGTAAAAAAAAATTATAAGATTGGTTGTATGTCGAACATTACCAATTACAACAAATAACGCTTAGTATGCCTTTTTTATGGGACACAGAAGGAAAATATTCACAGGGAAATAGTTATGGAGACCAAAACTTACAAGTTGTTGTTTAGCAGTTCAGTGCATTGTTCTAACAAGACAGTGGTGTATCCTTGTTGTAATGGGTGACGTCCAACATACTAGCAAACATCATTTTCATTTTAGTAGTTCTCAAAAACTAAATTAAGTATATATATATATATATATATATATATATATGTATATATATATACAAACACACATACACATATATATATATATATAGTGGCACTAGACAACCAGCTTTGCATAGATTAAAAGTTACACATACGCATCTCACAGGAATAGTTATTACAGTCACTACAGCAGATTTTCCAACAGTAACTTTCTGATTGACAAAATTATGAGAAAGGCCATAAAACATTCAGTGATAACAAAGATATATTTTCTTTATCTTGACTGTTAGAGTATGGGGTATACTGCTTTTCATCTGAGGTTGAATTTCAAGTTTTCAACATTAAATATTTTAAATCATACTGAACCTAAAGGCATTTCTACCAAAGCTAAGAAGAAGAATTTCTTGAAAATTAATAAAATCCTACATATTTGTGAATTTTTATATCATTACCTTGAGACGGCTAGATCCTCTTCTTGAAAGTCCATTACTTCCACCATGTCTACTGCACAGAAGAAACAACATAGCTGTTTCATGATAAACTCCTCAGGAGGTCAACAAGAGCAATAATAGAGCACAGTGATGCTTTTGTCACCGCAAACAAAATCAGGTTATTCTACATACAGGAAAAACCATTTCAATGCCAGATCTGTAATTGTAATGTAAATTTTTATTTTACCAGTAGTCTTTACACCTCACAATCAATCAAGGTACCTCAGAGTTTGAGGCTTTCCATATCTTACAACACACAACAAAATATAGTCATTATAAAAATAACTGATAATTTAAAACATGCGTTTTAAATTGTTTAATATGTCCATTTGTGAACTAAATGTTAGCAGCTACAATAGTAAGTTCTATATCAACTCCCAAAAATGACATGTAAAGATACTTATGATGATATGACAATTATTGTGTCAGTCTGTTAAGCCATAGCATGTATTTTAATGCTTTAAAGCAACTGTGTTTCTTTTAGCATGATGCTAAAATTTACAAATATGGACAAATACCTTTATTTAGCATTATCTGACTTATATATTAGCCTAAGGCGTAGGCGAAAAAATTGTGTGTTTCCGGTAACCCGACCCTACCTAGAAAAACGGGCTGACCCTAATCTTTTTATTTGATATTTCAATCAATGTTTGTTTCGTTACATTTTCGTTAAAACTAATAAAACAACCCGCGAGTAATTCAACCTGCATATTCGATGACAATGTGTGCACTACCGAACTTGTTTGGGTCCGCACGCGTGATTTGCGGGATCGGAAATATTTCACCCAATGAGCGATCTTGTTACATGCTGTTTCATGATGATGTTTCAAGTGCTGATGGCAGGCAGCTCAAGTACCAGGCCCCGAAAATCCCTGCTGTATGTCAAAACCTCCTGGACCTGGTCCTGGTACTTGTCAACTTTGTGAGTTCGTCTTCACTGACACTGTCACTGACTTTAGTCTGGATTATAAATGTAAATGAGATTTTGAGCTGGCAGATCCATTTAGTATTATATTTTTGTGATATAGCTGACGCGTTGAGAAATTGAAATGTGAAAACAGTTTCAAAATCGGTGTCAGATTTTCGAGATAGGATATTTTTTGAAGAAGTTGAATTCAACACATTACGCAGATTATCATTACTATGTCTTCGACAGCATATCAGGTTCACCTTTAATATTTATTTATTTGATTTTTTACTATTTAAATAAACTAAGTTAAAGGCGTGGTTGTAATATTAAAAGCTTGCCTTTGATTAATTAAACGCGCATATGTAAAGTTAAAGGCATGCTTCTAATTAATTAAGTATGTGTACGTAAAGTTAAAGGCATGCCTTTAAATAATTAAGTATGCATATTTAATTGTAACCAATCGGAACCAGCGAAGTGCGTTGATATAATTTTATTTCGTTTTTGTGAATGGCAGTTGGAACATTTCTGGCCAACGGGTGTTGTGTAACATTGTAATTTTTTTAAGATTTAGTTTAAAAGTATTCTTTGTTTTAATTAAACTGACTTTATTATGTGATATCTACATTGAACACTGACTATTGCCATTGGTGCAGACGCTTTGTTTTTATTTTGGTGTAACAAATTGTGTACATAAGCGATGTCGTGTTGTAAGCTTGCTGTAGTGTTAAAAAAATATAATAAAAAAAAAATATTTCCCTACCTACCCTACCTAACTTTTTTGGGCCCGTTACCTGAAACACCAATTTTTTTTTTTAGGCCTAATTAGCATTATTTGACTTACACATTAGCCTAATTAGCATTATTTGACTTACACATTAGCCTAATTAGCATTATTTGACTTACACATTAGCCTAATTAGTGTGTCACCAATCCTCAAGCCATCAACCCCCTTAAAATATCTTACATCAAGATGGATCTACAAAAGGAAAAGGCAAAGCCCTTTTTCAAAACTACATTTGTCGAAAAGTGAAATGTTCGGAGTCAACCATTTTTAGAAATGTAAATAGTTGGGAGAGAAGTTTTTTAGCCAACGCAAACTGGGACGAAAACCATCCAGAATAATGGTGTACACACACACGCACACAACACACACAGAAACGCACGCACACGCACACAACACAGAAACGATCTGTTGTGGTCGATAATGAGAGTAAACAGGCAAGTGGTAACAACGCGCCCACTCGAATCAATGAACTGCTGACCGCTCGCCTGGCCTTGGTCACCTAATCAAAACGTGTATAACTGATCAAATCAGTGAGAATGTGTCAACAATGTTCCTCTTACATACAATACTTGTTAATACAGCTTAAGCAATATCAGACTATATTACCACGGCGCGGAAATGAACGTTTGTTTACTAGTTTACGTGTTCTGACACTTACGATTCTTATCATCGGAAGCCATGTTGAAACATTCTGCTATTGAAGTGCGCATGTTCGAAGTAACCGGAACTTCGCACTCAATTACCCAAAATGATTTAATGCAAGACTAGGGGCTTACATATACTTATCATGTACGTTTTGTATTTTTTTATTAGTTAATATAAAAAAAAATTACCTAATAGCAACAACATAGTGTGCATATGAAAACTAATTGACATAAAAATTACATATGTGGTGACCTAATTTAATCTATCATAATAAATTACCTGGTATTAATTAAATACTGTGTTAATGAAATACCATGTATAATTGATGACTGGTGTAATAAATGTATATATTGCTGTCGATATATTTTATACAAGAATTTGTTTGTTTTGTCCACTTCCATGGCAAATAGTGCAGACAATTTTTTTGGGACATCAAAAGTACACAGAAATAAAATAATGACCTACAAAGTAGAAACAAACAAAGTAGCACACTGGTGCAGTAAGTGATACTATTGGAGTTCCATTGTTGAAAAAACAAAGTTAACATTAGCAGATGTTTCTCATTCGATTCAATACGGTTTCCTACCTTTTATCATGGCAGATTTCTCTGTAAATTTAAAACAAATATGTATAAATGCGGGATACTGCTGCATTCCTTTAAAAAAATCCATATTAAATACAGGTTTTTTTTTACAAAACAGTATACATCTGCATAGACTAGATAGCAGAAAAATTTAAGACCACGCATGTAATAAATACATCTTTATTTTTAAATAAATCACATATGTATTCTCTAATTATTAACAAAGCAAACTGTGCATTAGACCAAAACACACAAAATCACTATATACACTGTATTGCAAAATAAAATTATTTTTTTTTTACTAAATTTAATTTTCTGCCATTTACACTATAATTACATGAGCTTAATTTTCATATTACATAAGTTTTGCACATATGATTTTTGAATGTTAATTTATCTCTAATATGACATTTTGGTGGCAAATAAATTGTTGAAGAAAATGTAGGATTCTGTATATTTAGAATATTCCTACATGGAAATAATGGTAGTGTTTTATAACTGTTATTTGAATCCCCAGAACATTGTTCTCATCTGTGAGGTGATAACATTTTATTATGTTATTTACATTAACCAGGCAGACAATTACATCATGAACCAGCATGTGTAGCATGGCTAAAGTAAAGTACTCCATAATATTATATACATACTGGTATATACAAAATACATCCTTATTGATCTTGTGCAACAAAATATCCCGGACAGTACAAACAAAACATGTTTTCACCATCTTTACTGCTGCAAAGTCACAAACGAAAGATACACTAGATGACACTGCAAGGAATGAATTAAAATGGCTTGGAGCAACAGCAAGCAAGAAAATGCAACATTTTAACAACACATGTATTCTCAGTCAATTGATCATTGTTTCGCTGAGCAACAAATCTGTTATGTACAGTGGCGTATTTGGGGAACCCTTTGGTATAATTTTTTTATTTTTTCATATGTAACCTGTTGTGCCACTACATGGTAGCATGGTGAACTACTGGGTGACTAAGCTTGGCCCCCTTTTGGCGAGATCCTAGACACGCCAGTGGCTGTGTTTTATACTTTGTGTCACTCAGAGAAAATAAATATGCATGTTATTGTAGACATCACAACAGCTGGACAATATCACTAATTACTACTTCCACAGTATATGTAAATCAAATTATAATCTCAACATTAATCCCAAGCTTAAATCAAAGTTTGAAAGGGTCGACTCTTGGATAAATACATTGTAACACCCTTTTCCAATGTTCAAGGGCACACTGTTGGAAAAGATTTGTACAATCTGCATAGACAATGTATAGTACGAAACCAAATATACACAAACATGATTTATACATTCATATTCATTCTGCATATACACATACTGATTTGTACATATCACGTAACACTGGAATAACAATTAACTACATTAATATCGTTATCAAATGATATGTTTGCATATTTTAGTATTATATACCATTACCAACATGAATGAAAAATGTGTTTGCACATGGCAGCTTGCCTGATCCACCAAAGCAATGAAAGCACCTTTCTTTCTTTCAAGTTCACTTTCTTCCTCTACAGTTTGAAAAATTCCACATATAACTCTATCAACTACAATGGCACATGTCAATCATACAAATCCTTGTAAAATAAAAATAAAAAAATACATTGCAGTATTTGGACAAAATGAAATAACAATATCACATAAAAAGCTGTGTAATGTGTATAGAATTCATTTCAAAAAGACAATGTTTCACCAGCAACATATGTTAACATTGTAAGTAGTTATTTCAGTAGCCTATGTGTTATATATTTTTTTATGTTGCATAAATATAAATATGCAAAAATAATTGCATCAGTATTTTTTTAAAAAGGTAAAAAATTCAGGATTGTTTATACAAAAAATGTACGTGTTTATATTTTCCATTACCTTATAGAAATGCACTGTTTTCAATGTTTACCTATGATATCAGATTACATACTGATGTGATGTGAAATTCATTTGGTGGAAATCTAAAACAACTACGTTAACTTCTAAAAAAGATCAATTCCTTATAGTATAGTTATGTATGTATATTATGTGTCAAAACATTTTATTTGGTCTTCTTTCCAATTAGAGTAACTTAAACATTGTTAATATTTTCTAGACAAAATGTCTTGCACTGTTCATCCTCTATTGCAATTAGATGGGTAGGAAACATATTTTCACTGTGCAAATTTAACAGTTGACAATCAATGGTTGCAAGTTTTGCATAAAAGAATCATGGGTGATGTCCACAGAAGAGCCAGTGCTATGTCGATCTGAACTTTGGTCAGAGAGTGACTAGTGACTACTCACTGCTTGGGTGCCTGTCATTGGGCTACAACCAGTTCAGCTGGCTGCAACACTCAGTTTTTTCACGCAGTGCCGTGAAGACAAAATGTCTCCAGATGCCACACTGGTCGTCTCATCACTAATTTCGCTTCCACCACTTGTCGCTTTGTCCACATCATAGCTTTCGTCGTCATCTGTCAACAACTGTGCTGTTTGGTCTGCGACCAACTCCTGTCGCCAGAACACTGTTGGTGTCTCCCCTGCTGCCATGGCAATATGAACACCAGACAAACTGTCAACATCACCACCGCTTGCAACGTCAATTAACTGTTCGTCGCCACCCACTTGGTTCTCAGTCTGATCGTTAACGACGCCATTCATGCGGTCCTGTCGCCTGGCAGCAATCGCCTGCAGTTCATCCAACACTTCCTGTTCAGCTTCCTCGACAGTATGTGATGTCATCAGTGATTCACTGTATGGGGGTGGTGGCGTCGGACTCAAAGTCTCATCCAGGTGGCGCCACTGGTGTTGCCTGCGGAGCAAGCGCAGCCGACATATGCAGCCGACCGCGACAACGATGAGAAGGCCACACAGCAAGACAGCAATGACGAACATCAGGATCATGCGCCGTGACATGACTACAACAAAACACCCAACTTGACAAACAAACATTAAGAAACATCCAATCAGCTACCACTGATGGGGCCTAGTCTATTTGTCTCTCCGCAGAAAGGCAGAATCAGGGAATCCAGGGTGGTATAAATATAACAGAACTGAAGCGGTGTGAAAACCCATTTATTATCGTGCACTTATTCTATTTGTGCATCACACAAACATGGTCATTATATACATTTGTAATGTTGCATAACTGAAAGTGAAAAGGTTTCCCATATCGTATGACATGACTGAAACACTCCGTCTGTGGAGAGAGATATAATGAACCTACCTGGGCTGTTCTATTTGTCCTGGAGAGATATGGAGAGCCAGCCACTCCAGCATATATAGAATGATAATTTCTTTCCACCAGAGAGACAGGAGAGACAAATAGAATAGACCCAATGAGACAGCATTTAAAATATCAAATCCAATGTGAGATAGCAAGCACAGTTTTGCATTACATGGTCAAAACAGTATTGTCTCATGAAGTCTGTAGTAATGTCACAATTTTACCATACAAATTTCATGAAACATATTATACGGTCAGAATAATTATATATAATTGATGAGATGAGCCTTAGAGGCTGAATGCAAAAAGGCCTCATTGAAGACAAAAGTTGTATTATTCTTACTTTATTTGACTTATTGACAAAACCAAATCACCAAAATGCACTGAGCTTGTACAGAAATTAAAGAATTTAGCATAATGATATATGTGCAGTATGCACCTACCTGAACAGTTAACTTCATCGCTGTTGTCTCCGCAATCATTGGCTGCATCACACAGCCATTTCTCATAGATACACTTCTTGTTTTTACACAGAAATGTGCCATTATTCAAGTTGCACATGTCTGCAGCTGGCAAATGACAGAAGAAAGCAGCTTAGAACAGGAGTGGTGCTAACCACAGAACTGAAGATTTTGGACACAGATGAGAAGCTATTCGAATGTAACATTTATGTTCACACTTGTCAGTCTATTATGCAAATAAATAAAGAACTTGGTTTGCGGGCAAATATTTTTTATTTTTTTTACAGATACTTCACTCAGCACAAAAAAAAAATGTCTGACTCTGACGTCATGCACAAACCTGATGCATGACTCTGACGATGTGCAAATTAATTAGATTTATTAGTGTATGTCAGAATGTAATTACCAATCCCTCTATTTTGTCATATGAGTATTGTAAAATGAGTAAACATCAAAAAGTATATTTGTATGCTTACTATACCACTTTTTAGTGTGTTAGCCCAAGAATGCACCCTGTCTATTTGGTGTCTATTTACACTCAACATGTTTAAAAATAATGTTTTTAAATACACACCAAAACGAGAGGACAGCAACCTGGCCTACAGAAACACAAATAAAAGAAAAAATCTATAGCCTACTGGAGGATCTGCAACACACAGTGACCTTCATATGAGTCCCTATCTGAGCGTTTGACAAAGAAAAATGTGCATCTGAATGCAATCAAGTGTGGGTGCATTTGCGTTTGAATCATTTCAAACATTTGCTCTTAAATGCACAAACTCGCATCTGAACCTAAGCCTGTTGCTATTAGGAAAGTGATACTTGTGCGCATGGATGCATGACTGGTTGTTCCATACTACAATAATACCTACAACAGAACATTTCATCCCCTGAGTTGTGGCAGCGGCCAATTCCATCACATCGATCACCTCTCGTATAGCACTGCTTTCTGTCACCGCAGGAAAACAATGTTTGATCGCAGCCTCCTGCACAGAAAAAATGTTGATTAAACGCTGGCAACGCTGCATGTTTAACAAAGCCACTGCATCTTTATCAAATTGCTATGAAAATCTGTATTCAACAAAGTCCTCTAAACTTGTCAATTTTGCATAGCCCCACTGAAATTAAATAGGCATAATTTGGACTTACATAATTCGCCATAACTTTAGAGACTATGCTAAATGCCCAAGTTATCTAATATCTATCACAAAAGTCAAGGAGCTACATGATTCAGAGGAACATTGACCTATCAATAAAACCAAGTAGCTCTGACCCACATTTATCTATCACTAAAACCAAGGAGTTCTCTGACCCACATTTATCTATCTCTAAAACCAAGCAGCTCCCTGACCCACATTTATCTATCTCTAAAACCAAGCAGCTGCCTGACACAGTTATTTATCACTAAAACCAAGGAGCTCTCTGACCCACATCTATCTATCACTAAAACCAAGGAGCTCTCTGACCCATAGTTATTTATCACTAAAAAGGGGGTTCTCTTACCCATAATGATCTATCACTAAAACCAAGGAGCTCTCTGCTACCCCCATTTACCTATTCTCGAGGATATGTTTAAAAATCAGATTTACAGATATCCCATACAAGGCTACACATTTTTTACTCTTGATAAGCCACTGGCTGCCTTGTCCATTTGCCATCTGAAGTTTCTTGCTTTTATTAAATCTAATATATATATATAATCAAATATAATGGACTTGCAATGATTCACTAAGGGTTTTGAATTTTTTTTATACAAGCACCAATTTTCACTGCCATAAAAACTATATACACATACCACATCCTCTTTCATCGCCCCCTTCGTGTTGGCAGTGCCACACCCCATCACATTTTTCAGATATCATGTAGCAGTCTTTCTCACCCGAGCCGCATTTATACTGATCTCTCAGACAGAAACCTGCTCAACAAACAAACATACAGTTTTACAGTCATACACAGCAAATGTGAGGGTCATCTCTATGTGTTTTTGGGCTATTCTACAGTAACTGAATTACAATTTACAGTTCAAACCGACTTCTGAATTTTTTTTTATATTTTATTAACTTCACATAGTGTAGACCTACTTTGAAGCAAAACAAAAATCATGCTTTTGGCCTTTGGCGCTATGCACCTAAGAGATAATGAAAACTAACCACGTGCAACTAAAATCAAGAATATCACACCAGTGGTTTACACAGAATGTGCTCTAAAAATGGGAGATTCCACTCATTTCTCTGGTTGACTGAGGGCGGACAAGTTAACCAGCCCGACCAATAAGCACATGTGCAGTTCTATGAAATCAGGGTAACAGAAGCTATAAGTGACGTATTAAGAGAGGTTGGCATACACGGAACCAATGAAAAGTATGAAACAAATGTGTTATTTTGCTAGAAAGAGGTTTAGCTAAGCAAACAAATAGTCAAAATAATTTACATAAGTTGAGTGTGGATGCAAATAGCATGGCCATATCCTATTGGTGAATGAATAAGTGCATACAAACATATTTTCATTTGGTTAGTGAACATTGCCAGTATATGACACTCGTGACATAGAGTTATCTACCAGTATGGTGCGGCCCATGAAATTAAGATGTTGCGTGCTCAACAAGGTTTCCCTAATAAACCACTGGCACGATATTTGTAATTGTAGTTACAAATGGTTATGTTTTAGTAACTCTAATAGGTGCATAGACCGAAAAACCATGACTTTTGATTCCCTTTAATTTGGCTGCATTCCCTATTTAATTCTTACATAAAATGTTGAAAGGAGTCTTTCTTGGCAGATAAAATATCAAAGAGACATAACACGTGCACATTAATACTATTAAAACTGGCATCATAACATCTTTGCAAAACTGTAAGCAATATCAATATCAGCATAACACAGGTAAAACAGCAAAACTGTAAGCAATATCAACATAACACAGGTAAAACAGGGGATACTTAGGGGAAATAAAACATGTTTCCATCAAAAAAATGTCCAGCTTCAACCAGAAACAACTGGATGAAACTGGATGAAACTGGATGAAACTTTTTTCCGGAAAGGGAAAAAACTTGAACAAATTACAAATTAAATCTGTGCGATGAAACTTTTAAACACACATGAAGATGATGGGTTGTTCTCCTTTAGAAACAGAACATTACACCAAGTACATTCAGTGATGAAACAACTCATAGTATATACTATTCAACCTTAATTCTATCAGCATATTTTGACTGTTTATGTCATATTTTATCTAGGCAAACCATATGAATGAATTATACAGTAACTTGTAATATTTAATTGCATATCAATAATTCATAATTAGCTAGATGTTCCTTGTACTTTTGCAACTGAATATTTTTATTATTATTATGTTGTTATTATTATTACTAAAGCATTTCAAACTCACCTTTCTGTTGAAATGTTGCTAAAAATCCATTCTCTACATTACGTGCATTGCTGTGCATCACTACATACATCCTATTGCTGCTCGACTCGACATTAGCATGCATTCCACTGTAGCCATAATACTCTCCAAGCAGGGCATCAGTTGGGTTACCACCGTCAAACACTTTAACGTAGTCCGTGTTTGGTTGCTCCTCAAATGAGAAGGCGTTGAAGCGGAGTTGAACCTGTTCCCCCACTTCTACTTGAATCAGCCAATAACAGTCAATGTTGTTGGGGTAGGAATTTGGATAATTTGGGGATTTCAGCACTCCTGAATTTCCTTGCAGCGCTTGGCTGCATCTATGGTTTTTATCTGTGACAGACATCAAATCTGATATTATTATACTGATGAGACAATGAATAGCTTAAATGCAGATTAAGTCCATATATCATTTTAGTGTAGAACATGAGAAATAATTACATAAACACTCAAACACATGCGCTACTAGGTTAAATAATTTTAGAGTGATCAACAATATACAACTAGCAAAGTAAATGCAAGTCAATGTCAATTATATGTATATAATGTATATATATTTGTTTAATGATTTACACGCTGATGTCTACGTCAATGGTTTGTTGATATGATGCGTGGACAAAAGCCCCACAATCTAAATACTTACTACTAAATATTTGTTTCATATGCAACGAAATAGGAAATACAGTAATAGACATAAAGCAAGTCACCCTCCTGTCTGCCTGGATATATATATATATATATATACATATATAATATATATATACACACACACCAGTATTATGCTGGGAACACTAACTCATCATTCATTCATTCCATCCCAAAATAAAGGTAAACTTTTTGTATGAAGGGTACATGTACACAAAGAGTAAGTCGAACACAACAAAAGGTTGGAATGCACCAAAAGGTAACATTTTATACAGTCTCTAGCTAATTTGACATTTTCAAATGCTTTCATGGAAAAATAAACAAACATATTTATTTTTGAAATGTTCATGTATGTTACAGTAAACTATTTTGTTGGCCATTTAAATGTCTGAAATTGTTCATGACTGTAAGACAGGAGACATGGTACTGTTATTGTTTGTTATTATTAAACACTAACACTCAATCAATATATGCTAGACTCGTTATAAATTTAACGTTAACTCATTATAAATTTAATGAAATGGAAGCTTAGCAAACACACACACACACACAAACGGGAATACCAATTTGTTAAAAATCACAAACGTAGTAGTTAATATTTATAGATCGCCTAATGACCTGTCTATACATAATAGGGTACTCATACAATAGACATAATAGATGAATTCACAAATTTATTAATAGTACTTGACAACATTAACTCAGAAATAATAATATATGGAGATTTTAATATAAACTCCTTCAAAGTAACAAAGACACAATATCCAGTTTATTTTATACTCATTTCACATATTTGTATTGCAGTGTTCTGAGCACTTTCTGATCTGAAATGACGTTGATAAAATTACTTCAAATTATGCGTATGCATTTCTAAGAAATTAATTCTAGTACGATGAAAAACTAACCTAGGTGTAGACTTTGAACAACTGGCCACATCCAGACTGAAACATGCACAATTGTCTATAAAAATATGCAAAAACACTCACAAATGTCATGGTTCAGTGGCAATTCAATGAAGCAAAATAGATATACAGGGTGTATAAATGATAATGTAGATATCCACAACATTTGGATTGATTTTTATATCTGCTCAATATATACTCAGAGATGTGCCACTTTTAAATCACTTTGTGTCTGTCTGAGTCATCAGGTGGGTGCACAAAGAACTAGTAGCTAGCCATAGAGGGTGGCGTGGCACGAGAAAGTACTTTATAAAAATGTGTAAACCTTGAAACCTTCACTCCATTTATAAATGTTACCTGAGCTATTGTGATTATTTATGTAGAATTACAGACATAAAATAAACAGTTACCATATTGCCAACAATTTTAGATCTTGAAACAACAAGTGACCCCATCAAGGAAGTTGTTTTGTAAACATAATATATTGCTCCTAGTCCTAGAGCAATGCCAATGGCCAATGGCAATGCATGGACGATACGCCTCGTGCATGATCACAAGACTAAGTCTTGGCCATCCTAAGAGCTAAACAGACATTAAGACCTTATGATCGTACTAACAGATACGAGTCCACGTCACACTCACCACAAAACAAAACGCCAACTATCGGTCGAACCAGGAAATATCTTGTACTTTTAAAGCATTCTACATTTGGGCGGTTCCAGGTGAGAAAGTTTCGAAACGAAGCCAAACTATTTCGGTTCGTCATTTTACAATGGGAATCTTCCTTGACACATTTCTCGTTAATTCCGCAGTAGCGTGTCATGCGTGTCCGATCGAGTTTAGAGTTAGCCAATGAAGATATGGAAACAGACAACTTTCCAGGTGTGTTCCACGACCTGTCAACCTCCCGTCGCACCTGCGATACGAGGCCTAGGCCCAGGGTGCATTGCGTTACTATTGAGTGGCGCCCTCTAAGGGTAAACTTATCACAAGTTGCGCTACCTGATCGAGTTCAGTGTAACCCATAGGCATAGGCATAGAGTTACATCATTAATCATCCCCCTATGAGTGTAAACCACACACACAAATAGAACACCCGTTAGTAAAATGAATATAGGGAACGTAAGTCTTGTGACTTAGTTTTAGCTTGGAGCGAGGTTCCATGTTTGTTAAGCCGATTGAATACTAGTCTCGCTTATTTTTATTTTACAAAAATAAAACTTAAATTTTTATTTCTAAAAACTAGGCGGGATCACGGAAATAAATAAATGAAGCTACAGTCTAAATAAAGTAAGCTGCATAAAAGAAATTTTGAAACTTCAACTGTTGTATAGCTGCACACACCTGTGACTGTGTGTGTGTGCGTGCGTGCGTGCGTGCGTGCGTGCGTGCGTGCGTGCGTGCGAGCGTGCGTGTGCGTGCATCTGCGAGCGTGCGTGTGCGTATATGCGTCTGCGCGTGTGCGACTGAGCGCGTGCATCTGCGTGTGTCTGCACCGGTGCGTGCAGGGGTGCGTGCAGGCGTGCAGACGTGCGTGCGTGTGTCTGACACTGTGTGTAGGGGAAGGCAGTGTTAGTTGAGCCATTTTCATTCTTCTTCATATCTAGGACACAATCATATTCCTGTGTCGAAATGGAGTTTACTCGCATAAACCATGATTATTAGTAGATCATTTTATACCAAGATAATATACCTAGTATGCGTAGTTAATTATATGTAGTTGATTCAAGTAGGGTTGGTAAGCTGGCTCTAACACTTGGTGCGGGGTAAGCTGAGCCACAGTGTAGCTTAAGTTGGGTAAATGCTTTATTTGTATAACGTACGTAGAGCTTGTACTAAAATTTCAAAACCACTCAACCAACACATCTACCCAGTGGGTACAACACGTCTCTGACAAGTCTACACGCTTAATTAGTAAGTCGGCACTCTTAATTAACATAGACTTAATTATAGGCCAATCGCAGCCAGTGTAACTAACTGCTAATATGTTGCCTTGTAGCTATCCGATGTCCCAATTTATTCAGGAAAATGAATTTCTTGATGTATTTTGGGGTAAAGAACACTTGTCTTCATTCTTTAGCCGCTGCTCAACTAACCATCCCTTGGGCCTTGGGTGGCCCAACTAGCCCTGTTTCGACAATTAAGCTTTTTAAAATTAACTTCTCATTACTGTACGCAGCGATGTAAATAAATGTCTTCCCTGTGCATAGTTCAACCATTTGTACGTTCATAAAAAATAAAGTCTGGTCACATGCGTTGATAGTTTACTCACCAGCAGATAGTAATCACAATCACCAAGTTTCAAAAAACATCAAAAACATACTTTTAACCCAAAATGTTTCACCGTTGTGACAAATGGCACCTATTGCACGTCAATCATGTTAAAATAACATGTTCAATCTCTAGATGGTACCATGTAACTGTCGCTGCTGTAGTTTCCTGGGAAACATGGGTGGCTCAAGTAACCCAGAGGCTCAACTAACACTGTCTTCCCCTATGTCTGGTGGCTGGGTGCATTGGTGGATGTGTGTATGTCTGGTGGATGGGTGGATGTGTGTATGTCTGGTGGATGTGTGTACAAGCAGAGCAATGTGTGCACATCAACAATACTTCAAATATGAAAAAAAACGGCAAAATCTTAAGCAAGGTGAAAGTGTTATTAACTATAAGAAGAAGAATGTGAAATGCCCTTCAATGTTAGTTCAGCATCAGAATGTAATTTTTTTTATTTGAAACTAAATAGTTAATTAAAACGTTATCAGTTGTTAAATTGTAAAGCTACCCTCTTTTTAACAGCTTTTTTTTGGGGTTTGTTCCAATTGTACGTCCATATTACAAGTCTGCCATCCAGGTGAATAGACAAGATTGTTGCATGACTTACTACACTTAGTAAGTCAACACCATGATGTTAGGAGTTCAGGTGTGTTACCTGTGAGATCGGGTGTTCAGGTGTGTTACCTGTGAGGTCTGGTGTTCAGGTGTGTTAGATATGATGTTAGGAGTTCAGGTATGTTACATGTGTGGTCAGGAGTGCAGGTGTGTTACATGTTATGTCAGGGGTTAAGATATGTTACCTGTGAGGTCAGGAGTTCAGGTGTGCTACATGTGAAGTCAGGAGTTCAGGTGTATTACCTGTGATGTTAGGGGTTCGTATGTGGTACCTGTGATGTTAGGGGTTCGTGTGTTTGTTACCTGTGAGGACAGGGGTTATGGTGTGATACCTGTAAGATCAGGAGTTCATGTGTGTTACCTGTGAGATCAAGGGTTCAGGTGTTACCTGCAAGGTCAGGGGTTCGGGTATGTTACATGTGTGGTCAGGGGTTAAGGTGTGTTACCTGTGAGGTCAGGGTGTGTTACTTGTGAGGTCAGGAGTTCAGGTGTTACTTGCGAGGTAAAGTGTTCAGGTGTGTTACCTGTGATCTTAGGGGTTCAGGTGTGTTACATGTGTGGTCAAGGGTTCAGGTATGTTACATGAGATGTCAGGGGTTAAGGTGTGCTACCTGTGAGGTGAGGAGTTCAGGTGTGTTACCTGTGATATTAGGGGTTCAGTTGTATTACCTGTCAGGTCAAGGGTCAGGTATGTTACATGAGATGTCAGTGGTTAAAGTGTGCTACATGTGAGATGAGTTCAGGTGTGTTACCTGTGATATTAGGGGTTCAGTTGTGTTACCTGTCAGGTCAGGGTTCAGGTGTGTTACACGAGGTCAGGGGTTCAGGTATGTCACGTGACGTCAGGGGATAAGGTGTGTTACCTGAGGTGAAGATTTCAGGTATGTTACATGTGAGGTCAGGGGTCCAGGTGTGTTACCTTTGAGGCAAGAGGTTCATGTTTGTTACCTGTGATGTTAGGTGTTCAGGTGTGTTACCTGTGAAGTCAGAAGTTCAGTTGTTACTTGTGAGGTGAGGATTTCAGGTATGTTACATGTGAGGTCAGGGGTTCAGATGTGTTACCTGTGAGGCAAGAGGTTCAGTTTTGTTACCTGTGATGTCATGGGTTCAGGTGTGTTACCTGTGAGATCAAGTGTGAAACAGAACGCATGTTCTATAACACCAGGCACAGAGCCCACACGTTTTTTTTATAGAAATGTTTACATACACCAATTCAGACAAGCTCTGTCTAATATAAGCACTTAACTTCAACAAACAAAGGATGAACATCTTGGATTTTGCTTCCTGAAATTAACAATCTGCTAATTTAACGTTAACAATAGCATTCCTGATAGTCTACATGCAATATTATACGTCTTCAATCATTGTCTATTAAATATATGAACAATGATCTTTTGGTTATTTTGGTCGGCAGAAATACATTACTGTAAATAACACATTCACATTATAAATGAGACTGATCCTATATTACAAAGGTTCAACGGTCAGAAGGTTTGAGAGTCCAACATTCTGGTGGTTATCAACAAAATGTCACATAATGTTGCTGGAGAACATTTTAAATAGTCATGTGATCATTCTGAGATTATTTGTTATTACAATTTTGACTATCAAGCATTCCAACTATTGAACCTTCAGAATAACAATGTAAAGCATTAATATTGGACAACATTAAATTAAGTACGCAATAAATCACTATGCAATCTGTAGAGTATATTATATTAGTATAGCACCTTACATTAGTTCATAAATAGCCCAGCAACAGAACGCCAGAGTAAATAAGTAAAGCTTGTTTTACTGTATTAATTTCTTGATCATTCTTTTCAAAATGAAAATCCATATCACCCAAATTTCAATATGAACTCAACTGTTATATTACAGTGGTTTGCACATGATCACTGGATCATGTGATTGACATGTTGCTGCTTGGCATGTTGCTAAGTTTCAGATAAACCAATCATGTCAATAGACAATAATATCCACAAGTACTGAACAAGCTGGTCAAACCATAAATTATTATAGCCCAGTGAAACCATATTAGAGCATATTAAACAAAAACGCGCCACAAAGAGCTAGCACTCCTAAACATAGCCTAGCACATGTTGAAATTACACAAATGAACATTTAAAATTTTTCACCCACTCTCTGCTGTTCCAAATATCCAGTTTTGCAAAAAAATTATGGCATGACAAAAATAAAGGAGGTTATCCAAGTCAAGAAGTATCACTTTCTGCAGTATACGCCAACTGAGATCTATTGAGTAAAATTAAATTTATGAAGAAAAACTCACAAGTCTAGAGAGAATTTAAAATGTACACATGGAGTATACCAACATGTGCTAATTAACATAGCTAACTTAACATATCCCTGGCCCCCATACACAGCCCTGTAACTACCCTGAAACAATATCTGCTTCTGTAACAACAACAATAGTAATATGATGAAAATAATAATAATATGAGCACAAGATAGATGGATGACCATGTGATGGTGTGTGTAACACAGGGACATAGGGACAGATGTCCCTTCACAGTAACATAACAAGCAAACATTTGGATGGAAGATGAGACAACACAGAATAGTCAGATTGAATGGCCAAATTGACAGACAATTGAGGGTGACATGCACCATAATAATTGTTGTATCACAGGAATCAACATCTGTCATGGATGGGTGTAATGTTTTGTCGAAACAGATACTTCAATTCAGAACATTCATCTTGGTCCTTAGCAAAGTGCACTTAACATACAATAAGAAAGTAGCAGCAGAACGATGTTTGTTTTCTGTTTGATACACAGTAAAAACACTGCAGTCACTATCTGGCTGCATCCTGAATCAAACCAAAAAGGAATAATCTCCAAAAAGGACATAACGACCATACAAATGCATTAAAAGAAAATACAATGTGAGCTTTAGGCGAGGAGATACTGAACTGCAGTAAACACACCTCAGTTTGATCTGTTGCGAGACAATCTAAGTAAAATCTGAAAGGACACGTACTGTAACTTCAACAACTACACACACACACACACAATAGAAACAAGCCTTAGCTCACTGTTATGCATTTATCAACATGTAAAACCTCACGGTATAAATGATATGGCACAAGATATAATATATCAAGGCTGGTGAAATGATTTGGATGACTGCCAATGTCTGTTATCAAGTCAAATCGCCACACTAAATGAAGTATCTGTTGTGGATTCATCTGTGTAGGTGGCAGCACCTGTGGAAGTTGTCGTCTGCAGTAGTTTCAATCTGCAACACAAACCTTGCAATTACATAAAAATTGCATTTGGCTAGAATATATCTAAAACAGCACAAAGGTCAATTTCATAGACTGAAGCAGAATTCTCCAGTGTTGTAGTGATAACCTTCAAACTGGAAGTGGGATTACCCGCTTACATATTAATACAAAACATAAACATAAGAATTCAACAACAATTTTTATCTTAATTTTTTTTTCCGTTTATAAGCTTTAACAAAATATGTAATAAATAAGGCCAGGGACTTACATTACATGTGTTGAGGATTAGCTATTAATCAGTCTTGTGCTGGAAGAAATTGGCCTTCTGTTTGAAAGCTGCCCTCTTTTCTTTCTTCTCTTCTTCTTCTCTCCGCTTTTCTTCCTGCTCATTGCGGATCTCTTCCTCAAACTGATTGGACCGGCTCAAAGCATCGATCTAAAAACAGACAATTCTTCTATCATATCTGATGATTATTGACACCGGAGACCACTTTGGAGAATAATTAATTTTGTTGCGTTATTCTGATCCAACATAACTCAAAATTAAAGTAAACAAATCAAATATTTTACTTTATGATTACATAGAATGTGATCTTAATTAATTATATATATATTATAATTTATTTATTATTATATATTTATTATTATATATATATAATAAATAAATTATAATATATATATATATATATATATATAATAATAATTATATATAATTTTATATATATATATATATATATATATATATATATATATATATATATATATATATATATATATATATATATATATATAAATATATATATATATATATAATGTAATCATGAAGTAGTTTTTAAAATGTGCGTCTTAAGAGCTACCTTGACTGCCCAACACATTGCATTGGCACACTGTGATGAAGAGTTCATTTCATGTCCTTGGACCAGCACAAGAGAAAGCTCGTCCACCGATTTTAGTGCAAGAAGTAAGTAGGTTGTTTAAGGAGTAATTTGTCAGATGAGCGTTGACAGTGTTTCAGGCAATAAGGAGAGAGAAATGCCGATACATATGGAGGAGTGAGCCTGTGAAGGCATTTGAAAGTGAGAAGTAGGGTCTTGAAAGTGACGCGACACTTCACTGGAACCAATGCAACTCCAAGAGTATGGGCGTGACATGGTGATGTTTCGAGCGAATCATTATGACATGAGCCCAGGCATTGAGCACTCACTGTAGTTTGTCAATTACACGCCCAAGCAGTCCACTGAGGAGGCTATTACAACACTCAATATGCAAGATAACCAGGGCATGCACAAGTTGTTTAGTGTGTTCATGGTCTAAATAACAACGAATACGTCCAATGCTGTGAAGGTGATAGTATGCAGCTCAGGAAATGTTTGTCACATGCTGCTTGATGGACATAATGCAGTCGAGTGTCACTCCCAGGTCCTGGTGTGAGTTGTTAGTAATACACGTGCATTGCTGACCATTACACCATCAGGAAAAACTTGTTGGTTTGCTGACTTCACGTGAATGATAAGGACCTGTCTTGTCATCGTTGTTGATCTTCATCCATTCACATATAGAAGAGTGGGGGGCACCTTGAGCCATAGGGTACCATGAACCAGGGGCTTCTAGCCAAAAGTAATTCATAATTTCACACCATGTTGCAATGCAAGCATAGCCTAGTATATTAAAACTTTACCATATAGTTTTTTACATGTCTGCCATTTACCTTTTGTTTCTGGCACGTATGGTGAATTGAAATGATTATGGACCGTCCAAGTAAATGTTTCTTGATAAATAACCTTTTCTGTCATTAACGGCTAGGGTACATACTGTTTATACATAGAGGGGGCATTACTCTTTGAATGTGAGGTGTTTCAGCTAAATTGATTAACCCTATTTAGCAACAAGTGATTAAAACCTGATATATCTGGTTGGGCATGTTGAGTCATGCATAAAGGTAACTCAAAGTATAAAGTGGAATTATAGGATGGATTAGGACATTGTGTTTTAAGATTAATCAATTTTCAAGTAAATTAAATTCTGTATACACTACATTCATTATATAATATGGATATATTTCATACACAAAAACAATGATTTTTCAGAGAATGTTGCAAAACAGATGTGACCATGCATAGCATCCTTAGTAAGAATTTCTAGTCTTTGTTTAAGTGTTCTTGGTGATCAAAATGGTAATTAGAAAATGTCCTTGTTTTGTATGATTTAAATAATCTGTGTTGTAAATGATAGTCATGTTGTATTTATCGGTTCAATGTACCCCATTGTGTGGCTCAATGTACCCCATTGTGTGGCTCAATGTATCCCATTGTGTGGCTCAATGTACCCCATTGTGTGGCTCAATGTACCCCATTGTGTGGCTCAATGTACCCCATTGTGTGGTTTAATGTACCCCATTGTGTGGTTTAATGTACCCCATTGTGTGGTTTAATGTACCCCATTGTGTGGTTTAATGTACCCCATTGTGTGGTTTAATGTACCTCATTGTGTGGTTCAATGTACTCCATGCATTGTGTGGTTCAACAGACCCCATTGTGTAGCTCAATGTACCCCATTGTGTGGCTCAATGTACACCACTGTGAGGCTCAATGTACCCCATTGTGTGGCTCAATATACCCCATTGTGTGACTCAATTTACCCCTTTGTGTGGCTAAATGTACCCCATTGTGTGGCTCAATGTATCCTATTGTGTGGCTCAATGTACCACCCCATTGTGTAGCTCAACAGAACCCGCTTGAGGGACACTTTGAACCTCTTTTGTAAAAAAATGTATTGCCACATTTAATAATGATAGAATTACTCAACTCTACCAAAACCAATTTCCATACACCCTTACACAGTATAGCAACAATTGGCCTACATAATGTTATTGTAAGTTACAACTGGCACTGCAGAGGTCAAAGAAAAAAATGCCCCCCTCTGGCAATGCTGAGTTCCATCTTTCTGATGGCAATCCCGGGTGATGTATCATCAGTCAGATTGAATACTTGATAAAGCAGCTGGGTGAAATCAGCATATAGGTGGTAAACGAAGCCATGATGTTTAAGTAGTGATGCGAGAGGAGTCATATATATATATATATATATATATATATATATATATATATATATATATATATATAATACAATGTAATACAGATTAGAAGCTGGAGGATTGGCATACCTTTGACTCAAAGAAGTTCTTCGCCCCCTTCACCCCCTCCTGGTCTACATCGACCTCTGTCATCTGTCTGTAGATCTCATACAGGCCACTCGTGTTGTCAGAGATCTCTCCACTGGCCGCCTTACGGAAGATCAGCAGAAACTGAAAGTGAATCCAATATACTTTTATGTGTTTATCTATGAATGCAACTAACTAACAACTAACTCCTATCCTTGTAATGGCTATGAATAAAACCAGCAGCATTTGAAAGTGGACACTGACAAATAAATAGACCTTGCAAATAAAAGTTAAATGTAATATCAAGAAACACACAGTTTGGTAACATAATGTAATAATTACATTTAAATATTAAATATGATATGTAACAATTACATTTAAATATTAAACATGACATGCTGTGATGTAAACCAGGGCAGAAACTTTCAAGTATACATGATGGAACTGCAACCAGTTGGCAAACAGTTCTACCAACATACACAATCTATCTGCACAGCATTTACACCATTTGATAACACCATGAGAGTCATGAGACCAATGGTTTTTGCATGAGCTTGCACTATTAGTATCAGAGCCTACAGACACAACCCATACATCAGTCTGTCCAAAACAAGAGACAACATTTATTTTATTATTGGTGTTTGCAGAACTGTCAATGACAGGAAGAGGCCTGCCAGAGGAATGCAATAACTCACAGATAAACCAGCCTCCGATGTCTGATTACAATTGCTGGATGCTGGTATTACATTACAGTTGTGATTGAAGTGAAATATATCTTGACAAATGGAATTTGGACTGTTGTGTGTGGAGTATGATTGTTTACAGTGTTGATTTGTATTTCAGTTAAAACAAAACAGGTCAACAAGTACATAGAGTAAACTTAGCAGAATTCACAAAACATAAAACTTATCATTCAGTGAAACAGCAGAATGGAGGATGATTTAAAGGTCCTCCATCTATTCAATTTTTTCACTTTTCACATTTTAGAATAATTTTGCAAAAAATCTAAATCTTTTATCTACTAGGACATGTTAACTCGTTTGTGCAACTGTGTTATTTATTTGTGATTAAATCACTGGACAAAGTAGTAAATTACTTTTTTTTATTGGATCAGGTCAAAATTTGGCAAGACAAGAGGAAGGTGGTCCAACCCAACCTGACACAAGGATATTCACACTTTTGCAAGTTACCCAATGTACGATCAATGCAATTATTTTGTTGATATCAACAAAATGCACTATTTTATTAAACCAACTGTACATATTACTTAAACTATTCACCCACTATTATTTGAACATCAACAAACATACTTCACGATGGGCTAAATGAATTGAGGACATTTTAGCAAACATGCTTGATGTTGTCTCAATGACTAAACATCTTCTGGAAAGAATGATGCCATCACTAACTAAACAATTTGATAAGGTTTTCATTAAGCTCACCTCTCGGAAGGAGATTTTCTGGTCATTGTCTTCATCAACTTCAGAAATCATTTCTTTGAGTGCGAGGTGGGTCTGAGGTGCTCCCAGCTTCTCCATCATACGTTTCAGCTCTTCAAAATCTATGAACTTGTCCTTGCCAATGTCATACCTGTAAATAATGCAGTTATGTTAATATGTTAACTGGATTATTTTTTAGAGTCCTATTCAGCTGCACATGAAGTCATTAGGCCAAACAAAAGCATGTTTTGGTCTGCTACTAGCTGAACAAATGGGATTTATATAGGTAGGAAATCATTTATTGTTCACATACCTGGGTATACAGGAAGGAAATCATTTATTGTTCACATACCTGGGTATATACAGGGGTGAGATTTATGGTCGCCAGGTCGCCAATGGCGCCCAAAAATGGTTTCAGGCGACTTAAATGTTTGACTACAGTGGCCTGTATGGCGACTCGAAATATTTATGGAGCTGCAATATTTTAGAGGCAGCTAAATAAACGTAATGCTAACAAACATCTCAGAAGTGTTGTCCTGGCTATATCGCATTTATGTTAACCATAAATTGTGTGTTTGTAACACGTTTGACATTGCAATATATATTTTTAACCTTGACATTGTTGGAAAATAATGATACTGCGTTTGATCTCTGTTTATTGTAATCGTGTATGTCACTAGTTGGGAAACGTGTTTCTATGGCCTTTCTCAGTGCCTATCCATTGGCGCTCTCATTTGAAGAAACAATCCTGTGACCCGGATGTCGTGGGGCAAGTTCAAAATAGCACCTGCCAAGCGAGTGAAAAGATGCGATATGTCAATGTCAGAGTTCATGACAATCGATGCCTTTTTTGTAAACGTGAATAAAAGCAGCTTTCCTGAGATTGTCCATAAACAGTCCAAGTCAGCATCCTTTGTTACGTTGGTGGAGATCCATAATGTTGATATGCCTGTCGTTACTGTATTGTCACCCACCGCTGGCACTCTGCAGTGGCCAAGCGCGATGGCGGTAAACTTCGAAATTGAGTCTGATTCGTGCTCCGATTCACTTATATAACCAGCGCGTAGGCACTACTGTTGGCAGCAGTTTCCTGGTTCCTCAACTCAAGCGGCAAGCAAACCACGAACGATTAGGCTGTGCTCAGTGTAGTAAATTCATAGTTTTTTGTCCAATACTGGCAATAGCCAGGCAATACTGAATCTGGATGGTTGCTGTTTTTTCAAAGAAGTAATAATTCAATGTATTACTTTCAAAACCAATTATGTTACTGAGTGCTATATCTTACACTTACACATAATGAGCATAAATTTTGTAACGCTAGAGATAAGATTTTTATAGTTTGCCCATATCTTAACCCAGTTTTTATCTATTATATTTTTATTTGTTGTCTTGTTTTACTTTTAGTGTCAAACATTTGATTTTGAGTGTGATTGTAATCGTATTTGTTCATATAAGGCATATTTGCATGCATGTACTTAAAGTCTTAAGAAGCTTCAAACATTACTTCATGTTTATAAATTTTCAAGTTATTTTTTCATGAACCTTCATGTGTTGGCTCTTCTTCTATTCAGTAATACTGTTCAGGTGTTAACGCCAACCTCGCTGCAAAGCTAGTAAGACTCAATTGGGCCAATAATGGTTAAACAGGACTTGGCCTGCCATTAAAAAAATCTAATTCGGCCAATAATGGCTGTCATTTGACATTTGCTCAACTTGCACTGGCTTTACCAGTGCAAAAACAAAATGGGCCAATAATGGCTGTCACTATGTCAACCAGCATTGGCTTAACATTGAAAAAACTTAATTGGGCCAATAATAGCTGTCATAGACGGGAACGGCTTCCACGGAAGCCATTCGCGTATTTAAGGTTTTTTAGAATGTTCAAGACTGGCAAAATTTTATTTCTGGCTAAGGACCTGATTGGGACTGAACGAAATTGCCCTAGCTGTGAACAGCAGCAAGAGGTTTTGAACCCGAATGTCACAGTTGAGGGTCCTGTCTGTTATGCTGTTTGTCCCCACATGTATTATTAAAATCATAGGTTTGGAGACTATGGGCTAAAGACTGGAAGAGAGAAAAGGTAGAGTAGCGTGCAGACAGGGAATATGGGAGGAATTGACTCAATTCAAGGTGAATGTTGGCCTAAGACAGGGAAGTGCCCTAAGCCCACTGCTGTTCATCGCAGTTCACCTTTGGCAGACGTAAAAATGCAAGTTTGCGAAAATAACTGGGTGAGAAAAATTGTGGGAGTAAAAAAAAGAATAGACAAGTGAAGAAAGGAGAATGTTGGTGTGAAAGGGAGTTTCAGGAGGAAACTGGTGAGGAGCCGGTTAAAGTGGGCAGGACACGTGGAAAGAGTGGAAGGGGAACGGTTGATGAAGAGAGCGGATGCGCTCAGAGTGGAGGGTAGAAGAAGACCAAGACTGAGATGGGAGGACTGTGTGAACAGATTAGGCGGGAGTGGGAGGGGAGACTCTGCGATGCTTTTGTAGTGATTTCGTCATTGCCACTTCAGATAGAGTCACACCTAGTAGACGAGTGCTGTTAACTTGTTGGATTGGTCTACAGTCGATGGTTAGCAGTACGATGTCTGGAGTAGATTTCTTGAAACATATTCACAGTACTTTCATCCTGTCGTAGTTCAGTGCCAAAAGGGATCAGTGATGAAGAAGATTGGAAACAAAAATTTATGACCGATGGGTGATAACTATATGGATGCTGCCATCTTGTGATGGGAAAACAATGAACAAACTCAAGTTACTGAATAACTAAGGTACTTCAGAACAAATTTAGATAATTGTAATACTGGTATTATGACAGTCTTGAGTCATCAAATCTAATTATATGTTACTATATATTTCACCATCTATACAGTTCAATTTTGATTTTCTAGCTAGTGTTATGTTATGCAGCACTATCCGGCCTTTGGTCTGGTAAAACTAAAGTATCACATAAAAAATTGCCTTCCTGATCAATGAAAGATTAACACTTTTAATTGTCTTTTTATGATAATGGTTTAATTTAAAGACAGGAAAATAACATTTTATGTAGGCATGAATATTAACTAATGCTTATTTACAAGTCCTAAAAAGACAACATTTTTAACTGTTGATATAGTGTTGACTTGACAATGTACGGTCCGAGGCATGACTGTAATAATTGTAAATTGTTTACGTTGTTGGCTTGGCCTTTGCTCTTGGCTTGGGGTTCGCTACAGCCACAAAATAGGTCATTTACTGGGTAATTTATAGGCATTTATCTACATTTTTTTACTAGGAAATTTACGTCCAGCGACACTGGAACAATATTACAAAGACACTCGTGACGCTCACTTACTCATTAAACATCTTTTGGAAGAATAGTATTTCTTTCCGCGAGAACTCTTTGAACTCGGTAAATGGGTTGAAGATGTTGAACGCTGGCGGCTGTGTTTCGGGTTCCAGTCCCTCTTCGTCTCTCTCGATGATGTCGTTCCTCCGCTTTAACTTCGCGGCAAGTTCATTCGTCGCCATTGTAAATACTTGGCTGAAAGTTTCGTGCTAGACTAGCGAATAGTATATCATGAACGGTCGTGCAGTTTTATGCGTAGATACTCAATCCAGGATACAGTAAACTTCACACGACTCTCCCGGGCTCGGCTGAACGTCGATCATGCAGATGTCAACGAGGAGGAATCCTCGTCATATGACGTCAGACACACACCAGAAATCCCGTTCGTCTACCATATATGGGGTCAGACCACAGTTACAAATGTGAAAACTGAGGGTATCTGTATCTGTACGGTATTTTGGTGGTGATATAACATATCACCACCAAAATATCAAGTGTTATATTCGGTAATCAATGCACTGCACACTTGGCGATCGTTTGGGAGTATAATACACTACAAGTGGATGCACGCGACCAACACAACTTTCCTTTGCGTTAAATCTAGGTAGGGAGGGGCATGGAGCCCTCTTGGGGTAAGATGCTTGCAGTCTTTCCCTGGTGAGCGAATGAAGTGCTGCCACCTTGTGACTAAAAAATGCAGATGAAATAGTAAAAAAATCTGCATTTTAAAGTATTATAAAATTATATATTTTTTGTTTTACTGAAACATTCAGATTACATTTTTTAAACTGTTTTTTGCAATAATTAGCATTAGTGCAGGAATGGAGAACTTAATCAAGCATGTTGTGGGTAAGATGCCCCTCAAAGTGCAGGGCAAGACAAGACGTCCCCAGGGGAATGTTTTTCCTGGACAAAAGTTGATTTAAAAAAATCTAAACCCTATCATGCATTTTTGTTGTGGGTATGACAATTTGTAGTGCATACACTGCATTACTTAATTATTACATGCCTGTTGCATGTTATATTCGGTAATCAATGCACTGTACACTGGAAGCTACATCCACTGAAGTTCATATCATTATTTGAGGGCTGCAACACTTACACTGGGCACATATTTAAATTTCCAGTGGTTAGCCGGTGATGGCTGGATCCCTTGTGCATGAAGACAAAACCTACTTTGGGCACCATATATTAATTTTATGGAGAAAACAGAACTTGGGCTTGGTCATAGATAATAGTTATCTATGTCATGGTATACAGCTGCCCCACCTACACCAGGCTTCTTCACACTGGGGGAAAAGGGTAAACAGAACAACATAGTGGAAGTGTTAGATTGTTATCCAACATGTGCGCGACTAAGGGTTCAAATCGGGAATGCGTTGGATTTAATTTTGTTTTCTCAAAATGAATTAGTTGACAATGTTAAAGTGCACAAACTTTTGGGTTCAAGTGACCATAACCAAATCCATTTTAATATAACAGAAAAAACAGGGAATACATATAAAAAAAACAACAGAAGAGGAACTTCAACAATGACAAATATAAAGAGATGAGAACAAATCTAGAGAATACAGATTGGAAAAACTTGCTGAAGGACAAGACAGTAACAGAATGCTGGACATGTTTAAAAGACTGAGAGCATTACTGATACATTTGTTCCATTAAGAAAACAAGGGAAAAGGTTGAGGAAGAAACACCTGTCAAAATAGGCTATTAGAAAAATTTCTCACAAGCAGATGCTGTGGGGGTATATAGACACACTTGAAATGTAGAAGACTACACAAACTACAAAGAGGCACTTCACCTAGCTACAACTGAAGTTCGACAATCCAAAAGAAGCTTTGAAAAAAAATTGGCAAGTAATATAAAAAATGACAGCAAGAATCTCTATGCTTATGTAAGGAGTAAACAGACAGTTCGAGATAAGGTCAAACCACTGGAAAACAACATGGGAAACATAATTTCGGATGTGTTTCAAATGGTAGAGGTCCGGAATTAGTATTTCAGCTCAGTTTTTACCACAAAGTATATATCAGCTCACTTCCAGTTCCAGTTACTAAACTTGAGGGCGATAAATCAGATCATTTAGGGCAGTTATCTGTAACTTCTGAAATGATAGCAAAGAAAATTAAGAAGGTGAAAGATACTAAATCATCTGGAGTTGATGGGAAACCACCAAAACTACTTAAGGAAATTGTAGGGGAAGGCAGTGTTAGTTGAGCCACTGGGTTAGTTGAGCCACCCATGTTTCCCGGGAAACTACAGCAGCGACAGTTACATGGTGCCAGCCAGTGACTAAACGTGTTATTAGAACATGATTGGCATATAATAGGTTATGTTTGTCACAACGGTCAGAACATGTGAGCCAAAAGTATGTTTTTTGATGTTTTTTGAAATCTCTGCTGGTGTGTAAACAATCAATGCACCTGATCAAACTTTGTTGTTTGTGCTCTTACAAATGGTTTAGCTATGCACAGAGAAGAATATTATTTACATCACTTTGCTCATTAATAAGAAGTTAATTAAATAAGCTTAATTGTCGAAATGGGGCTAGTTGAGCCACCCAAGGCCCAAGGGAGGGTTGGTTGAGCAGCGGTTAACGAACGAAGACGAATGTTCTATACCCCAAAATACATCAAGGAATTAATTTTTCCGAACAAAATGGGATATCGGATAGCTACAAGGCAACATAATAGCAGTTAGTCACACTAGTTGTGATTTATCTATAAGTCTATATTAATTAAGTGTGTTGACTTATTAATTAAGCATGTAGACTTGTTGGAGACATGTTGTACCCTTTGGGTAGATGTCTTGGCCGAGTTGTTAGGAATTTTTTGTACAAGGCCTACATAAATTATACAAATAAAGTATTTATGCAACTTACGCTGCACTGTGGCTCAACTTACCCCACACAAGATGTTAGTTGAGCAAGCTTACCAACCAATTTGAATCAGCTACATATAATTGACTATGCATGCTAGATATATTATCTTGGTATAAAATGATCCATTAATAATCATAGTTTATGTGAGTAAAAACAATTTTGACTTATGAATAGGATTATGCCCTAGACATCAAAAAGAATGAAAAATGGCTCAACTAACGCTGCCTTCCCCTACAGCAAATTAGTTACCCACTTTCAAAAGTGTTTAACTTGTCACCAGAAGAAGGAATAGTTCCTTTAGAATGGAAAGAAGCAAACATTACGCCCCTATTTAAGAAGGGATCGAGGAACTAGTAAGAAAATTACAGACCAGTGAGTTTAACATCAGTTGTATGCAAATTACTAGATGGAATTCCTTGTATTACTGGTGGAATTCCTTGTAAAACATAAAATAATAAATACATTTCAACATGGGTTCCTAAAAGCAAGGTCATGTCTAACCAATCTCTTATCTTTTTTTTGAAGAAATTACAAAGTGGGTAGATGATGAGTCACCAGTGGATGTTTAAGAAGATTTAACAAGATTGTCCCAGATGGCAATTGGTCAAGGAAGCCGTTGGCTTATCCAGAGTCAAATATTTTACATCTATGTGTAACTCACCCTCCTAAGATATCTGTCAACCTTGTTTTTAAACATATTCACGCCATTAGCAGTTGCACAAAAGATAATTTGTTCTATTAATTTATTGTCCTCTGTGACAACGGGTACTTTTTGATATCCAATCTACACTGATCCTTTACTAATGTTACTTCATGTCCTCTAGTTCTACTTGAGCGAGAAAAAAATATTTCTATCAATATTTTCATACCAATTTAATATCTTAAAAACTTCAATTTGATCTCCTCTTAACCTCCTTGTCTCTGTGATTGTTAAACCACATTCTTATAGGCGTTCTTCATAACTAAGGTCTCTCGGTTCTGGAATCGTTTTAGTTGCTCTCCTCTATATTCATTCAAGCGTATCTATATCCTTTTTACAATATGGTATCCATGCTTGTATGCATTATGCTAAATGAGGCTTAACTACTGCCTTATACATAGGTATAATTAGCTTTTTTCCTTGTATGTTATATTTATCTTAATCAATCCAAGAATTTGATTACCCTTTGAACCTGCAATACAACACTGCTCTGAAACTTTCATATCAGCACTTATTGTTACTCCTTTTCTTTTCTTTTCTTTTACACTAATACCTACAACAGTATCCCATTTTATAGTTTACATCCAAGTTCCGGTGATTTAACTAATTTGTCTAGATCGTTTTGTAAATGTTGTTTATCACCATCATGTTAACCTTTTTAAACACTTGAAACACACTTGCTTGTTATATTATTGTCCAAGTCACTGATATATATTAAGAATAATAAAGGTCCTAAAACTTATCCTTATGGTACCCCACTCAAAATTGATTTCCAGTTAGAAACCTCCCCATCTACCTGTACTACAACAATAGTCATGCTGTCTTATGTCAGTCAGCCATTGTTTTATCCAGTCAATTAATCAATAGATGATATCTACTGGTAGTCCCTCATCTAGCCACTTAGTGATTTCTTCAAAAAACATAACATTTGTTAAGCATGACCTCGCCTTTAGTTGTCTACTTCGATTTTCAGAAAGTTTTTGATAGTGCCACACAAGTTTGTTACTTACTTACACAGAACACAGGGAGTAATAGTAGATGGTTAGATTTCAAAGTGGAAATCTGTTTTGAGTGGGGTACCACAGGAATTGGTATTAGGACATATTCCGTTTTAATTTAAAAAAATATATATATACATAAATGATTTGGAAGATGACATATCTATCAAAGTACTGAAATTTGCAGATGACAAAAGTATTCAGAAATGTTACAAATTATACAGATCAACAAAGTTTACCGGATGATCTAGGCAAATTAGTTAAATGGTCAGAAAAATGGCAAATGTTATTAAATTTTGGGAAGTGCAAATGCATACACGTAGGAGATGGAAACATGGAAGAAGAATATAAAATGGGGGATGCTGACACGAAAGTTTCAGAGCAATGTGGGATTGCTGCTTCAAAAGGTAACCAAATTCTACGGCTAATTAGGAGAGCTATATAAGGAGAAACAGCTAATTGTACCCCTGTACAAAGCACTAGTTAGACTGCATTTGGAATATTGTATATAAGCATGGAGGCCACATCATAAGGACATAGACAAGGAGGATATGATAGGAATATGTTCTTAAAATTTAAATAAGCCAGTATAACCAGAGGACACGAAGCAGCATTACTTAAGGAACAGTGTAGGATGGACATGAGAAAGACCTCATTCTCACAGAGGGTGATAAATGAAAGGAACAAACTGTCAAATGATTGTGTTAATGCTAGTAGTGAATGTTTAAAAATAGAATTGACAGATATCTGATAAGGGTGGGCTATATATAGACAATAAAATTGTTGGACTCTCAATAAGCCAATGGCTTCCGTGTCCACTTGCCATCTGGAACTAGTGGTTTGGGATGGCAATTTTGTTAAATCGTAGAACAGCCAAGTTCATTTTTGCATCTCTGTTCATGATTATATTTAATAATTCTGGTTTGTTGCCCCTCTGACCCCATGTTCTTGAAGAAGTAGAAGTCCATTATTATTATTTTCACTACAAATTTCAGAGACGTCTAACAAGCAACTATGTTCTTACCATCTTTCATGTCGATGGTGAAGAGCAAAAAAATTTTTTTCTTATATTAAAATAAATTTACATACAACGTGAACAAAGCAACAAACATCAGCAGTAGTTGCAACCATTATTTAATTCCAAGCTTATAAGCAATGTCATGACATGCCCAATACCGTACACCAACCATATACAAGCATAAATTATTATATACATTCAAATATCTAAGATATTTTCAAACATAGCCACATGTTTAAAGGCCATAAATTATGTACATATTTCACAGTTTTTCATAAAATAGTACATGTACCCCTAGGAATGTAATATATACTATATTGGCAATACCCACATTAGTTAACCCAACATTTTAACCCAAAACATACATGAACTCCCCTTATAGTGGTTAGCATTCAGCGTTCATTCAGTATTAGCATTCAGCATTCACTCACTGTAGATGATGTTTTGTTGACAATAAAAGTGAACTTTTGTTTCCTGCTAGTATGTGTTGTCAGCCTATATATCGCTCAACTCACACGACTAATGACGCAGGGCAGTTGCTGTTACGTCATGCATGCAAAACTAGCATTGTAAACTGTGTAGTAAACAATGTCAGACTGATAGATGGCACAATGTTAGAATTACATCACAATGGTTAAGCATTCATGATACTGTGATGTCATATTCTACCAGTCTTCTCCCCATCCCATGTCAAAACACGGCAGTTGTTAGATCTATGAGATTATGGCAAGCATGGATTCATTGGTACTGATTGACAAATAGAAATGGTTTATCACACAAGTGAACTTTTCCTAGCTGTTTGTCCCAGACTCTAGTCTTCTAATCAACAGAATCTCGATGCCTTGACTGTCAGTGCATCAGCTGTAAGTTTGTCTACAATTTCAGCTTTTTGATATCTTCATTCTTGAAGTCCAGTCTACAACAAACAAACACCAAACAAAACACTAGTTTCATACGATAAATTTATAATGTCACTTCAGGTTCACTTCAGTTAAGAAGTTTTCTAAAAGAATCAAATTTAACTGAAGACATGTTGGAAACATTGGTTTTCATAATGGTTTGATACACCTACATACTGAGATGCAGAATGTGTGCATACACGAGTGTGTGGACACATGGAACTTCAGAGCTATGTTTAACTTTGTAGCTAGTGTAGGTTTAAATCTCCCTCCACAACTGATTTAACCCATCCTGAATGAGATTCATTGATGGACAAATTCATAGATAGTTTTATGAGGACTTGGTTTAATAAAAGCATGCATAGGTTTGTTAAAATCATTGAAAGAGCTGACTTTGATCATTAGATTGGGTAACTTGTGAAAGAGTAAGCCTTTTTCCCACAAAAGAATAGACCCAGTCAAAATAGTTTAATAGTTTGTCTGATGATTTCACGAAAACTAAATAACAAATTTGTACAAGTTAGCCTGTCTTAATGGATGCTACATAGGTTTGATTTTTCATCAAATGAATTCAACGAGTCAAATGAAAAAATAGAATTGAGGAGACACCTTTAAGTAAGTGCAGTAAACAATGAACCTGAGAGAGAGGACTTGTCTGACTTCGGCCGGGGTCAGTCTCCAGGTCAGGGGGCCAGAGTTCGGCCCCCAGTAGTCCATCATCTCGCTGACCCGCTCCAGGTTCAGGATCGTCGCCATTTGAGTGAGACGGGCAAACCGGTCCCGGATTGTCCACGTCGTGACGGACGTCAGATAGCCAATGAGTGACCGGAGCTCCTTGTCGAACTGCAGGCCACCCAGCTGCAAGCAAGATGTAGATGACAACTGCTTTTGACAGAATGAAAATGAATAAATACAAGATCACCGTCCAAAGTATCAAGCTCCTGATGGACACGGAAGTCGGTGGTCACCACGAGCTGTGCTGAAGGATGTAAGAAAAGCAGAGGACCAAGACAAGTGGAGGAGAAGGCTGCTAATAGGGAGAAGTGGAAAGGGACAACGGAGGATGACAAGTGGAGTGAGAAGGCTGCTGATAGGGAGAAGTGGAAAGGGACAACGGAGGATGACAAGTGGAGGAGAAGGCTGCTGATAGGGAGAAGTGGAAAGGGACAACGGAGGATGATAAGTGGAGTGAGAAGGCTGCTGATAGGGAGAAGTGGAAAGGGACAACGGAGGATGACAAGTGGAGGAGAAGGCTGATGATAGGGAGAAGTGGAAAGGGACAACGGAGGATGACAAGTGGAGTGAGAAGGCTGCCGATAGGGAGAAGTGGAAAAGGACAACGGAGGATGACAAGTGGAGTGAGAAGGCTGCCGATAGGGAGAAGTGGAAAGGGACAACGGAGGATGACAAGTGGAGTGAGAAGGCTGCCGATAGGGAGAAGTGGAAAGGGACAACGGAGGATGACAAGTGGAGTGAGAAGGCTGCTGATAGGGAGAAGTGGAAAGGGACAACAGCTGGGATGATTCATCAATACAAAGCTGGCCTGACCTCTTTATTAAGGGAACAACGAGGTAGAACACACAGACATCACCACAACACATTGGTTTGTATTTAAATGTATTTACAAACTTTCGCAGTCTACAAATCAACATTCATCAGTTAAATGTCAGAACTACTAATATGTAAGTAATGCAAAACATGGACTTATATATTTTTAAGCAATCATCATTGGTAAGCATAAAACAAAAATGATCACAACTGCATTATTAATACAGGACAATTATTTTATGTATCAATTGTGAAAATACCATTCTCATACAGCACAGTATGTATTCTGTCATTACACAAAAGAACTGATCAAAGCACCTTACAATTCATCCATCACAGGTCTGTTCGTCCATAAATAAACCCAAATCTACCCCATCTTATCTCTGCCTTAACACATATCATTTTTAAATACCACATTGCAGCTTATAAATGGTGTCAATAACATTGAAATGCATGTTCACACAAGTACTTCACATACCCTGTTGAATGTTTTTTTCATTACGTTTTTCTCCAAGCGTGTAGTTATTTCATTCGACAAATGGCGAATCAAACTGTCGTAGTTGCCTGACGTAAGTGACGACTGTAACACACAACACCAGCCATTGTAGCAAGTTAGCCCATTTCTACAACATCTTCTAAGAAAAATAACAAAAACATGACAAAATACACTAAGATTGTACAGTAATTTTACAATAAGTGGACATTCACAGACACCAAGACAACTCTACTGCAGATTATGGATGCTGCGGGAAATAAAAAATATTCTAGGGATTTACATGAGGGAAACAGACAATATTTACAGTCACTGATGTAGAGAACTAGACAATATTTGTTTGTAAATTTATGGGGTGTCCTTACATTCCAGCAGGGACAAACACAGCCTCTGCATCAGAATAGATGTAGAGGAGAACATGTCATTACTTGTGACATTATGATGGCCCTAGTGTTAGGATTGCAAGCATGCATGTACGTGATGAAAGTTTTATCATACCTTAAATGTCACCAGGAAATTGTCAATGTTCACAATAAACGTCTGCACCCAGGGGTCATTGGCTTCATAGTTTGTGAAGTCATCCTAAAAGTGAAAGCAACAAGATGTCAAAAAGAAAGAATATAATGGCATTACAAAAGACAATAAACCAGTAGCCTCTTTATTGTTTATGATTCTAATATAACAACAATAATGTAGAGACTGGCCAAGAGCAAGTTCCTGTTCTAGATCTGGACCAGAAACACCACACTTGCTGTCAAAACTGGCTCTCACCTCTTGGCACTGGGTAACTCTCATGGCTTAAATTACTACATTCAATGCTAGTCCCACCTCCTGAACTGTAGATGTAGAACTGTTGCCAGATAATAGAACAGGATATCCCGGTTGCTAGAAATACTAATATAACAACGAAGCGGAACAGACTGGGAGATATCTGTAAACGTTAACCAACTACCCACGCACTTCAGTGATGTTGTGGTCAACAGACAGGAAGGCATCCAGCCAAGGACCAACTACCCACCTCAGTGATGTTGTGGTCAACAGACAGGAAGGCATCCAGCCAAGGACCAATTACCCACCTCAGTGATGTTGTGGTCAACAGACAGGAAGGCATCAAGCCAAGGACCAACTACCCACCTCAGTGATGTTGTGGTCAACAGACAGGAAGGCATCCAGCCAAGGACCAACTACCCACCTCAGTGATGTTGTGGTCAACAGATAGGAAGGCATCAAGCCAAGGACCAACTACCCACCTCAGTGATGTTGTGGTCAACAGATAGGAAGGCATCCAGCCAAGGACCAACTACCCACCTCAGTGATGTTGTGGTCAACAGACAGGAAGGCATCCAGCCAAGGACCAACTACCCACCTCAGTGATGTTGTGGTCAACAGATAGGAAGGCATCAAGCCAAGGACCAACTACCCACCTCAGTGATGTTGTGGTCAACAGATAGGAAGGCATCAAGCCAAGGACCAACTACCCACCTCAGTGATGTTGTGGTCAACAGATAGGAAGGCATCATGCCAAGGACCAACTACCCACCTCAGTGATGTTGTGGTCAACAGACAGGAAGGCATCCAGCCAAGGACCAACTACCCACCTCAGTGATGTTGTGGTCAACAGTTAGGAAGGCATCCAGCCAAGGACCAACTACCCACCTCAGTGATGTTGTGGTCAACAGATAGGAAGGCATCCAGCCAAGGACCAACTACCCACCTCAGTGATGTTGTGGTCAACAGATAGGAAGGCATCAAGCCAAGGACCAACTACCCACCTCAGTGATGTTGTGGTCAACAGACAGGAAGGCATCAAGCCAAGGACCAACTACCCACCTCAGTGATGTTGTGGTCAACAGACAGGAAGGCATCCAGCCAAGGACCAACTACCCACCTCAGTGATGTTGTGGTCAACAGATAGGAAGGCATCCAGCCAAGGACCAACTACCCACCTCAGTGATGTTGTGGTCAACAGATAGGAAGGCACCAAGCCAAGGACCAACTACCCACCTCAGTGATGTTGTGGTCAACAGATAGGAAGGCATCCAGCCAAGGACCAACTACCCACCTCAGTGATGTTGTGGTCAACAGATAGGAAGGCATCCAGCCAAGGACCAACTACCCACCTCAGTGATGTTGTGGTCAACAGATAGGAAGGCATCCAGCCAAGGACCAACTACCCACCTCAGTGATGTTGTGGTCAACAGACAGGAAGGCATCCAGCCAAGGACCAACTACCCACCTCAGTGATGTTGTGGTCAACAGACAGGAAGGCATCCAGCCAAGGACCAACTACCCACCTCAGTGATGTTGTGGTCAACAGATAGGAAGGCATCAAGCCAAGGACCAACTACCCACCTCAGTGATGTTGTGGTCAACAGACAGGAAGGCATCCAGCCAAGGACCAACTACCCACCTCAGTGATGTTGTGGTCAACAGATAGGAAGGCATCAAGCCAAGGACCAACTACCCACCTCAGTGATGTTGTGGTCAACAGACAGGAAGGCATCCAGCCAAGGACCAACTACCCACCTCAGTGATGTTGTGGTCAACAGATAGGAAAGCATCCAGCCAAGGACCAACTACCCACCTCAGTGATGTTGTGGTCAACAGACAGGAAAGCATCAAGCCAAGGACCAACTACCCACCTCAGTGATGTTGTGGTCAACAGACAGGAAGGCATCCAGCCAAGGACCAACTACCCACCTCAGTGATGTTGTGGTCAACAGATAGGAAGGCATCCAGCCAGGGTCGCAGACGTGGCTTCAGTACGCCAGTGTTGAACTGGGAGAAACCAAACTCGAGCATGTCTGTGAATCTGGTCGACACAGCTCCGAGATCACTGAGACAACTCTGTAAAGAAGGCACCAAGTGTGACATATTGTGTGCGTGTGTGTGGCTGTGTGTGTGCGTGCATGCATGCGTGCGTGCGTGTGTGTACGTGCTTGTACGTGCATGTACGTGCACATGTCTAGGTGTGTAAAATCAAAGTCATATAAAAAAGTTATACAGAGTGTTTTGCTCACTACAATTGCCTATATCTACCCTAAAATTCACCGTCAATACAATATTACAGAGCTGAAGGCCAATTCTCCCCAGTATAATCAGCAAACACAAACAAGTGGCGTCAACTACAAGCATGTTCCAATGTTTATTATTATCCTATTTTATTCATGTTGTGACACAAAATGCACCAAAGTACAAGTGTTTTAACAGCAATGTATAGCTGTATATATGCAAGAACACTTTCCATCTCCCAAAATCCCCAATCTTCTTTATTAAACCCAGAGCAAAGATTAATTACATATCTGATATTTGGATATCTTAAACACCTTCCTCACTGAAACAAGATGCCCTACCTGTAGTTTTGCTGAACCCTGTTCATTGACATGACCGTACAATTTGGCAATGTCATCCTGTGAAAAACACAAATTACAAAATGTCATTCTTTTTGGATTATCGTAAAGCTGCACAACGACAGTGCTCAGAACTTCATATGATTATCCCTCGGCAGTGAGACTAGATCATCACCAGAACCATGCAAGAAATGACAATGTGGCTAAACACACAGATCTGTTCATCACCAACTTCATTTCTCTGGGAGGCGTTCTGCCATACTGCAATTCGGGCCAGCCAGTTCTACCAAACTTTTGGTTAAATTACCGAATAAATTGTCAGAACCGAGGTTTGAACCGAACACCCCAGTCAATGACTTGTCCAGGGCATTAGGGTGTTTTCTGCCTGTTACATAGGTAGAATAAATAATTCCATAAGATGCACACTGACATTTCCCAGCTCATCAAGTATGCTCTCGCATATGCAATCATCCATTATTATTATTTTACTGCAGTTCTTCTCATGACTTTGAATGATCACACATTTCCGTGCGACTAGCAAGGCAGTACAATCAGCATGTATATTCACCTCTAGATTTTTCTTCAATGTCTGTATGTATTCACCGCTGACTTCTGCATTGTTGAGTGTCATCTGCAAGCAGGTCCACACACAAACAGGTGTTACTGTCTCAGACTATGATATAATTATATCTTCATACATTATTACAGGGAGGTGCCTTGAAATTCATTGTTTGAATTCGGTGCAAAAGCAATATATAACATTGGTCCAAGTTTAAAATGTGTCCCACTTCTCCTAAGTATACATACTAGATAAATCATATGAATATAAATATGTCTCACCGCAAGAAAGAAACAAAAAGTCAGCAACATGGTCAGCATAATTTATTAAACAAACTAAAATTCAGATTAACTTTTAGAGCTTCATCAACTACAGGAATACCAGTCTGAAAAATCTGATAAGGCAAATAATACTGCATAACATTTGGTAAATATGATACGTATATAAAGACCAGGCATTTCATAGAAAGTGTTGAATGCTGATAAGTAATGTTAGAACTAGAACTAACCAGGAATGTCATCTTCTGTTTCTGCGCCTCATCATCAGAACTCTGAAGTTTGCCAAATTGCAAGCTTGACTGAACGAGGTTGTAGGCCTGCGACAAGTCGAAGCCGGATGGCATGCCCTGCCTGAGTCGGGCGTAGAACACCTCCTGGAAGTCCTGCTCTAAGAGGCTGCAGGCATGGTTCAGCATCGCACACACGCCATCAATGCTCGAGCTCGACAAGGCCCGTCTGAAGGAAACACTTATGATTATACAGGTTTACTGGCACAAGCAGAAATGTCTGTTTGCTCTTATGCAGGGTCACACAGCTATTCGTTTCACATTAGCAACAATGTTGAAAACATTAAATGCCATTCAGTATTGTGTGGAAAATTCCAGAGGAAATGTCTGCTTAAACCACATTTTTAGAGATTATTACTAAACTACCGGTAGATTATGTCTACATGCACGAGGAATGCTTTATTCTTTAAATGATAATATGAAGTCAACCACATCTCACCTGACACATTTCTTGACAATAAAGAAGGCGTCATCCACCATGCTGGAGGTCAGCGATGACTCATCAGTGATGTCCAAGCTGACCGCCTGCATTCAGAAAGAACTTGTCAGAACTTGTGACCATTCAGCCAATATCATAAGTGCAGTAACATATTTTGAATTTTTCTAGTCTTTGATAGTTTTCTATTTTTAATGTTATTATTATTATTTAAGCAGTATATCAACAGTTGATTTTTTAATATTGGATACGACATTGATGTGTGAGTTTGTGATTAATCACCGCTCCCCATACCTTCGTGATCATCTCGTGCATGAAGTACTCCTCCATCATAATGTAGTTTCCGATCAACTCCTGCATCTGACGACTCAACTCACATGTTGTAATCAACTTGTCGACCTCGTCCACACTCGCTGAAAGAAACAAGTTCACAGTTAGATTTCTATATAAGATTAGTTAATTTAATAAACAACTGATTCCAGTTAACTTTACCTTAAGCTTCATCAATGGCATAAATATCAACCATTGTTGTTCTATATTTAGGAACATCTCACTGCATGATATTGGGAAGCAGAGTTTGAATTGAAAAAATGTTTGAAGCATATTCTACATAATAGTCAAAATTTGGCACAGTTCACTTAGCAGCATAAATAAATCTCCTAACAGGGAATCAAAATAAAGACAAACTTTACTTATCCCATAGACATTCCAATGCATAATACAGTGATAAATCATATTAACAGCAAACAAACAACAAATCGGTGAAACAAACAGTTAACAATGCATTGTGCAGTGTAAAATATAATTAAACGTTGATGTATGGGACAGGATACTCCTATTAAGACCAAATTTAGCTGTCGTAGGAGCCACCCAGTCATAAGAATGAATTGCTTTCATGTCTAGACTAATTTCAAGAGAAGTTAAATCTGAGTGAACATGTCTGCCAGACGTGAAAGGTAGTGTTTAGAATTGTCTTAAAGGATATGTTAAGAGGTACATATCCTCTACAACTGATTATCCACAAACTGTGATTGGACATATTTCTGGACTAGACAACAAAAGGAGAGAAAGTTCAGATTTTCTGAGAATTATTTCTCTGTGCACAGTGAGGGCCTGAGATTAATAATAATAATTAACTTCTATGGCACCTATATCCTCAGGAACCTGAGCTCAGAGGCGCAACAAAACAGAATCATTAAGAAAAATCATGAATAGGGATGCGCAAAAGTCATTATCAGAACGAGGGACAACCGAAGATTTATGGTGTAACTGCAATTTTAGAATAAATGTCTTGAGTTTTTTTCGGAACGTAGCTATAGTTTCAGATGTTTTCAAAGTGATAGGGAGTTCATTCCAGACCCTAGGCGCAGTGACAGAGAAAGCATGTTTATTAAGTTTTGTTTTAGGCACAATAAGCTGAGCTGAGCTGCCTAGGGATATTTGAAAGATGCAGGAAACTAGCCAAGTGGGGTGGTTGTTGTACATCAGAACCCTTTTTTTACACACACCTGTCTCAGATTGGCAACCCGCACATACTTTCTGGTTTACTGGATTACATCTCAACCTATTTAACATTTATTTTTTATTTATTTATTACACACATTCATGAAGGTTTCATGTTTGGCTGTTGTGCTTGTGATTATACTGGTATGTTTAGCTACCTCAACCAAGCGTTGTTCTACTCACAATGCAATGGCAACTGGTGCGATTAAAATAAATCTTCACCTACCTGCCTTGGCCTCTTCATTCTGTGTCGCGACGTCCAGATCATTCTGTGTAAGTATATAACAAAAATGTTTCATCACTAACAAATAACAAAATCTTGCAACTCATAGCATTCTCAACCAATCGACCACATTAAAATTTCAGAAAATAATACTATTATGATCCTCTACAAATACCTCAAGTTGACCATATGACTGAAATACAACATATAGTATCATTATAATTTTACTTAAAAAAGAAATTCTGCACTGTATACATTAATTTTTCAGATATTCCTAAATATTTAACAATTTCAAATATGCTTAGATATAAAACCTGGTTTTACCAAACTCCCTCCCAAGCAAGCTTTCTGATTCATTAACAAAACAAATCTGATAGTGATCTCATTACTACCATAATCAAACCTAACCATAACTCGGCGTCGCACAAATCTTGTGTACAGTTCTGCCCTTGCATTAAGCAGCGTCACTTCTGCCAAAAGAGGATCCAGCTCCTTTGGATCAATCCTGGCAACAATGAGGCACATTTATACAGACATTGGAAACTAAAATTAAGAAGACATTTTCTTTAAAAAGGAGAAAAGGTTGCAAGACCAAAACTAGTCCCAAAGTGCTTGTCACTCACTCTCGTTGGTGTATATTCTTGAAGAACACTAATCACTTGTAAATGTGTATGATACATGGTTTTTATTAAATTACTAACAAATGCAACTATACTGTGTGTATAACTAGACATAAGTTGGTGCCATTATATGCATTCACAGTATCACAAAGAAATAAAGAAGTGAAGCAATTGTCCCTTGTACTATACACATTGCAAGCACTACACTGACACGAACACATTTGGCAGAAGTAAAATGTTGCATTGTCAGACTAGTCCAGTACCTAGAGTCTGTCCTCCTGCATGTCACAGTGAACCACTACAGTTCCTAACTCAATGGACTGGTTCAGGACCTAGACTCTGTCCCCCTGTCTGCCACAGTGCACCACTACAGTTACTAACTCAACAGACTGGTTCAGCACCTAGAGTCTGTCCTCCTGCCTGCCACAGTGCACCACTACAGTTACTAACTCAACACACTGGTTCAGCACCTAGAGTCTGTCCTCCTGCCTGCCACAGTGCACCACTACAGTTCCTAACTCAATGGACTGGTTCAGCACCTAGACTCTGTCACCCTGCCTGCCACAGTGCACCACTACAGTTACTAACTCAACAGACTGGTTCAGCACCTAGAGTCTGTCCTCCTGCCTGCCACAGTGCACCACTACAGTTACTAACTCAACAGACTGGTTCAACACCTAGAGTCTGTCCTCCTGCCTGCCACAGTGCACCACTACAGTTCCTAACTCAATGGACTGGTTCAGCACCTAGACTCTGTCCCCCTGCCTGCCACAGTGCACCACTACAGTTACTAACTCAACAGACTGGTTCAGCACCTAGAGTCTGTCCTCCTGCCTGCCACAGTGCACCACTACAGTTCCTAACTCAATGGACTGGTTCAGCACCTAGAGTCTGTCCTCCTGCCTGCCACAGTGCACCACTACAGTTCCTAACTCAATGGACTGGTTCAGCACCTAGACTCTGTCCCCCTGCCTGCCACCGTGCACCACTACAGTTACTAACTCAACAGACTGGTTCAGCACCTAGAGTCTGTCCTCCTGCCTGCCACAGTGCACCACTACAGTTCCTAACTCAATGGACTGGTTCAGCACCTAGAGTCTGTCCTCCTGCCTGTCACAGTGCACCACTACAATTACTAACTCAACAAACTGGTTCAGCACCTAGTCTGTCCTCCTGCCTGTCACAGCGCACCACTACAGTTACTAACTCAATGGACTGGTTCAGCACCTAGAGTCTGTCCTCCTGCATGTCACAGTGCACCACTACAGTTACTAACTCAACGGACTGGTTCAGCACCTAGAGTCTGTCCTCCTGCATGTCACAGTGCACCACTACAGTTACTAACTCAACGGACGGGTTCAGCACCTAGAGTCTGTCTTCCTGCATGTCACAGTGCACCACTACAGTTACTAACTCAACAGACTGGTTCAGCACCTAAAGTCTGTCTTCCTGCCTGCCACAGTGCACCACTACAGTTCCTAACTCAATGGACTGGTTCAGCACCTAGAGCCTGTCCTCCTGCCTGTCACAGTGCACCATTACAGTTACTAACTCAACGGACGGGTTCAGCACCTAGAGTCTGTCCTCCTGCCTGTCACAGTGCACCACTACAGTTACTAACTCAACAGACTGGTTCAGCACCTAGAGTCTGTCCTCCTGCCTGTCACAGTGCACCACTACAGTTACTAACTCAACGGACGGGTTCAGCACCTAGAGCCTGTCCTGCCTGTCACAGTGCACCATTACAGTTACTAACTCAACAGACTGGTTCAGCACCTAGAGTCTGTCCTCCTGCCTGTCACAGTGCACCACTACAGTTACTAACTCAACAGACTGGTTCAACACCTAGAGCCTGTCCTGCCTGTCACAGTGCACCATTACAGTTACTAACTCAACAGACTGGTTCAGCACCTAGAGTCTGTCCTCCTGCCTGTCACAGTGCACCACTACAGTTCCTAACTCAATGGACTGGTTCAGCACCTAGAGTCTGTCCTCCTGCCTGCCACAGAGCACCACTACAGTTCCTAACTCAATGGACTGGTTCAGCACCTAGAGTCTGTCCTCCTGCCTGTCACAGTGAACCACTACAGTTACTAACTCAACAGACTGGTTCAGCACCTAGAGTCTGTCCTCCTGCCTGTCACAGTGCACCACTACAGTTACTAACTCAACAGACTGGTTCAGCACCTAGAGTCTGCCCTCCTGCCTGTCACAGTGCACCACTAGTTACTAACTCAACAGACTGGTTCAGCTCCTAGAGTCTGTCTTCCTGCCTGCCACAGTGCACCACTACAGTTCCTAACTCAACAGACTGGTTCAGCACCTAGAGTCTGTCCTCCTGCAACAGTGTACTCAAATCGAATCATAATGGAACATTTTATCATGATTTGAAATATTTTGTCAAGAAACAATGTTTCAAATTAAACTCAGTTACTTCGAGATTACAAACATAAATTAGGTTTACCTACTTTTCTGCACTAGGAAGAGTCCGCTGAAACAGGCTCTGTTGAACTTGTTGCAACTGAAACAAAACATGTATAAAACCATCTAAGACATTCCTGTCTTTACATTAAACACCACCTTTATTAGTCTGGTCCATAAAAGACAAGTCCAACAATGTGTGCCTATTTGTGCACTATCAAATTAAACATTTGGTAACTCCAAGCCAAAAAATAGAACACAAAAGCTTGTGATAAGTTAGTTACTTAATTTGTAGTAATCAATATTTGCAGGATCATAATACTTTTCGTAGATTAATTACACCACAATCAAAGTGACCCCTTTTCAGAACAATGACCAAACATGCCTACATTACATAGTTACCTTCAATTCAAGATTTCGCTGTTTCCTGAAATGGTCAATAATTTTGCGAGACTGTCGATCACATTCTTTCTGTAAATACTGCATCATGGTGAACATCCGACCCGGACCTGAAGCATTGCATGGCAGGCATTGTTAAGGATCGATAATTAAATATATTAACATAGTATTTCAACATTTGAAATCTTAAATGAAATAGAAGTATCATAAACACATACAGTAGGTCTGACAATTTAACAATGTGTTCTATTTTTGCAGTAAAGATAAGATGAGAAAACAAGAACAAACATGAAGAATATGTAAAGTATTTCAACAATAATGAGCACTACATTATAATAACTGCAATAAAACATAAAATAGTGACTATGGTCACTATACGTACACAATACAATAACTAAAATAAGCTCAAACTGTCTGCCAGTTTGGGGCAATGTTAGCAACTCATGTTGTGGCAGTTCTGAGAGAAACAATGCACACACCATAGTAAGTCTCGACGAGAGGCTGATGAATCTCAACGACCCGAGCAATGCCCTCAAACAGGAGTGTTAATGTGTCAGCGAATATGACGTTAGCGCGCTTGTCACTTGCGTAGGTCGATAGGGCCGTCTTGAGGTTCTTATCAGCAATGTCAGATAACTGCAGACAGAGCAACACAGTCAACATTTGAGGGGTAGTTTGCATATGAAGTGTTTACACAGACAGTAGCTAATACTTCATTCAATAATGGTAAGTGCAAGTCAAGACTGTTGAGTTTGTCATGTTTTAAATCAAACATACAACCACTGTTTCAAGCCAACTCAAGATTGAAAGTATCTACACATAGCACAGATTGTGTCCATTATAAAAGTCTAATCAAGCCTCGGGACATTACCATAAAGCCGGTCTGGGCCAAGGTTTTGTCAACTGGCAGTTTGTAGAGTACTGGTATATGCAGTTTCCACAGCAAATCTTTATTACAGTCGAACCTCGCTATTAAAGTTACCCACAGGACTGGGATAAAAACTGACCTTAATAGCGAGGTGACCTTAATACTGAATATGGGTATTGAAGCATTATGGGAATGGGAAAAATTGCTATGCAGATGCATGTCATTTTAACAGCAATGCACATTAAGCAAATATATCATGTGTAATGTAGTGTATGTATAATAATTTAGTTTCACAATATTACACCATTTTATCATACAACATCGAGAACAAAATCGGTAATGCACAATACTCTTTCACTACGTTTTTCCACCTCTACTACTCCAACGGAGCTCTTCAGTCGTTAAGCAAACAATCAGGCGCCTACTTGATGGTGCTATATTGTTGGTACCGAAGCTCGCGGCCTGCCACGCTGCCGTGTTTTTCTGTAAAATCTACTCATCCACTAAGAACTAAGGGTCTTGCTTATTTTATTGTTTTCCGAAGTTTACTGGTTACTGTGTCAACACGCCAAGTGTGTGCTATTGACATTGTTGATGGCGCTTTGGTTTTTAGGACGTGTGGGTGGCCATGAAGCCAATCACGGCTGTTCGGCCATGACTGACTGTACCTGCGGGGGTAATCTGGGAGCAATCTGATAGTTTTGCACCAGGTTAATGACCGTACTCCTGAATGGCGAGGTGACTGTATTAGTGGGATTAATGTCCTATACTTTACTATGGAAATCATTTGGGACTGTTCCAGGGTGACCGTAATTGTGAGGTGACCTTAAACCGAGGTTCGACTGTACCTCACATGCCTGAATATATAACTTGAAAACATGCAGAAGCCAAAAAAATATCACCAAGACCTGCGCAGAGGACACTTGCCTGTGCACACAGGTACTTTGAGAACTTTGCGAGGCCCTCCTTGTGCTGACCAATGAGAGGGAAGATCTTGAAGAAACGCTCAACAGATGCGACATCGCCACAATGTACCGCCGCATCGAACTGTCGATGGACGATCATCTGCAACTTGTTCTGTGCCTCGTGCAGCAGTTTGAACGACGTATCAAGAGTGCTACCTGCAACAGCCACGTCACACCACTGCAGTGTCACATAACTTGCATATGCACACACACACACACACACACACACACACACACACACACACACACACACACACACACACACACACACACACACACACACACACACACACACACACACACACACACACACACACACACACACACCTAAAAAAAACACTACCATAGTAAACAATGACTATATTGTTGATAAAATTATTAAATGTTGCAGATTTATAATATTGATTTATAATATGATTTATACTTTGATTTATAATATGATTATAACAATTATTAAGTGGAATAACTGTTTAGACACATTACTCCATTAACTAAGTGTATCACAATACATACTGCATATGTGTATGTATTGAATCATAACTCGAATGTATCATTACACACACTGTCCATCTCACCCAGCTATGACACACACACTCAGCTATTCTGTATCTGTCCACTCATCCATCTTTCCATTACAACTGTGATGCCATCTACTAACCTTCACTGGCATCAGCGCTCATTCGTAGCACATTCTCATCCAGTGACAAGAAACGATGAATGTGTGCTGCAGCCTGGCAAAAAAATAAACATTATTAAAACATACAAATGATACAGAATATTATGTGTACAGATATTTTTCAAACCATAAAAAAATTCAGTTTAAGATAAATAATAACCTACATCTGTTTTAAGACCATCAAAGCAACCCCCTTGATCATTATCCCCCAGACACTTCGGAATACCTGAATGAAATAAGCCTTCCTTCAGCTCTTGGTGCTTTCTATTATCTATATTTTTATACCCCCTCCTTTCAGCCCCTCACTTTGACAACTTCTCATAGTCCTCATTCTGTAGGGCCACTTGAACCTCCTACATTCAACCCCCTCACCTTCTCATAGTCCTCATCCTGTAATGCTGCTTGAACCCCCTACATTCACCCCTCACCTTCTCAGTCCTTGTCCATTAGGACCGTCTGAATCGCCTACATTCACCAAATCACCTTCTCATAGTCATCGTTCTGCAGGGCCATCTGAACCCCTTACATTCACCTAAATCACCTCATAGACATTATCCTGCAGGGACGTCTGAAACCCCTGCATTCACCCACTTACCTTCTCATAGTCCTCAGTCTGTAGGGCTGCCTGAACCCCTACATTCAGCCCCTTACCTTCTCATAGTCCTTGTTCTGTAGGGCTGCATGAATCACCTACATTCAGCCCCTTACCTTCTCACAGTCCTCATTCTGTAGGGCTGCCTGAACCCCCTACATTCAGCCCCTTACCTTCTCACAGTCCTCATTCTGTAGGGCTGCCTGAACCCCCTACATTCAGCCCCTTACCTTCTCACAGTCCTCATTCTGTAGGGCTGCCTGAACCCCCTACATTCAGCCCCTTACCTTCTCACAGTCCTCGTTCTGTAGGGCTGCATGAACCCCCTACATTTAGCCTCCTTACCTTCTCATGATCCTCGTTCTGTGGGGCCGTCGAACCTCTTACATTTAGCTCCCTCACCTTCTCATAGTCCTCATCCTGTAGGGCTGTTTGAACGCCGTCCGTGCAGTATTTCAAGTCCCACACGTCCTCCACTCGCTGCATGCAAACTGTCACTCGACTCTGTCGGCACAAACCTACACGTCAGAGCTTGAAAACAACCATACGTATTTTTTATAGTGGCATCCAGCCTTCTGAGATGAATATGCCAATTTCTAAAAAAATATTTGGGGCACCGCTTAAATTTACTGGTGCATGGTTCTCGCTAGAATTTTTTTACATTGTTTTCAAGGATCATCAACAAGTTAGGCTGGCTTTCCAGGGGTCGGGAGGAGGCACACTGAGCACTCGAGCACCTGAACACTGACTACATAACAAACAAGCACTTGTAGCATTAGGAGAACTTTAGAGCATTTCTGATATTACATAAATGTACATACTTTAGTTGACAATGACTAGTGGGAGACTCTGAAAAGTATATATATATATATATATATATATATACTATTTATATTATATATATATATATATATATATATATATATATATATATATATATATATATATTATCTCACTTGTTATAGTATCATGTGCAGTGTGCAAGACAGGAAAAATGCATGTAATCCTCAGTCATCACTATTATAATTATTATACACACTGTTATAACATTTATTAATCAGTAAACATTGCTTTAACCTACCTTTGCGAGATCCAGCTGCCTCACTTTACTGCTGATGTTTTCTGCCAATGTAGATGTGAAAGAAATCATCCCGGACAACTGAGCAGCGTCGTTGTTGATCATCTGTAAATTTGGACTGCAAACAAGGCAATACAACAACGGGGTGAACACATTAGTGTTCTGAGCTCAAGAAGGTTATGAATAAACTTAATACACAAGTTATGAAATATAGATAGTTCCACATGCTGGATAATGTGAGAAGTGAAACCAATACATACACCATTGAGTTGAGACAACACATGTCAGGTTGTTGCTTAAGGAGCACCACCAGTTCTTCATTTACACGTGCCTGGGTAAACAGAAAGCATTTTGGGTTAAACAAGATTTGGGTGTGAAATATCACCCTACATTGCACGTTCTCCTCCAGACAGAGAGGGATTGCATTCCAAAGATGCAGTAAATCATTAGTAAAGCTAAAAATCAATTCTTCAAAGAACGTATATATTAAAATAAATAACGCAACATTCATGTAACAATTTACTAAACAATGTGATATTTTTGTTGACAAATATCCGTTACAAGCGAGCCCTATAGATTTGTGTGTAGTGAGTTTCAAAACAAAAACGATAGCCATAAAAATTCAAAAAAGACAAAATAGCTCCATTGAAAATGCCATGCTTTTGTCAATACTATAGCACCTATTTCATATGATCTACTTTAGTCTGCACATCAAAATTCAAATTGTTGTAGAAAATTTTAATTGTAAAAGACATATAAAATATAATTTTTTATAGGTCTGGTAGTTTTGTGGTTGATGGTTGTGCTCCTTTATTTGTGTAAATGCCACAGTGGCACTTCTGGTTTCAGGACTGATTTTTTTTCTCTTCCACCAACACATACAAAGTTGTGTACAGACTGTGGGAATATGCAACATTCAAAACACCTAAAATTAAGTAGTAGTCTTAGAGGGAAAAATTTACCAAATCATGGAATTCATGCACATACTTCAGGACAATTCCAGAGCAAAGGGGAATAAACTACTAGGGGCAGGAGATATCTTTCCTGCCAGCTCCAATACCACCTTTCAGAGTAATCTAGAGGCTCTGTTTTAACTGCTTGGCCCTGTCCACCATATGTGTGTCCCTGGAATTTGCAGATAAACTATCAAACCCAGAATGCCTATTGCTAGGTACTTCAAACAAAAATTAAATATCATGATACAACATTGGCAATTGATTTAAATTAAAGGTAACATGTAAAGGAACCCTGAACTGTTTATTTTATTAATAATTAATATATCTTTATTAGATCCAAAGATATTGCCATTTTAATATGGCAAAAATTCAGAATTTTTTTATCTCGTATGCAGACAAAATACTCTCATTTTTGTGTTTTCTTTCAATAGATGTATGATTAAAATAAATTTAATTTGTACAAATATTTTAATAATGTTTTCAGGATCTGCAAGCACATTAAAGAAACCACAGCTGAGCTCTCCCTGGCAGTAACCTTCCTATTCCAGGCCTCCCTCCAATAAGGAACCCCATCTTATTGGCAAAAAGCAAATATCGTCCCTGCATTTTAAAAAGTGACGGGGCAAAACTTAAAAAATTACCACCCCATCTCCCTAACTTCTGTCCTCTGCAAACTCCTTGAACACAATCCATTCCTATATCATGTCCCATTTTGACTCCCACAACATCCTCACAGAAGCACAACATGGCTTCAGGAAGTGCAGATCTACAGAAAAATAGCTGCTACTAACAATACATCTGGCTCATACACCTGAAGAGAGCAGCCAAATGAACTGCGTTCTCCTTGACTTTTCAAAGGCATCTGATAAAGCGCCACATTAAAATTGCATTACTACAGTGTCCGGGGCCATATACTGGAATGGATCAAGTCATTCCAACACAAACGCACACAGCAAGTCCTAGTAAACAGTAAATCCTCCAAACAAGCCCCAGTTCTGTCAGGCGTCCCTCTGGGCACAGTGTTGGGTCTGCTGCTTTTTCTCGCATACATCAATGACATGCCTGCCTGTGTGACATTGAACATCAAACTGTTCGCAGACGACAGCCTGTTGTACCGCAGGATCAGCAGTGGAGAAGATTGTGTGCGCCTGCAGGAAGACACGGACAAGCTACAAGGATGGGAGAAGACCTGGCTCATGAGCTTTCAACCCGTAAAATGTAAAGTCCTGCAAATCACAAACAAAACAAAACCCATTATTTCAGACCGAGACATCCATGGCCATAAATTATCCGTTGCCATTGACCACATCCCAAAATCAAAACAGCAGAAAGCTAGGCAAGTGCCTGCTGCTACTGGTGAATGCCTGCACAACACATCCAAGTACCTGGACGTCAGCATCAACAGCAAACTATCATGGAACCACCACATGGCTGCCATCACAAAGAAAGCCAATACCACCATTGCCTTCCTCAGACACAACACCAGCAACTGCTGCTCCAGACCTGTCAAAGCCTATTGCTACCAGACATGTGAGACCAACATTGGAGTACGCTTCATCTGTGTGGGATCCTGCCACCAAAAGAAACAGACAAACTGGAGGGGGTGCAGTGGCATGCCGCCAGATATGTATACAGCTACTGGCGACGCCTGAGCAGTTCTACCAGGATGATACAATTTCAGTGGCAGTCCTTAGAACAGCACAGGTGCATGGCGAGGTTCACTATAATGTACAGGATACAGAACAGCCAAGACCTAGTAGACATCCCTGCCACATATCACCAGCACGTACCCACTGCGCCCCAGAACACTTAACTGAAGGGTACAGAGGACACCCGTTCCAGCTGGTGCTCCTGCAGTCACGAATCCTGGCATACCAGCAGTCGTTTTTCGTGGCAACACTAGCCCCCTGGAACAGCCTTCCGGCCACAGTTGTAAAAGCTCCCTCTCCGACTGGATGCTTTCAAGCTATGCCTAGCCAGCGCTGCCATTAACACTAGTCACTACCGTTTAATGTGGCCCTTGATTTTAAATTACACTAGCACATTGTATTACAAACATCTTAACCACATCTGCACATGTACATTCAGTCATGCGCGCACAAGCACCTTTCACGTTGTCGTATACCTAGTGACGGTAGTGAAATAACGGAAGGTGGGCGATATCGAAGGGATTATGCTTACTGAAGCCTAATAGAACCACCAAGAATATTGTTGTCAAAATTAAGCATGCATGTATTCTTTGTTACCACACCATGACTACCTACTTCTTCTTTACAAAGGTTTTGTAGCCCTTTCTGGATATCTTCTAGAGTTGTTAGTTGCTGTAAATTACTACGTCTACTGTCAGACGTGGCCGCCATCGCTACGGAAGAGTTATTACGTCCCGAGTCGGAATCTGTCCGATTCCGGTATCGAAAATGTCCGATACCGGAATTGGGTGGTGGGTCGCTGCGCATTCGTGTAGTGTATTCGAAGTGCCTTTTATTTTGTTTAAATGTTAATTTCCCTCATGTCTGACATTTAAAATTAAATTTAACAAGTGAAAATAAAATTGTCATGTTTATGCACATCATGTAGTGTAATCGCTTCACAGTGATCTCGGCCTGTTTTGGTGAACTCGGCCTGTGCGGCAGTGAATTCGGCCTGTACAGCAGTGATCTCGGCCTGTATAGCCAGTGATCTCGGCCTGTTTGAGGGCGTGATGTTGGCCAGAAATAAGTGTTTAAAATAAAACGTTGATTATGTATTGTGATAACTGATATATATATATTTGACTCAATAATGTTCAATATTGTATAGTGCATGGTCGGACTGACTTATTTTTTACAGCGATCTCGGCCTGTTTCTATAACGGGCCTTTTTATTATAGTTATGTCCAACATATTTAAATTAAAACTATAAATTATCATCAGCAAATTTTGCGTGCTAAATATAGCCATTTTAATTAATCAGTTCTAAGTAATATTTTATTAGTATGTACAATCCATTGCCGTGATGTGTACTGATATCATAGTATATATATTATTTATAGACAGTTGTTGGTTATAATGTAGATATATATTTATTTTCGTTATTCGAGTGGGACAACGTTCCGACTCAGAATCGTGGCTAGTTTGCAGAAGACAAAAGACATAATGTAGAAACTTTGTATTTTTATTTATAATTTCCTCAAAATCAATACATAAATGTTGTGACGTAACCTATGCAATTCTAAATCTAATCAACACAATAACAGCAAAGATGGGGGAAACCAACCAAGAAAGAATTAGAAATTATATACAAGTGTTATTATAACCATATACCACACAGTACAATTAAATCGTAATCATAATATAAAATCATGAATACAATCTAAAATATGAATTTTATATAATATACCTCCCTCCCTCCCTCCCCCTCCCCCTCCCCCTCCCCCTCCCCCTCTATCATAGAAGTAGAGTAGAAAGATAGGCAACTGTTTGGAGAGAGCACACTTAATGCATCACAGGGCCATACAATCGGGCAAATGTCTTCAGCCACTGCATCACTGTCTTGTCCCCAGATCGATACAGGTCCCACTGCGTGGCAACCTTCCCCTGCTGGTTTCGAAATGTCTTTTTCTGGTGCCTTCTCAGTTTACCCTCTGACACCAGTCGCAGGGTGATTTCGATCTGAGGAACATTCAGCTCACATTTTCATATATGGACGTAAGAAATATTAATATTACTGTGTGATCTTTTGGTCCTTGTATATTCGGACTGCATGACGTTACCTAAAATGAAGATGGCAATATTTTTTTCAGGTTTGAATAAAATTTGTCCTCACACTTGTACTAAATTTGTAAAGTTTGTAGGTTGCGTCAGGGTAATTAAACTGACGTTGCAGTGACAATGCTGACGTGACCAGCGCCCACATTTGCCGTGTTGTTAGGTGCCTGTGACAGACGGGTTGGCGATGGTGGCGATTGTGGCGGCGGCGGCGGCGGCTGCAGTGGTACCAGTGTGTGCACCTGCCAAGAAGACAATGACTGGTTTTAGTCCAAAAACACATCGATTAACACATTTGAAGCAATATGCAATTATTTAAAAGTATAACTTTATATAATTACGGGTTGTGTGCACTCGTGCCAGCCACTTGAATTTACAAAAAATGCAGGATTTGCATGATAAATTATTTACAATTAAATTTTTGTAGTTCGACCAATATTACCTTTGGTGCACAATTGCAGCACCTCCATTGAGGCAGGTCAACAAAACCCTTGATCAGCTGCCTGTAGAAGGCTCTGCCGACACCTGCAAATTCATACGAATAAATGTATGCTATAATTATGATGAAATATTAAGAAACCCAATACATCTGATGAAATATTCAGAAACATAATACAACCCATACTTTTTTATACATCAGTTCTTGTTGCCATCCCGCCACATAGCAATTAGCTTTCGGGTTGTCATTATTTCTGTATAGTATCAACAGTGAAAAGGACTGTATACCACATGCAACATATTTGTCCCGCACACTCTGTGTTGCCATAAGTTGCACCTGTCGCACAAAAGAGCCTCAATCTTGACGTTCACGCACGATTCGTAAACAACGGAGACACGTGGAAGGCTCGCGATTCATGATCACGATCACAAACAATAAAAATCTTGTAGTCATATTTTTATCAACTATTAAACTCTTATAGTCGTACTTTCACAAACAATTCAAACATCACACTTGTAAGTAAATCCAGAGCTGAGTCCTCGATATTCCCCTCTTTATAAAGCTGGGTGGCGGCTACGATTGGTAAGAATCTGACCAATCATCTTTATAGAACACGTCGCTCTTACCTCAGCCCACGTCGATTTGGTCTCCCAAGCAATTAGTTGCTTTTGTAGGCCTACTCGTCGACAACATCAAAAGGAAGCCATGTTCAGACAAACAACACGAACAGATCTGCTCAATGAAACAATGCAAGAGCAGAAAGCCAATGACTACCGCCTGCTTCTACACATTCTTTACTCACACAAATCAAAGATAGACAAAATGAAAAGATCAGCTCAATAAAACAAAGCAAGAGTAGGAAGCACATTATTATGACATCCACCTTTTTTTTAACTTACAAATAATATTTAAAAACTGATTACTGCATGGTAAATATTAACGGGATATTATATTTGTGACGTCATTGCGACACCTATATCGGCTAAGAATAAGATCCAGACCGATCGTAAAAAACATCTTTATTGCATTGAACATTGTTTATCGTAACAATAAATACATGATACAACTTCTTGTATCGATAAATGTGGCCTACATTACTATAACAAGGCCCGTAATAAAAGACAGGCCGAGATCACTGCATACAGGCCGAATTCACTGCCGCACAGGCCGAGGTCACTGGCCGAGTTCACCAAAACAGGCCGAGATCCCGAAAGGCCGAGATCACCGGCAACGGTGAAATCGTAATGCGTTTTGGGTATACCGCCTTTTGTTTACATGTTTAACTCGAGTTCAGATTTGAGATGTTGAGTGAAGCGTGCGGCTCATAGACATGAAAACGTAGCACTGTGATTGATGATCTGGTGAATTATGAAATCAATAGTTGAAGCAGTGGCACTGCTTTAAATAATGTTTTAGTCAACTGGTATTTCACCAGTCCAACAGTATTAACTTTTAGGTAATCGTTTACTTTACTAGCCTAAATTATTAGGGCTTTAAGCCGACGGTCTCTCCAGCATTTTTGTACCTGGATGCGTTCCTTACATCATTCCGCATATGTTCCAGTAAAACAACAGTTCATATATTCTTAAAAAATATTGTGTTTTAGGCCACTTTTAATCAGTTTACACATCAAAACCGTGGAACCGATTGCATGATAAACATGGTGCGATTTGTGCATTACTCACGCCTCGGTGCCATCAGAACCGCGAAGGCGATGTTTGTGTGTACTGGCACTAGCTCTGGTATTGAGCATACAATAATGCAACGTAAAAAAATGAAGAGAAAAAATTGAGAAAATGGGCTCCAAAAATGTTTCAAACGAAGAAATTCTAGACAAAAAGTAAAAACATTCTCCACAGTTTTCATATTATTCGCAACATTTGTAGAGCACATACAGTCACTTCTAACGTAATATTTCATATTTTATTTAATGAAATATTTGATGTTGCAAATATTATTTGTATGATTCGCCATTCTAATCCTCATGCAAGCCGGTGATCTAAATCCAAACCCTGGCCCTTACAAGCCTAAATTCCCTTGTGCCATCTGCGAAAAAGCAGCAAGATGGGAACAACGAGCGACTTGCTGTGACCAATGCCATTCCTGGTACCATGTAGATTGCATGGGAATGTCCACATTTGCATATAATGCCCTCCAAAACAGCCAGGTTTCTTGGATTTGCTGCCAGTGTGGCATTCCAAATTTTGCAAGTTCGCTTTTCTCAAACTCATCCATAGAGCTAGCAAATAGCTTTTCTATTCTGTCGGACTTGTCCACATCTGATTGCAGTGAGCCACTAAGTCCACCTTTAGCTACTTCTTCTCCCCGCATACAAAGAAATAATAACAGTAACTGCAGTAGTACCAGAGCATCTAAAACAAGTAGAACTTTTACTAAGAAACAAATCCAGAAAAAACCTACAAAGAGACAATCTCTAAAGACCCTGGTCATAAACTTCTGCAGCACCAGGAACAAAGTTTCAGACCTTGCAGTGTGCATTGAAAATTACAGCCCTGATATAATCATAGGCACTGAAACACACCTAGACAGTTCTGTTAGCAGCAGTGAGCTGTTCCCCTCTAACTATTCTATCATTCGCAAATACAGAGACTTTGACAATTCCAAAGGAGGAGTCCTGATAGCCATAAAAAATTATCTCATAGGAACCCACAGACCAGAGCTCTATACCAATTGTGAAATCATCTGGGTCACCATCAAAATACAAGGATCTAAATATATCACAATTGTGGCATTCTACAGATCACCACAATTTGGCAACACTAATGACTATATGAATGAACTACGGGAATCCATAAACAAAATAAAACGTTCAGACAACGAACAAATATGGCTAGCTGGAGATTTTAATCTACCCGATATAGATTGGGACATACTCAGCACAAAACCAGGCGGAGCTGCTCCCGGCCTATCAAAATAATTAATTGAAATTGCTAATGACTTTGGACTAGAACAAGTCGTCCGTGGACCCACCAGAATAAATAACACTTTGGACCTGTTCTTCACAACAAACACCACCCTTGTTGAACGATCTACAGTTGTACCAGGAATAAGTGACCATGACGGCATCCCAGTAATCATAAACAGCTGCAAGCCCAGGGTTATCAAACAAAAACCGCGCAAAATATACATGTACCACAAAGCTAACATACAGGCTCTGAAAGAAGAATTACTCAAATGGAATAACGAATTCACATCAAGGGATGCATCCATGAACACAGTCAATGAAATGTACACGGAATTCCAAACTGTTCTTGAATCAATAATGAACTCTCACATACCAACCAAAATAATATCTAAGCGTAACCAAACACCTTGGATCAACAGGCAAATCAAACGATTACACAAACGTAAACAAAGAGCTTTCAACACACAAACAGAAAAATCAAACCATTTGAAATTTTTAGTAAAGCACGTAAGGCCACACACGAAGAGACAAGAACTGCACATAGAAGATATATCTCGTCCATTTGTTCTGACTCGCCCAAACGATTCTGGTCCTACATCAAAAGCCTGACAGTTGATACAATCGGTATACCAACCCTAACCAAAAAACAACAGGCTAGAGTCAGATAACAAACTGAAAGCCGAAATTCTGAATAACCAGTTCAAGTCAGTCTTCACAAGCGAAAACACCAACCTACCACAAGAACCAAGCACAAACATACCAGCCATGCCAGACATCATCATCATCACAACAGAAGGGGTTGCTAAACTATTTCACGACTTAAATCCAAACAAGGCAACAGGACCCGACGATGTGCCCGCCAAATTCCTCCAACTTGCCGCCAACGAATCAGTCTAATCTTCCAGAAATCACTCATCACAGGGGAAATCCCACTCTCTTGGGTACGGGCCAACATCACCCCCATATTCAAGAAGGAAGACCGGTCCCTTGCATCAAATTATCGTCCCATCTCCTTAACATCGATATGTTGCAAAATCCTCGAACACATTGTATTCTCTAACATCATGAACCGCTTTGACTAATACGCAATCTTAACAGACAGACAACATGGCTTCCGCAGAATCTCAATTAATACTCACCACACTCGATCTAGCTAATTCTTTAAATAATAAATCCCAGACTGACATGATAATAATGGACTTCTCAAAAGCATTTGACACCGTCCCCCACAACCGGCTTCTAAATAAATTAAACAGATATGGCATCCACAATAATACACACACCTGGATCTCAAACTTCCTTAAATGTCGCAAACAAAGAGTTGTTGTCGGTGGAGAACACTCGACCTGGACCAAAGTTGTTTCGGGTGTACCCCAGGGCACGGTACTGGGACCGTTACTTTTCCTCATATACATCAATGACCTACCTGACAATATTCACTCCGCAGTCCGTCTGTTTGCAGATGACTGTGTCCTCTATAGAGAAATAAAAAATGAGTTTGACTCACACGAACTCCAGAAAGATCTAAACAGGCTGGCACAATGGGAACATGACTGGCAAATGCATTTCAATACCCAAAAATGCTTCGACATGAGAATTACACACGCAAGACATGTAAAACACTACAATTACACGTTAGGAGATTCAACACTACAAGAAACTGACAGTCATCCCTATCTAGGAGTCTGTATCACCAAAGATCTCACCTGGAACAAACACATCCATCAGATCACAGCCTCAGCTAACCGCACACTTGCATTCGTCAGACGGTATCTCCACTCATGCCCCAAAAACATCAAAACAACTGCCTACGCAATCCTTGTTCGCATACTCCTAGAATAGTCATCATCCGTATGGGACCCCCACACCCAGGTTCTCATTAACAAAATAGAGATGGTGCAAAGACGAGCGGCTCGCTTTTGCCACGACGACTACACATCCAGAGAAACTGGGTGTGTGTCAGAAGTGATTAAAAAATTACAACTAGAGCTACTAACAACCAGGAGAACAAACAGACGGCTCACCATATTTCACAAAGAAATCCACAGTCATCTATCATTGCCTTTCGCAAACCTCCTCCAACCCATCAAACGCCACTCATGGCATCTAAATAGCAAAGCCTTCAACACTATACACGCGAGCAAGAACTGTTACAAATTTTCTTATTTTCCCTGAACAATAAAAGATTGGAATTCATTACCAGATGCAACAGCCAACATCACAGAACCACAGCAATTTAAGCAAGCGCTCACACACTTAGTCCCAAACAAACATGACTAAATAGCATGCGCACCCAACCCTGACTGTTTGACTCCATAGGAGTGTTGGCCAGTATTAATACAAGACAAGACAAGATGAAAATTATGTGGTCGATATTTGATGTTATGCGCATGTGCAACTACAAGGGGGACATCTCATTACATGTCATTGTTAATATAATTAAATTTAAAAGAATGCATGGGTTAAATTATCTGTCGTTTGGTGAACAAAGATATTATTGTTTTTGTAATTAAAAATTATACTGATGATATTGCATGTCATGCGCATGTGCAACTTTAAAGGGACAACTCTTTGCATGTCATTGTTAACATAATTAAATTTAAAAGAATGCATGGGTTAAATTATCTGTCGTTTGGTGAGCAAAGGTTATTGTTTTTGTAATTAAAACATATATTGATGATATTGCATGTCATGCGCATCTTTAAAGGGACAACTAATTGCATGTCATTGCTAATATAATAAAAAAAATTTTTTTTATAGTTATGCTGATATTGCATGTCTGGTTTCCCTCTGATGGGGAGGGGGTGATAGAGGGAGGGGGAGGGAGGGAGGGAAGGAGGGGGAGAGGGAGGAGGAAGGGGGGAGGGAGGGAGGTATTCTGTGCTATCTGTTTTCGCAGCAATATAGTGCGGAGAAATCGTGATGTAGTACCGCCTTGCCAGTGATTAATGGGAAGAAGAAGATATAGCTCAGAAACAATTTTAACTGTTCATATTAAATAACATTAATTACTTTCCCATAATACATGTGAATTAAAAGCATTCTTTCATTGCGCATACACACATTCAACAAAATATGTAACATTAATTAACATATTAGTAATTAATTAATCGACGTGCTACACTATTGTAACTGCTAGTGTGATTTTGACGTGTAATAAATAAAACACAACAGTTTACAGTTATTTAGCTTTCTTAAAGGGATAGAGTCTTCATAGAGTATTCAGTATCCTTGGCACAATAATTACGGAAAAACAGAAATGTATTATTATCATTATGGGACTACATAACTTTTCATTATCATTACAAGCCATCATTGTCAGTTTCATTATCATTACCATCAATGACCAGTTATATGTAAAGAACTCCATGAACCAACTATTGTCAGTTTCTTATATTTATTTGAATGAAAAGGTCGCAAAGTAACAATGGTATTTTAATGCTGTCTGCTGGTGTAACTCATACTGTGCTGCTGCTTGGCGGGTTTATTGATACAGATGTTAAAGACAGTAAGCTTATTGCTGGTCCACTGCTGGAAGTCTGGAACCCATATCAGTGAAGTGATCACCAACGAATGAATGGCTTCAATTAAAAGCCTGTCCCCATCAGGAGGCTAGTGTGAAAAGGACAGTTAAGTGGGGACTCTTGATAAGCCTATGGTGTCCTTGTCAGCTTGCCATATGGGCCTTTGCCATGGATGGCAATCTTGTTAAATATTTTTACAAATGGAGAACGGATATAACTCCTCAGGGACAAAACCCCTAATGCTCATTATTATTTTGACCTTGCAGCAATGCAACATAATTTTTTGGCATCTTGTTTATTAAAAATAATTCAGTCACGTACATGTTGACACTTCATATGTATTGAATAGGAGAAATACCAATGATGTGGCTAATTACGTATTAGATGATCTTTACACTTTTTATTATACAAAATCAGTAGACCTAGCATCACATCACAACATACATTTCTTTTGTCCGGAGATGGTAATGTAGGTATATAGACACACTTACTCTGGATATAATGCCCCCACCTAAATGGAAACGAGGACTAAAAAACCTCCTCACATAACTACCTAAAAATACAACATGCAGTATATGTAATAACCTTTATTTGCATTGTAAAAATTTAGTTACACATCTTTATTGTGGGAGGAGGGGTGAGTGCTGAGTACGAGTACACCACCTGTACCATGGCTAATCCGGCACATGCTTTATACAATTTTCCTGTTATTGTTGTTCCGATTAATGCTTTGATTATATACCCCTATGTAAGCGCATGCAGAAATAAGGTAAATTGCTGTAGGAAATCTTTGTCCAAGCCTAAATAATAACACTATTTTGTAAGTATTTACATCATGTGGCTTTCTTCCGCGCACCGAGGGCCTCTGTCCGAGGCAGTTGCACAAAAGAAATTGTGTAACATTTACACGAACTGCAGTGACGGGCGCATAACCGTCAAATACACATTGAATGCACAGGAATGTGTATCCGCTGGATGTGAGCTGTGAATGTGTTATCAGTCATTCGATCAAGAAATGTGTATTCAGACAAATCTGGTGATACTACAATTGCACATACACACAGCATATACATGAAAAGCAATATATATATGTGGTTTGGTTACTCACCAGTTTAGAATTATTAAAAAAACTAAATATGTATTTGGTGTTCCCCAAAAATATTAATATGCATATAATTTAATTATTATTTGTAAATTATTTAAATGAACATGTTAATGTAAAGAGAGTACATTAAATTGTAAATTTATATCAATTTACTTAAATTTATATCAATTGACTTAATTATATTAAAGTACTCCTTCCCTCCTTCCTTAAAGTTGCACATGCGCATGACATGCAACATCATCAGTATATTTATTTTTATTACAAAAACAATAACCTTTGTTAACTAAGGTAGGTAAAAGGTAAAGTCATCCCCCAGGCATTACGCCTTAGGAAGCCATGAAGGCTTATATGGCCAGTGCTTAAACCTGGTTTCTGTAGTGCGAAGCAACTTAGAGTGCAGTTATACTGACTCTCCTGGACGGGACACTAGTCCATCGCAGGTACCTTCCAAACAGTGTTTGTACTCATTTGCAGCTGAGTAGACTGAGGCAAAGTAGGGTAAACAAAATTGCCTAAGCTTCGAAAATGAACTCACAACCCTTGAATTTAGAGTCCAACACTTTAACCACTAGGCCACGGCTGCCCCCTCTGTTGTTTAGTTGTTAACTAAACGACAGATAATTTAACCCATGCATTCTTTTAAATTTAATTATGTTAACAATGACATGCAATGAGTTGTCCCTTTAAAGTTGCACATGCGCATGACATGCAATATCATCAGTATAATTTTTAATTACAAAAACAATAGTCTTTGTTCACCAAACGACAGATAATTTAACCCATGCATCCTTTTATATGTTCTTATATTAACAATGACAAACATTGAGTTGTCCCCTTAAAGTTGCGCATGCGCATGACATGCAATATCAACAGTATAATTTTTAATTACAAAAACAAGTCTTTGTTCACCAAACGACAGATAATATAAATTAAATTAAATTAAATTTTATTATATTAACACTGACATGCAATTGTAGTTGCGCATGCGCATAACATCTAATATCAACCAAATAATAAAAAAATAAAATAATATTTGCGACATTAAATATTTAATTAAATAAAAGATGAAAAATTACGTTACAAGTGACTGTATGTGCTCTACAAATGTTGCGTTTAATATAAAAACTGGGGAGAATATATTATTTTTTTTGTAGAATTCTTTCGTCTGAAATTTTTTTTTAGCTTACTTTCTCTTTTTTATCTTTTAATTTTTGAAGATGCGTAATTGTACGCGCGATACACACAAAGATCGCCTTCGCGGTTCTGATGGCACCGGGGCGTGACTAATGCGCAAATCGCACACGCGCCATGTTTATCATGCAATCGGTTCCGCTGTTTTACTGTGGAAAACTTATTAAAAGTGGCCTAAAACACAATATTTTAAAAGAATATATAGACTTTTTTACTGGAATATATGCAGAATGATGCAAGGAACGCATTCAGGTACAAAAATGCTGGAAAAACCGTCGGCATAATGCCATAATAATTTAGGCCAGTTAAGTAAACGATTATTTGGGGCTCTTAGATTTTGATTTTTTAACAAGATTGCCATCCTAAACAACAAGTTCCGGATGGCAAGTGGACAAGGAAGCCATTGGCTTATCGAGAGTCCAACAATTTTATCATCTATGTGTAGCCCGCTCTTATCATATATCTGTCAATTCTATTTTTAAACAAATTCACACTACTAGCATTAACACAATCATTTGGCAGTTTGTTCCATTCATTTATCACCGTGTCGAAAGAGTACTTTCTCATGTCCAACCTACACTGTTCCTTAACTAATGCTGCTTTGTTTCCTCTGGTTCTACTGCCTTCTTTAAGTTTGAAGAACATACTCCTATCAACATCCTTATAACCGTTCACTATTTTAAACACTTCTATTTGGTCTCCTCTTAGTCTCCTGGTCTCTAGTGTTGTCAAACCACGTCATTGTCATAATAAGCGACTTTCGTAACTAAGGTGTCTCAATTCTGGAATCATTTTAGTTGCCCTTCTTTGTATTCTTTCTAGTTTGTCTATGTCCTTCTTACGATACGGCCTCCATGCTTGTATACAATATTCCAAATGTGGTCTAACTATTGCTTTGTACAGGGGTACAATTAGCTGTTTCTCCTTATATGTGATTGTTCTCCTAATTAGCCCTAGAATTTGATTTCCTTTCGAAGCAGCAATCCCACATTGCTCTGAAACTTTCAAGTCAGCACTAAATGTTACACCTAAGTCCTTTTCTTGTGTGGTTCTACCTAGTACAGCATCCCCCATTTTATATTCTTTGTCCATGTTTCCATGTCCTATGTGTATGCATTTACACTTCCCAAAATTGCATAACATTTGCCATTTTTCTCACCATTTAACTAATTTATCTAGATCATCCTGTACACTTTCTTTATCTGTATCATTAGTAACATTTCTGAATACTTTTGTGTCATCTGCAAATTTCAGTACTTTGCTACATATGTCATCTTCCAAATCATTTATATATATTAAAAACAGTATAGGGCCTAATACTGATCACTGTGGTACCCCACTCAGAACAGATTTCCAGTTTGAAATCTCACCATCTACTATTACTCTCTTCTGTGTGTAAGCCACTTTTCTATCCAGTTGATTACATCATTGCCTATACCATGGGCTTTTTGTTTAAGTAACAATCTTTGATGTGGCACTTTATCGAAAGCTTTCTGAAAATCTAAATATACAACATCCACTGGTGACCTGTCATCTACACACTTTGTAATTTCTTCCAAAAAACATAAAAGATTGGTTAGACATGACCTTGCTTTTAGGAACCCATGTTGAGATGTATTTATTAATTTATGTTTTAAAAGGAATTCCACCATGTGGTCTCTAATTAATGTTTCGAGTAATTTACATACAACTGATGTTAAACTCACAGGTCTGTAATTTTCTGGTTTGTTCCTCGATCCTTTCTTAAATAGCGGTGTAATATTTGCTTCTTTCCATTCTGAAGGAACTATTTCTTCTTCTAGTGACAAGTTAAACACGTTTGCTAGTGGTGTACTAATTTGCTCAACAATTTCCTTAAGCAGTTTTGGTGGTATCCCATCAACTCCAGGTGATTTATTATCTTTCATCTTCTTAATTTTCTTTGCTATCATTTCAGGAGTTACAAATAACTGCCCCAAATGTTCTGATTTATTGCCCTAAAATTTTTTTAATGGATCTGGAAGTGAGCTGATATATTCTGTGGTAAAAACTGAGCTGAAATACTCATTCAGGACATCTGCCATTTGAAACCCGTCTGAAATTGTTTCCACTGTTGTTTTCCAGTGGTCCCACCTTATCTCGAACTTTCTGTTTACTCCTTACGTAAGCATAGAAACTCTTGCTGTCATTTTTTATATTACCTGCCAATTTTTTTTCAAAGGTTCTTTTAGATTTTCTAATTTCAGGTTAAGTGCATCTTTGTAGTTTGTTTAGTTTTCTACATTTCCAGTGTGTTTATATACCCTCCACAGCATCTGTTTGTGAGCAATTTTTCTAATAGCCTCTTTCGACAGGTGTTTCTTCCTGGACCTTTTCCCTTGTTTTCTTAAGGAAACAAATTTCTCAATAATGAAATACCTTGAATTGCAACATGCACTTTGGAAATCACACCGTACTCACTGAATTTTCCTTTTCTGCACCCTGTCCACAACTGACACTGCCCATTGGCAGACAATATCACCTTATCTTGTAATTTTGCGGTGTACTTTTTACAAAAATCAACATCCATGTTTTCTGTTTCCGTTGCCATGACACTCTATAAATAAAAATGGTAATTGTGCAGAAAAAAATTAAATTTACCCTGTTAATAAAGGTAAATGAAAATCATGCATTCATGCAAAAAATCTATGTCCTACCTAGTTGTTGGAGTTGCTTACATACACGAGGAACCACCACCTGTGCTGGACAGAAAACACATATATGAGCTACTTCAGCTTGAGACATTCTATATTCCAGTACAACACTCGAATACACTCACTTTTTCAGTTCGCTCGAATGAACTTGTAACATAATTTTCGGAATAGTCCAGCATGTGTTCTGTAATCAAATTCTATATAGCCAGTTGTTATTCCATACTATAAATTATAATAACTTTTTTACCTGGTGCCACAATACACCTATGTAAACAGACCCAAATATAACTTTCTAGTGTGGATTACTGAAAAGCCAGACATCTCAACTTGTCGAATTGCATAACATTACATAACCTACTTAGTGAAGTCCTCAGAAACAACTCACCTTCCCTGTGGAACAGTTAGGTCAGCTCACTAGACCAATTCAGATAACAGCTGGGCCTGTCCAGGATTTTCTCAACTCCCAATAGATGTGTGCTCTTCACATGGACTTGAGTAAAGGTGACTGTGTCTAATTAACTGAAATAAACAAAAGTTGACTGCTGAGAAATTATATTATAACGTGACTTGTTCTGTTTTGATGTAACTTATCAGATGGAGGCTGCACTAGAGTGAATATGTCCCCACCCCCCCCAAAAAAAAATACTGGTCTCCTGTCACTGTCGTCTGGGTTCTCAGGCGGATTAGACATCTTTGCATTCAGATAACGGTTTTGTCACTTTCATTAGTAATTTTACTTGGATTTACCTGGGATTTTAAAATGGAGGAGACAACACATGATAGTAGTAGTAGTAGTAGAAAGAGTGAGGAGAAATGTCCACCTGCTGGTGGAATTAAGATGAAGATTGGCGGCTTCAAGACCGGCCACTGTTACCACAAACCATCAGATGCAGCAATCCAACAGGAACCCAGTGGGGTTAGCAGTGGGGTTTTGTTGCCACGGCTAAGCCAGGATGACTTTGACAGAGTGGTGCAAACCTCTCTTTCAGGATTGCTGGCAGTTTCCGACGCAGAGGGCCGACCAGGCATGAGCAAAATTCTACGGCCACAGCTTGATCAATGCCCTGACCTAACAGACATCTATCTTCAAGCTCACGTACATACAGATACTCATGCAGTTTCTGAAATGCGTCTACTTAGTGTGAACAAAAATGCAGCAATGTGGAATGATTGCTTTAAAGAGCATGCTAGCAGAGAGGACACATGTATTCTTCCACACACTGAATATGACAGACGAAGATCGAGCAACACTTCAAGGATTAATAGAAATGCGACTGGGAAATTCAGCACTCCAGATGACACGACACAGACTTACAACCGACAAGAATGAATCCATTAACCGATCATTCAGTGCTTCATTGCCGAAGAATGTTAAATTCAGTAAAAATGCACATGGACGAGTGTGTTCAGTGATCGATCACGTAAATTATGGAGCGGGGAATTCAATGCTGCGCAAGTTGGAGAATGTACGTTGTCCTATTACGAGAGGTGGACAGGTCAAGCAAATTCAGCATAAGGTGGAATACCAGAGACAATACAAACGTCGATCATCGGTGTGTCTGCATATCCGACATACCAAGTTAAAGCGCATGCAGAACTACTTCGATTCCAAAAGAAACCACCATCCAGAAAATCGATACCTGAAGTGTCAGCTTGATCCAAAACCAGCCACTTGTAAAGGGAAAAAAAGGCCAGCTTCAGAAACGCCAGCAGCAGTAGTTAAGCCAGTGGTCAGAAGGAGTCGCCGCAGAAAGACAACACTGTCAAATGCAAACAGGGAAGATCATCTTTATTCAATGCGATCACGAAAGTCTGCTGATCACAGTTATGCCAGCAGAGAGTAGAGGGTAGATTTTGAAACAAACAGAAAACAGAACATTTCTAACAAATGTGAACTTTCTACTTTCTCCCAGTTTCATCACTCATAGACCTGCAACCACAATACAAGAAACTACCGACAGACAATGGACCATGACTGGCACATGATGCCATCTTGTGAGCTATACATCAATCGACATTCGAAGATCTCACTCAGCATGGGCTGACAGACACAACTGCATAATATTGACTTCAGCAGACGACACTTTGAAAAAACTGAAGGATTCAACACATCTCGAAAAATTTAAGTTTTACTATTGCATTGAAATACCTTGAATTGCAACATGCACTTTGGAAATCACACCGTACTCACTGAATTTTCCTTTTCTGCACCCTGTCCACAACTGACACTGCCCATTGGCAGACAATATCACCTTTTCTTGTAATTTTGCGATGTACTTTCTACAAAAATCAACATCCATGTTTTCTGTTTCCGTTGCCATGACACTCTATAAATAAAAATGGTAATTGTGCAGAAAAAATTTAATTTACCCTGTTAATAAAGGTAAATGAAAATCATGCATTCATGCAAAAAATCTATGTCCTACCTAGTTGTTGGAGTTGCTTACATACACGAGGAACCACCACCTGTGCTGGACAGAAAACACATATGAGCTACTTCAGCTTGAGACATTCTATATTCCAGTACAACACTCAAATACACTCACTTTTTCAGTTCACTCGAATGAACTTGTAACATAATTTTCGGAATAGTCCAGCATGTGTTCTGTAATCAAATTCTATATAGCCAGTTGTTATTCCATACTATAAATTATAATAACTTTTTTACCTGGTGCCACAATACACCTATGTAAACAGACCCAAATATCACTTTCGAGTGTGGATTACTGAAAATCCAGACATCTCAACTTGTCGAATTGCATAACATTACATAACCTACTTAGTGGAGTCCTCAGAAACAACTCACCTTCCCTGTGGAACAATTAGGTCAGCTCACTAGACCAATTCAGATAACAGCTGGGCCTGTCCAGGATTTTCTCAACTCCCAATAGATGTGTGCTCTTCACATGGACTTGAGTAAATGTGACACTGTCTAATTAACTGAAATAAACAAAAGTTGACTGCTAAGAAATTATATTTCTTTGCTTGTGTTGTAGTCAATGGATTATCTAGGATCTGCCAAGGAAGGCCAGTGGGGGCCAATGGTGAAGGGGGGCAAGCTTTAGTCTACCAGGCTACCATGTAGTGGCGCAATAGGTTACAAAAAACAAACCTTTTAACCATGGGGGGCATAAGTCATGTAGCTTAGAATATGTCAGTCTTTCTACCATTATATAAGCTATTATCTGTAGTCTAGAATTGGTACTAAACTGTACACAGGTGGCTCTTGTGAGAGCGGCTAGTCCTTAGCCTTAACGGGAGTCTCCTGGTCTCTTATTTGATATTTGTTTAATATTTTTAATATTTATACTTGTACGTACTCAATCATTGAGGCCTTATGCACAAACTAGGGTGTGAAGAAGATAAGCAAGTAAAGTAAGTATTCTCATTGGTTGAGTGGCCAAATAAAGAAAATATGTCTGTTATTAAATGCTTGTCAATGTAGCATGGCATATCTGGCACAGCTATGAGCTGGTTTTCATTGTACTTAACTGATAGATACCAAAGAGAAAAAGATAGCTAATTGCTTTTCAGCCGCACTACCCACTTCATGTGGTGTTAATCAGGGTTCTGTTCTTGGACCATTACTTTTTATTCTCTACACTACTCCAATCAGCTCAGCTATTCAAACTCATAACTTCGATCACCACATATATGCAGATGATACACAGATTTGCCTTTCCTTGGCCACCTCGAATATAAATTGCTCCATAAACCAGCTCAGGGATTGTCTCCAGAATATCTTCCAATGGATGACTGACAGCAAATTAAAGTTATCACTGGTACACAAAAGCAGCGTGGTAAACTTGGTTGTTTTTTCCCTGACATCTATACTGAGCCCGAATACTGAGCCTGAATTCCACACCGGTCGTCTCAGCTTGGAATTTTGATAATAATACAAATTTTAGACAGCATATTTCACAAACTTGTCGTTGCTGCTTTTATCACATTCGTGACCGGTATGTCTTTTGCTGTCACTAAAACTATTCTATTGCAACTGCTGTTGTTAGCAGTAGACATGACTATTGCAATTCCCTTTACATACATGTTAAGTTTCACAAATGCAAATGCAAGATATTTATACGTAAATCGGAGGGGCTCAGAAAAGAACTGTAGGTAAATTGGAGGAGCTCGGGATTTCAGAGAATTGTACGTAAATTGGAGGGTCTCAGAGAATTGCGCATAAATCAGAGTATTTAACATCCTCGACATTCATAAAAATTACCAAATCAGCTTTTGTGCCAACTACAATGCATGGGGGGGCTGGCTATATATAAGCGAATAGGCTCCCTGCCCCAAACCCATTCAAGGTATATGTACTATTAAATGGTACACTTGCATGTTAATAAACATTTTGGCAGTAGGCAAAATCTTTGTGGACTAGTAAAATATATAACATGGTTACAATACTCTGATGGTATAAAAAATTTGTTTCAGCTCCTGAAATATATTATGGTATGACAAAAATTACTTACCTAGCAGGCAGTAGCCTGCATATTTGATTACTCTTAAGCAATTAACATAATATCTACTGGCCGGGCCAGGACTGAAGCATTTTCTTTTTCATCAAAGTTTGTGATCCTGGGTGACAGAGGCATTTGTGATCCTAGGTGATGCAGGCAGTTTTTGACAAAAACCTTTTTTATATACTTTTCTTCCATAATGTGCTCTGCTTGTGACAATTATCAAATATATATATATATATATATATATATATATATATGAATTAAATAAAACTAGTATATAATGGAGATGTATTGATGGGCAATATTTGAATTTGATATGCACATGTGGGTGATAATGAGAGACATTTCGTTTAATGCGTATGAATAGCTTCAGCAACATGCAAAACACAAGGATACTATTTAGCTAGGTTTCTCTAGTCCACTCTGCACAAACCTGATTAAACTAACCCTTGCTGTTGTTGTGGGCGTGAGTAAAGATTGACGATCTTTTGTTAGGCTACACAAAAATATTTTTGGTTTCATCAGAAATCCGGGAGATTTGTTCTCCCATTCGGGAGAACAGGAGATTTAATAGATTTCCAGGAGTCTCCTGGCAAATCTGGGAGACTTAACATGTATGCCTCTATCACAATGTTGTTCTCAAGGACATCTTGAAACTTCAACGTTTGGCAAGGATAGTTACCCGGTTTCCTCGTTTCCCTCACTCAGTACCAATTATTAAATTATTGCATTGGCTCCCTGTCTGATATCACATTATTGGCTCCCTGTCTGATGTCACATTATTGACTCCGTCTGATGTCACATTATTGGCTCCCTGTCTGATATCACAATATTGGCTCCCTGTCTGATATCACATTATTTTTTAAGATTTGTACAATTATCTATCAAGCACTTTCATCCAGGCAACCAGCATAGGACTCATTCTGTGATTAGGACTCACGCTGTGATCCAGACTCATTCTGAGAATCTTTAAAACAGTAGGAACTATGGCAAAAACACAGGATCACTAGAAAGCTAAGATTTTAATTCACTGCTCACTCCTGCAAGACAGCCTAAACAGCTTTGATCATCTAGTTCTAATCTACTTTTCATTCCCAGACAAATGTCGAAACTAGAGCTTTTTCAATTGTTGCACTGACTCTATGGAACTCGCTCCCTGTTATTGTTAAGTTTGTAGGAAATATAACAACATTGCACAGTAAACTAAAAACCCACCTGTTTAAACTTGCTTAACCTTCATAGCTCCCCAGCGTACCAATTCAACTGTTTGCAACTGGAACTGCTTATCGATTATGAACTGCTTAATCCCTTTGGTTTTGGTGCAGTGCCGAGCTTAGGTTTCTTGAGGAGTTTTAGCACAATAGAAGTGTTTTATATTGTATTGTCTGTCTGTCTGTCTGCACATACTTACGGCTTCACCCGAGACTTTGTGTGGCTGTCCTGAACGCTGAATGATGTCTGTCTTCCACAGTTGTACTCGACCATGGGTTGCCTCCTCAGTAGATATGTGCTTCTTCAGCGTCTCAGGGCTCATTCTGTGATCCGGACTCATTCTGTGATCCGGACTCATTCTGTGATTCGGACTCATCCTGTGATCCAGACTCATTCTGAGAGCCTTTAAAACAGAACCAGGGGAAGTAGGAACTATGGCAAAAACACAGGATCACTAGAAAGCTAAGACTTTAATTCAAAATACACTGTGCCAAATGTATAGATTAATACTTACTGTTAAAACTGTAGTAGTACTACCACAGTAAAATTAAGATTAAATTCAGATACAACAGAAACTACACTACAATTATGTTTCTTCCCCCACCTTTGCCTCTTCCATTATGACATTGATGTAGGAAGTGCGTGCTTGCATGCATTATAAACTGTGTAATCAACAAACAATTCAACACACCAACATATCCTGATTTTTTTTATGAAGAATAACAAACCAATTTCAGACATGAAAGAGATAGAAAATGGATTTAATAATTTGTTTTACAAATGTTGGTCCAAATCTAGCAAAACATATTTCATTATCTGATAAGGATGTATCTTTTTTATGACTACTCTGGAAAAGGACTGGAAAGTAGTGTTTCCTGTTGAGGACCAGGAAATTATTAGAACTGTTCAGCATAAAAAATAAAGTGTCAACAGAATGTAGTAAAATTAACATGAATATAAAGAAATTATTTCTCAAATTGTAAAACCATTTTAGTCACATTTGCAATGTATCCTTTCAAATGGAAGTATTTTCTAGTAAAACGAAAATTGCCAAAGTTGTTGGTGAAAAGGGTGTGTTTACAAATTACAGACCCATCTCATTGTTACCTCAATTCTCAAAAATACTTGAAAAATTATATAATGATAGGTTGGAGAAATTAAAAAATAAGTATGATGTACTCAGTAGGCTTTAGATCTAATATGTCAACTTATCATGCTTTATTGGAATTAGTTGAAGAAATAAAAAATGCACTAAATAAAAAAGTATGCTATTTATTGACCTAACGAAAGCTTTTGACACTGTTGATTATGACGTATTGGCAAAAAATTGTATTTATATGGTGTGCACGGTATTGCACATCAATGGGTAGTGAGTTATTTGGAAAATAGAAAACTATTTGTTCAGCATAAAAATTGTGATTCAGACATACTAAATGTATGTTGTGGTGTTCCTCAAGGTTCTATTTTAGGACTAAACCTATTTATCATCGTCATGAATGACATTTGTAATATTTTAAAGGTATTTAAGTTCATTTTATTTGCTGATGAGACAAACTTGTTTTATTGTGATAGTAATTTAAATGAATTTATCCAAAGGACAAACACAGAGTTGGATAAGCTGCATGTATGGTTTGCTGTAAATAGGTTATCACTAAATGTTACAAAAACAAATTACATGATGTTTGGAAATCACACATTGAATACAAGCATCTCCATAAATGTCAACAAAGAAGCACTTGATAGAGTTAAGTCACAACATGTTTAGGTATTCTGAATGATGACAAGTTAACATGGAAAAATCACATTTCCTTAGTGAAATCTAAACTTTCAAAGTGTTGTGCAATTATGTACAGAGCCCACTGATGTGACTTGAGTGTATTACACCACTTACTCTTTTTGTCTTATATTATTTGCTGTGCTGAAGTATGGGGCAACACTTATGCTACAAATATTGAGTGTTTAGTCTTGTTACAGAAAAAGGTAGTAAGGTAACTTTGTGGTACAAAGAGGTTGGATCATACATCTCGGCCATTTTATAATCTTTGCATTGTTAAAGTAACAAATATTGTGGAGTTAAAATTGGTATTATTATGTTTAAGTCATATCGTAATCTATTGCCAACGTATGTACAACTGTTTTTCAGTCAGCACGAATCAGTTTATGCAACCCAACAAAATTACGCAATTACTGAAAAGTTTACACATATTAATATGAAAAGTATAAGTTTATCAATTAAAGGAGTACAACTCTAGAATTCTCTTGATAGTTCACACATTTTTTGTTGGAATGTTCATCTTTTCCCAAAAATATAAAGGTAAAATTGTGAATAGTTATGTATCTGTTACGTAACTATTTATGGTGAAAAAATTACTAGAATTAGGGTTATAAAATATTACATTTAATCTAAATTTATTGAGGTGGTTTTCGTTAAATTGACTGTGCAAATTCAAATTGGTTTGGGACGTAATTAAAGTTACTACTTCACATTCGGCCTGCCATGAATGGGCATGAAAATGAAGTCTGTTGTACCATGTTTTGAAAACAAAACAATCTGTCACATGTGTGCAATTGTATAATGTATTTTATTCAGTATGATATATTTCAATTTGTAATACGGCAAGTAACATAAGTAAATATTACACTTCTTTCTTGCCATTTTCGACAATTTTATAGTTATGAAATGTTGTTCTATTATGTCTGCCTACTATTGTTGTTGAAAATATAGATTTATTAATTCATAATACTGTGTGAATAGATTGTTGTGTTGTTATATTATTGTATCTGCAGGTTGTTGGCAATTCTCTATTGTTGTTCTTCTGTGCACGTTGTAGTAACAAGAACAAAACACGCCCTTCCTAGTCACCATGACTAAGCAGTTGTGTAAACATAATCCGCTTACCTGATGAATAACACCGGCTGTCTCTGGTGCCTTCTGCGTCACATGTGCGCCGACCTTTTCCTCCATGGCATAATTTCCCTCTCTTGTTCCCTCTAAGTCCTCCTCTAATTTCGGGATATTGCCTTCAACAGTTTGCAGCATTGCTTTTATAACTTCCTTTTTCCAAACCTCAACATCTTCTCCCCCCTCTCTCTCCTCCAGTTCCTCAAAGTTGGGAGTCTCTCCCAGGGAATCTGGGGATCCATGGGGGTGGTGGATACTACTTGACCAGCGATTCTTGCTTCTTCTTCTCCATCTCTTTCAGCATTGTGATGTGTCGCATCAAGCCGGTCAAGTGGTCAGTGTTGTTCACTCCGGTCAGTTCCCGCAGTGATAGGGTGGCTGCTCGATGCCGAGAGTACTGCAAGCACAAATAATACAACTGTAAATTATTGGTACTGCAAATACATGGTATGTGTGCATGTGCTTTAGGCTGATTTCAGACATTTTATGACCATGCAATACAGAGCTTCGTTATAACGCGGTAGTTGGGGTCCACGATTTTGGTGTGTAGACACTTTTGTAAGGAATTCCCATTTTCAATACAGATTTTGGGGATTAGATAAGCAATATGGCTGTATCCGTGGCACCAACTGCTATAGGGTGCAAAGAGGATAAGTAAATAAGTATGGCTGTATCCCATATTTATACAGATTAATTTGACATTTACACAAAAGTAAAATACATATTTTCTTGTGTTCATAAATTGAATGACAAACTTATAGTGGTCGAACCACAAATACTGTTGCTAGCATAGAAAGTAAGCACATAGATTTCTGATACCTTATTTTATTTTATATACAGTAAAGCATGTCTTAGCGGACACCTGTCTATATCGAACACCTGTCTATAATGGACACTTTTGAAAGTCCTGAATTACTTGCTATTAGTTTGCACTGTCTGCTAACTGCCCAGGTCAAAGTGCATTAACGATCCTGCGAGTCAATCTAGCTGAGCAACCGTTAATACCCACTAACTTCCTAACTTCACTAAGTGTGTATTCTGTGTCATACCATCTGCATAATGTCGTCAAGAAGTATAATAAATGTGCTCCAAATAAGGCAAGCCTCTTGTCTAGCCCTAGCCTAGGCCACCGCCAGCTGTGTCAACTTTCACCCCTTGGCCTCTCTTGGACATAAACTGTTTCAGTTTGCTTTTCCATAACCCTAACCCTGCTTTGTCTTGACAGACTCAAAGTGTAACTCTCAACCCAAGCTCCAACCAAAGTGAACGAACAAGGAGAAATTCACCAATGTTACTATCCGTACGACAGCAGTGGACCGTGTACAATTCATTTCAATTATGTCACTTGGTGGATTAATCATTATTTTATTCATAGAGGGGTCAAAGAAATGGTGATTATATGGGACCAATCACGGGCCCCACACACCAGCTGGTTTCCATGCAGTTGAATGCAGTAACGCTGTGGGATTAATTATATTTTCACCAACTAAGTTTATGACCCACATAACATTATTATATTGTATATAAATGTATTATTATTATTAACTGCAGTTTTGTACTATTCAAAACAGTACCAACTAGCGACTGTAACAAATCATAATGGTGTCGCCTAGTGAGTGTCGACTTAACCAAATTCTCCATAATGGACACCTGTCTCTAGTGTGTGCGTGCGTGCGTGCGTGCGTGCGTGCGTGCGTGCGTGCGTGCGTGTGGGTGTGTGTGGTTTGTGGTGTGTGTGTGGTGTTGTGGTGTGTGTGTGACTGTGTGTGTGTGTGGTGGGTGTGTGTGTGGTGTGTGTATGTGGTGGGTGTGTCTGAGCATACAGCTATGCATGTGTACATATAATGCAACTGCAGTCTGCAATGGGCTAGTCTGGATGAAGAAACTGCCACTATATAACCTGCACACACACACATATGTACACACACTAACACACCTGTACACACACACCTGTACACACACACCTGTACATACACACACACCTGTATGCACACCTGTACACACACACACACACACCTGTACACACACACACCTGTACACACACACCTATACACACACACACCTGTACACACACACCTGTACACACACACACCTGTACACACACCTGTACACACACACCTGCACACACAACTATGGTGTAACTTACTTTGTCAAGCTCTGCCCTTGTGTCGGGAGAGATGGATATTGTATTACCTCTACTACCTAAGTCAAAGTTAATTAAAATACATAGCTGTGAATATTGAGAAATTAAATAATCAAAACATATTCCAGTCATCAAGCATCTGTGATTTACATATTTATAACATTATAAAAAAATACGGTAGTTCATTCACTGGGTAAATAATGCAGTCAATGCATGGTTCTTGTTCATGGTTCTTATGTAAACTATTCACACACTACAAATCTGTAGTGTGTGAATAGCTTAACAATGCACTGGGTACTCTTTCATTAAACAGACATCGCATATTACATAAACTATTCACAAACTACAAATTTGAACATCACCGAACCTGATTCATGATGGGCTAAATCAATTGAGGATGAGCTTTTAAGTTTGAAGAATATATTTCTACCAATATCGTCATGGTGTTGGGTATGAGGCTTACTGTCAAACTACATTTCGATCTGGGGTGTGGGAGTTCTTGAAGAGATGCGATCGCAGACGCCATCATGGATACTAATCCGTGGATCAAGTGATGATGACTCTGCTATCTTGAGCTCGAGCTCAGGGATGAAGGGAGAACCTATTCGCTGTTGACGTTTCTGCTACAAAACAACAACAATGGTTACGATGTAGCTTGTCTTTCATTACACATCAAGTTAGTAGTTTCTATATAAAGTCACCAGTTATGTTCTTCAGCAAAAAAAAAACCTGTAAAGGGTTGAGTCAAACTGTGGGTAGGGGTGGGTGAGTGAATGGGTGGGGGTGGGGAAGGGTTGAGTGAGAGTCAATGGAGGGTGAGTGAAAGTGAGTGGTTGAGAGTGAATGGGGATGAATGAATGGCGGGATGAGTTGGATTGAATGGGGGGTGAGTGAGAGTGAATGGGGGTGAGTGAGAGTGAATGGATGTGTGAGTGAGAGTGAATGGATGTGTGAGAGTCAATGGGGTATCAGTGACAATCAATATTGGTGTGAGTGAGAGTAAATGGGGGTCTGAGTGAGTACTATCCATAACGTTCACTTTTATCACAATTACACTCCTCTAAATAATTTTTATTCATGGGTAAAGCATATCTTTCATGTAATAAATGCAGTTTTTTATTTTTGATGGGTGTTTTCTCAAAACCATGTTTTCCACCTTTGGAAAGAATTATATCTCTGGTTCAAAAGTTTGAAAGTTACATAAGTATTTGTTGCTAAAATGGGGTAGATTCTTAATTTGCCAATAGTAGTTAAAAATGGAAGCCATTGTGTCTGTTACCATAGAAACGGGGGTCTGGCAGAAAAATAATTTGTTTATTCAGTAAGACCCACAGAGTGGGCAGAGTAAATCACACTAACTATGCAAATAAAAAAACATCCTATCGATCATCCGTGTCTCACCTTAAAGTGATGAGGAGTTGGTTCCAGATTTTGGGCACAACTACAGAGAAAGTAGGTAAGCTTCGTCTTAGGTATAATAAGGTGTGTGAGATAGATGTCCAGAGTTGCCTAGAGATCTTTAAAAGATGCAGGAGGCTAGCCAAGTACGGTGGCTGTTGTGTTGATAGAGTGGACAGTTTAAATCTGATTCGATAAGTAACGAGAAGCCAGTGTTACTGTTTAATATGGGCAGTGATTAAACCTACTTCTTAGCGGATAGATCATTGCTGATGTCAGAGGTAGACTGTTGCCCATCTTGTTGTGAGCGAACACTTGAACAGAGTAGGTCTGACTGTAAAGAAGGTCTGTCAGCTGCACCGCTGGAACCTTTACGCAGCCGATGCAGTGGAACTTGTGACTGTGACAGATGCGTTGCACGTTGATCATGTAAACTATGCTGAAGCCACCTGTGGTGTCAGGGGGATGCCAGTGCAGGTCAATGGTGCACATTGTTATGTTGCTCATCTCAATTGGACCCACAGGTGGTGAAGGCAGACCTGTAGGAAAGGTGTTTTCTCACTACATGTTATGTCTCCTGCAATCGCCAGGTAACTCTAATTCAAATCCATCAAATCTCAGTTTCCAAAAAATTTCTACTGTCAAAAATGTATATATATATATTTTTAACTGCACAAGTGCAATGTATAAAAAACAAGCTAAACAGCTTGAAAAAATTTAATGAAAACCAGGAATGAAAAGAAGTATGATCGACAATGCAGAAGAGCATTGTGTAAAACTTTCCTCATAGCTCATCATAACTTAATAACCCATCTTTAAAAAAAATTGTAATGTATATATTCAAGCATATGAATAATTGTGCATGTATGTGGCCATTAACGTTATTAATTTACGTGTGTTAAAAATGTATTCAAGATATACACACAAAACAGACACTACATAAAATCAAAGAATTGACACGTCTTCCTATTAGTGCTGTGGAAACGATAACAATTCCCTGACAAAAATCTAATTTACATTAAGATTTACATTAAGACAAATTAATATATACTTTAATGCAACAGCCCCCCACTTACATTACAGCCTTCCAAAACTCCCTTAACCTACCTCATACTTCTTTTTTATGACACCAACAAGATATACATTATTGGGCCATCAAAATCTCTTCATAGTTCAAAAAACAATTTCCTGGATAAATAGATAATCATCTCCCCCAATTTTTGCTGAACTTATGCATGCCTGCCTCTGTACCTTTGGAGGAGATGCTGTCGTCACTCGTAATCAGCTCCTCAGCAGCAATGATATCCTTCACTGCTTTTTCCTCAGATGTCATCACAGATAGCTTGGCCAAAGCATCGTCTTCTGCCATCTCCCCTCTAGCAGCTACTGAACACAAGACATGCTCTACTGAGCAAAAGACACGCTCCACTGAATATAATATATTCATTGAATATAAAATATGATGTTTATATAGCGCCATCATTACCAAGAGCTCTATGGCACTGTATAATAGTCTAAAAAAGTATATATATTTTTAGTTTTATGATGTACCCCGGTAGTTTTCCTGTCAGCAGTGTTGGTAAAAATTAGAACATTCACCTTACCCTAAACGCTGTATATAACACGCCCCGCCCCTTCATGGAGGCATGTTTAAAATTGTCCAATACATAACAAATGATAATGTTAACACATATGAAGTGTTGCTCAGTCATAATACTGGTACATATAAAGTTATAACACTGGTGTCTGTAAAGTTATAATCACTAGTACATATCACGTTATAATAATATTATAATAATGACAGTTCCTGTCATCAAAGTTCTGCATATCACTCTTACCTTTGGTCTGCTGAAGTAAATAAAGCTTCTTTTGGAAATAAATGATCATTACGAGATAGAGTTTCTTAAATAGATAATACATCGATTTTATTGAACAAAATTGCTAGAGATATAAGCACTTGCATAACTGTTATTTTCATTTCCTGTTAAATGGATAAAAGAATGTTGAAATAGAAAACATGGGTAAACAAACAAAAAGAAAGCAAACTATCATTGATCATATACAAAATGCTTGTTCATTCCTGTCCATTTTTCTTCATCAAAGCATCAAATTACTCAAGGTTGTTCCCATAGGTAGGGAATGGGAGGAAACATAGGGGGAAGAGGTAATTTTTCCCAATGCAACAATCAAGATACCTCATCACCCTCATGTACAGTATCCGCAACACTTTCCCTTTAGAGTAATATTATTGTTTTATTTACACCTTCAGATTGCTACATCACCACAGTTCACCAAAAGTTTTACACCAACATTTGTAAAGCTGTCATATATCAATATAGGTGGATTATGCAGCATACTTACTGGTGTCCTCATAGTCATATATTATGCATACATGGCGAATTATAAGCTTCCTTCTTAGTATATTTCCTAGCTAAGTTCAGCCGGCTGGGTGGTTGGGTTAAATTTGTAATTAATTACAATGTAATTGTAATTTATATCCTTAGCACAATGTAATTTACCCTTATAACTGACAATTATTTCCCTCCCCCCACCCTGACACCTATGCTGAGCCTCAGCATGGAATTTAGGAAGTTCCTTTGATAACAGTTTAAATTATAGACAGCATATTTCCCAAATGTGTCGTTACTGCTTTTATGACATCATGGACCTTCGCTGTATTTGCTCTAATCTACTGTTTGTTCCTAATGTTAAGAGTTTTCTCAGTTGTCACACCAACTCTGTGGAATTCACTTCCTATTAGCGCTAAGTTGACAGGAAATATAGCATCATGTTATCGTCACCAAAACCCATTTGTTTAAACTCGCTTATCCTCCATGACTCCTTGGCATACCAATCCAACTGTTCACGACTGGAATTGCTCTGTATTTATAAAGTGACGTGACTTATGTGACTTGTTCATGGCTTACTTCACGAGGTCCTGGACGCCCATGAGGATGTCTCCTCTTTTGTTCGCAAAACAAACTCCTTGCAGACTTGGATCAAACACCATCTCCCTAATCAGGCTGTTCTGCTTGTTCCACACCTTCAAGACAACAAACATTCCAATGACAAGCCTGGATAGCCCCAAGACCACAAATGTTCTAATGTCATGTCTGGATAGCCCCAAGACCAAAAACATTCCAATGTCAAGTCTGGATAGCCCCAAGACCACAAACATTCCAATGTCAAGTCTGGATAGCCCCAAGACCACAAACATTGCAATGTCAAGTCTGGATAGCCCCAAGACCACAAACGTGCTAATGTCAAGTCTGCACAGCCCCAAGACCACAAACATTCCAATGACAAGCCTGGACAGTCCCAAAGACAAGAACGTTCCCGTGTCAAGTTTGCACAGCCCCAAGACAACAAACATTCCAATGTCAAGTCTGGATAGCCCCAACACCACAAACAATCCAATGTCAAGTCTGGATAGCCCCAACACCACAAACATTCTAATGTCATGTCTGGATAGCCCCAAGACCAAAACATTCCAATGCTGGATAACCCCAAGACACAAGAACATTCCAATGTCAAGTCTGGATAACCCCAAGACACAAGAACATTCCAATGTCATGCCTGGATAGCCCCAAGACCAAAAACATTCCAATGTCAAGTCTGGATAGCCCCAATACCACAAGCATTCCAATGTCAAGTCTGGATAGCCCCAAGACAATTACAGTACGACTCAAACACTTCGCAATTAATACATGCAATAGTAAATTTAGTTTTTGTTAGTTTGCAATCCCAAAACACATACAAGGACGGAGGTACACACATAGGAAATGGCACAGAAATGTTTCACTGCCCTCAGTGCTATATTTTTGGGACCCTCAAAGGTATGTAAGTATGCTCTTCAAGCATCATAAGGTAAGATGAAAACAAACTTTGATGAGACCATCATCAGCTGACGTAGCAAACATACCCAACCATGGGCTGCACGCAATCCCATTTACCTGAAACAGAACAACACGTTTGTCAAGAAATCGGAACGTCAATCCATTCAACAGAACAATATGATATAGAAAAACATGATTAAGTTTAAATTTCCCTTACAAAATGTGTACTTTTCTATATTAACATTATAAAAAAAATTAAGACCAATATATATTCCATGGACTACACCAACAGCTCAACAAGACATAAGCAGATCACCAGTATATTCTACATACTAGGTGACCCTTCTTGATACATACATTAGACATTGTAAATGACGCAGCCAGGAAAACAGACATGGACGAATCGGTGGAATGAGACCCATTCAACACCGGGAATTCCTCCCAGTTTCATCAGGGAAACCAAACGGCTATGACCTAAGCTGATGCTCACTGATTACGAACGGGACATGATCGATTTAGAAGAAAATCATGATTCATATATTATCTACCAAGTTCATGAACATTTTCACAAATAGATTTGATCAGTTCAACAACAACATTAACCAAATGGGGCTGGCACCATCACCATCATGTGGTGTTGAAAGACAAACCACACACCACGTAACCAGTGAGTGTCCACAGTACCAGTGCAGTGGGGACAAAACTACATGTGCCTAGCTTCAGGACCTCATGTGCAACGCATAATTAAGACCAAGAGGAAAGATATGCAGAGGAATAATAAAGCTTACTATGTCAGTGTGGTCGTCTGCCTCACTGTGATGCAGATCTCCTTGATGAAATTTCATACATGTGCACCTTGCCGAAGGTACATCACATTTATAATTATAATCTGGGACTTGTTACCATAGAAATCATGTTCAAGTACACAGCAGATCACAAGTACCAGAGCCTCTCCATGCCATGAACATAGCTATATTTTGTACACTATGTGGCAGTTTTTCTTAATACATACAGCCAGTGTACAACTGCATTTACATGTCCATGACACCAGTCTTGATATTATCTTTGTTCATGAATGACAGTCTTGTTATTATCTTTGTTTATGAATGACAGCCTTGTTATTTTTTTCACAAACGACAGTCTTGTTATCTTTGTTCATGAACGACATTCTTAGTGTTATCTTTGTTCATGAATGACAGTCTTGTTATTATCTTCGTTCAAATTCATTCATAGAGAACATATACATGCATTTGGTAGATACTATGTGATTACAACTGCTCACCCAATGTTCTTCGTCTTGGAAAAGCAGATAGTGTTGTCTATCATCCGTATGTGAAGTAAACAAACCTGAACTTCCATCTGCATGACAAGTGGTAAGATGAAAACAACAGTCACAAAAATCTTAACAGCAACTAAAGGTGAAGCTTCACTAGTTCACCCAACTTAACAAGATCACATGCAGTGGCTGACCATTTCCCCAAATCTTATGTTTTCCTTAAATCTTTTTGACTAATTTAACATAACTAAAAAATATGTTTTTCGTACATAATTTCTGCAGTTGTTTCAACCATCTGCCTTGTTAGCATGTCCACATGATCACTAGATGAAACATCATGTTTATTTCACACAAAAAGTGAACAACAAATGACAGGATCTTGGAACAACAACATTATTTCTACAAAACCCACCGAATACATCAGCTGCAGTGTAATCAAACTGGTCAATATTGCATCTTTAACAAAAAACCACGTGCCAGACGGGGATATGGAGATCTCTGCCATACGACACAAGGGTTGGTACAGTGTGCTTCCTTGTGCTTCAAAATGTTTTTCAATCTCCAATATTATTGACATTTAAAGTACTAATTCATTGAGTGGGTTTGAGAATTAGTACACTTTGTACAAATATGTAAATGTCAACAATTGTTGCATATAATTTCCCTGTTCATTTAATATAACGAAATAAAAGAATTTGCAAACTTACTGAGCCAGTGACAACAAGTCTGTTTGAATAAGTAGATGAGGACGATGAGAACAAATCTAAGATATCAGCCTGAAGCCCTGTCACCAGCTGATAGAACTGTAACAAAGGATATCAGCCTGAAGCCCCGTCACCAGCTGGTAGAACTGCAACAAAGGATATCAGCCTGGAGATCTGTCACCAGCTGGTAGAACTGTAACAGCTCTGTCACCAGCTAGTAGAATTGTAACAAAGGATATCAGTCTGAAGTCCTGTCACCAGCTGGTAAAACTGTAACAAAGGATATCAGCCTGAAGTCCTGTCACCAGCTGGTAGAACTGTAACAAAGGATATCACCCTGAAGTCCTGTCACCAGCTGGTAGAACTGTAACAAAGGATATCAGCCTGGAGATCTGTCACCAGCTGGTAGAACTGTAACAAAGGATATCAGCCTGAAGCTCTGTCACCAGCTGGTAAAACTGTAACAAAGGATATCAGCCTGAAGCTCTGTCACCAGCTGGTAGAACTGTAACAAAGGATATCAGCCTGAAGATCTGTCACCAGCTGGTAGAACTGTAACAAAGGATATCAGCCTTAAGTCCTGTCACCTGCTGATAGAACTGTAACAAAGGATATCAGCCTGAAGCCCTGTCACCAGCTGGTAGAACTATAACAAAGGATATCAGCCTGAAGTCCTGTCACCAGCTGATAGAACTGTAACAAAGGATATCAGCCTGAATCCCCGTCACCAGCTGATAGAACTGTAACAAAGGATATCAACCTGAATCCCCGTCACCAGCTGATAGAACTGTAACAAAGGATATCAGCCTGAAGCCCTGTCAACTGTAACACTTAACATTATATTGTCTGCAAAGTAGACAAAATGAAACTTAAGGATAGAGTAACCAACCACTACTCATATGTTTGATGCAAGTATAGCTGTAGAGCACTGCCATATGACAGGTCACACATGTTTGCCTGCGACTGCATCCGTTACACATTACATGAAACAAATAATAACAATATACAAACCATAACATTAACAGAATGACAACTTGCACAGACACACCAGATTCAGTTGAAACACCTTCAGTGTAGAGGCTGACCAGTAGACTATTTCATCGGTGTCCACAAACATCATTCCAAGGACTGGTTCGCCAACTTCTATCTTGTGTTGCTGTGGAAATATTAATAAAATACATATATAACTTATCTGTAATGTTGGCAAATCATATTCACGTAATAATTTATTTATATGTGATTATATATATATATATATATATATATATATATATATATATATATATATATATATATATATATATATATATATATATATATTAGGTTGTCTGAACATGCCTGTGACTAAATACAAGAAAGACCACGAGATGAATCGGGATGTTGACAACAATGTTCACAATTTTTAATGTTGTTCGCAATTCTTTTTGTATCTTCTGAAAATCAACTGTGACAAGTCACTGCCAGCCATTCACTGAAAAGTTAAATCAAGGCACAGTAAGTGTCGTAATCCTCAAACGTGTGACCATATCCCTGTTCAGAAGAAATTTTCCGTGTAACCAAAAATTGCCAAAAGGGGTATCATCTCAAAATCACCGGCACTTCATTCCTATGCTATGAACACAGAAGTAAATTAGTGGTTTGGTCCCAGCATTTGCATGGCAGTGTCCTAAGAGTGCTGGCATCTAGCAAACAATTAAGATGCCCTCAGGCAGTGGTGGTGACATCTAGCAGAATGTTTAACGAATTGGCTAGCACATATACAAATTAAAGCATAAATAAACGTTACATTTATATAAAATAACATTAATATTACAGAATTCATACTACAAGCCTAACTGCACCTAAGCAAGGGCTTAGGGGCGTGGTAGCATATTGGTTAGAACATTGTACTCTCAATCAAGAGAACTAGGGTTCAAATCCTCTTGCTACCATTTTCGAACCTTGGGCAATTTTGTTCATTCCACGTTGCATCAGCTCTAGAAACGAGTACCTAAGACCATGGTGGATACATGTGAATGAAGTCTTCATGAAGTAACTGCAGCATGGCTGGATGCTTCCCAGAGAAGTCGAGTTGGTGTTGGAATGAACACACATGCTGGGGGTGAAGAGTAAAGCACTTTGAACAGTCCCAAGGACTGGATATTGTGCTATATAAGAGCATACCTTTTTAAGCACTATATCCTAAACTTTTTAATGCACTGTTTTTAAATGAAGCTGAATGTATTGGGAATAAAACAAGTACTAGTTCGATCAGTGATGTGACTACATGAGATTATTTGGTACAACATTTCATAGATACAGCATCATTTTTAACTTATATGATTGTTTACATTTAACTTGAATGCCAGACACTAATCATTAACTGTTTTGCAAGCACTTACAATTATATAGATCCAAAAAACTTATTAGCAATGGCTGACTGGGATGCACCATCATTTCTGAAAATCCAAAAACTGTTGAAAACTTTAGTTGTTCGGAAAATTAAGCAAACATTACTCACCAAGAGAATTGACACTTTTTATTATCATACCCCCATCTCCAATTCTCTTGCATTGGCGAAGCCAGCAATTCAGTTACATTAGGGAAACATGTAATTCAGTTACATTGAGGAGACATGTAATTCAGTTAGGTTGGGGGGAACCCTGCAAATTAGTTTCATCAATTTGTTTGTACTAAGGTGATCTGCAAATTGGTTGCACTGGGAGAGACCTGCAATTAGGTTGTATAGCGGCAAGCAATGTTTTACTTTGGGATGCCTGCAATTCGTTTTCATAAAAATTCCATCCTCAACTGATTTAGCCTATTACAAATCTGGTTTGTTGATGTCACAATTATGTAGAGTGTGAATAGTTTATGTAACATCTGCAGTTGATTTAATAAAAAATGCCCATTTATGTTTAAATCATCAAAAATATAATTAACTTTAGTCGTTAAGTCATAAGGTAAGGCTGGTAAGGCTCAAAATAGTGGATATCCAAAATCGTAAACACTGTGTGGGTCAACGCTAATCTTGGGCGTGACTTCCACCTACAACCCCTTGCACCCACCACCCCATTATATATACAACCTCCAACCATACAATCTCTTCCACCCACCACCCCACCATACATACAACCTTCAACCATACAACTCCTTGCACCCACCACCCCACCATACATACAACCTTCAACCATACAACCCCTTGCACCCACCACCACACCATACATACAACCTTCAACCATACAACTCCTTGCACCCACCACCCCACCATACATATAACCTTCAACCATACAACTCCTTGCACCCACCACCCCACCATACATACAACCCTCAACCATACAACCCCTTGCACCCACCACCACACCATACATACAACCTTCAACCATACAACCCCTTGCACCCACCACCACACCATACATACAACCTTCAACCATACAACCCCTTGCACCCACCACCACACCATACATACAACCTTCAACCATACAACCCCTTGCACCCACCACCACACCATACATACAACCTTCAACCATACAACTCCTTGCACCCACCACCCCACCATACATACAACCTTCAACCATACAACTCCTTGCACCCACCACCACACCATACATACAACCCTCAACCATACAACCCCTTGCACCCACCACCACACCATACATACAACCCTCAACCATACAACCCCTTGCACCCACCACCACACCATACATACAACCTTCAACCATACAACTCCTTGCACCCACCACCCCACCATACATATAACCTTCAACCATACAACTCCTTGCACCCACCACCCCACCATACATACAACCCTCAACCATACAACCCCTTGCACCCACCACCACACCATACATACAACCTTCAACCATACAACCCCTTGCACCCACCACCACACCATACATACAACCTTCAACCATACAACCCCTTGCACCCACCACCACACCATACATACAACCTTCAACCATACAACTCCTTGCACCCACCACCCCACCATACATACAACCCTCAACCATACAACCCCTTGCACCCACCACCACACCATACATACAACCTTCAACCATACAACCCCTTGCACCCACCACCCCACCATACATACAACCTTCAACCATACAACTCCTTGCACCCACCACCACACCATACATACAACCCTCAACCATACAACCCCTTGCACCCACCACCACACCATACATACAACCTTCAACCATACAACCCATTGCACCCACCACCACACCATACATACAACCTTCAACCATACAACCCCTTGCACCCACCACCACACCATACATACAACCTTCAACCATACAACTCCTTGCACCCACCACCCCACCATACATACTACCTTCAACCATACAACTCCTTGCACCCACCACCCCACCATACATACAACCCTCAACCATACAACCCCTTGCACCCACCACCACACCATACATACAACCCTCAACCATACAACCCCTTGCACCCATCACCACACCATACATACAACCTTCAACCATACAACTCCTTGCACCCACCACCCCACCATACATATAACCTTCAACCATACAACTCCTTGCACCCACCACCCCACCATACATACAACCCTCAACCATACAACCCCTTGCACCCACCACCACACCATACATACAACCTTCAACCATACAACTCCTTGCACCCACCACCCCACCATACATATAACCTTCAACCATACAACTCCTTGCACCCACCACCCCACCATACATACAACCCTCAACCATACAACCCCTTGCACCCACCACCACACCATACATACAACCTTCAACCATACAACCCCTTGCACCCACCACCACACCATACATACAACCTTCAACCATACAACCCCTTGCACCCACCACCACACCATACATATAACCTTCAACCATACAACTCCTTGCACCCACCACCCCACCATACATACAACCTTCAACCATACAACTCCTTGCACCCACCACCCCACCATACATACAACCCTCAACCATACAACCCCTTGCACCCACCACCACACCATACATACAACCCTCAACCATACAACCCCTTGCACCCACCACCACACCATACATACAACCTTCAACCATACAACTCCTTGCACCCACCACCCCACCATACATATAACCTTCAACCATACAACTCCTTGCACCCACCACCCCACCATACATACAACCCTCAACCATACAACCCCTTGCACCCACCACCACACCATACATACAACCCTCAACCATACAACCCCTTGCACCCACCACCACACCATACATACAACCTTCAACCATACAACTCCTTGCACCCACCACCCCACCATACATATAACCTTCAACCATACAACTCCTTGCACCACCACCCCACCATACATACAACCCTCAACCATACAACCCCTTGCACCCACCACCACACCATACATACAACCTTCAACCATACAACCCCTTGCACCCACCACCACACCATACATACAACCTTCAACCATACAACTCCTTGCACCCACCACCCCACCATACATACAACCCTCAACCATACAACCCCTTGCACCCACCACCACACCATACATACAACCTTCAACAATACAACCCCTTGCACCCACCACCCCACCATACATACAACCTTCAACCATACAACTCCTTGCACCCACCACCCCACCATACATACAACCCTCAACCATACAACCCCTTGCACCCACCACCACACCATACATACAACCTTCAACCATACAACCCATTGCACCCACCACCACACCATACATACAACCTTCAACCATACAACCCCTTGCACCCACCACCACACCATACATACAACCCTCAACCATACAACCCCTTGCACCCACCACCACACCATACATACAACCTTCAACCATACAACCCCTTGCACCCACCACCACACCATACATACAACCTTCAACCATACAACTCCTTGCACCCACCACCCCACCATACATACAACCCTCAACCATACAACCCCTTGCACCCACCACCCCACCATACATACAACCCTCAACCATGCAACCCTTTGCACCCACCACCACACCATACATACAACCCTCAACCATACAACCCCTTGCACCCACCACCACACCATACATACAACCTTCAACCATACAACCCCTTGCACCCATTAACCCTATCCAACACCCCACCATACTTACAACCTTCAACTATACAACCCCTTGCACCCACCACCACAACCCACCACCCCACCATACATACAACCCCATACACCCACCACCCCAACCATACATATATTGCCCTCAACTGTACAACCCCTTGCACTCACCACCACATCATACACACACTCCTCAACCATACAACCCCTTGCACCCACCACCCCACCATACATACAACCCTCAACCAGACAACCCCTTGCACCCACCACCCCACCATACATACAACCCTCAACTATGCAACCCTTTGCACCCACCACCCCACCATACATACAACCCTCAACCACACAACCCTTGGACCCACCACCACACCATACATACAACCCTCAACCATACAACCCCTTGCACCCACCACCCCACCATACATACAACCCTCAACTGTAAAACCCCTTGCACCCACCACACCATACATACACTCCTCAACTGTACAACCCCTTGCACCCACCACCACACCATACATACAACCCTCAACCATAAAAACCCTTGCACTCACCACCATACCATACATACACTCCTCAACCATACAACCCCATCACCTCACATTACACACTACCCCAACCTCAAGCCATGGGAAACTGATGTTCTAACCTAGACTGTTCTTACAAGAGAGTGTAACATTGTTATATCAAAGTAACTGCCATCAAGTTAATGCTAAACTGGTAAACTCACTTGAGTACAGACACCAATCTTCTGCAATGACACAAGTAGGCTTACCAGGTGAGGCTTGGGTCCTGACATATCTCATACTTGTGCAAGTGCACCTGCAACTAAACATAGCAGAACAAAATCTCACTCCGAGTCCAAACTGTTCAGCTTTCTTGAGATAAGTGTACACAAGTCACACTTTATGTTCCGCACATTCACTCACACAAGCATGTTACTCCAATTACTATACACATGCATGTATGTTTTTAAGCTTACAAAGGGCTGGACATGTGGAAAGAATGGAAGGGGTACGGTTGATGAAGAGAGCAGATGCACTTAGAGTGGAGGGTAGGAGAGGAGGAAGACCGAAATTTAAGGGGGAGGACTGCATGAAGAGATATTTGGCGGGAGTGGAGAATGAGGGAGAGGGATGGGGGGGAGTTGAGATGAGTGGTGGAGATGGTAGTGAAATTGGACTAGTGATGAAGGGGAAACAAAAATCTACGACCGGTATCAGTGCCAGCCTCAACCCAGACTACAGGGATAAAGAGGAGAGTAACAACAAATATGAAATTTGGAAGGAACTCGTTATCACTGAGGATAATAAATTAATTGATACAATTATCAACTATCTGTGTAAATGCTAAATGATACGTTTATATAATAAAATCTTACACATTTTCTCAATTTGTTTACTCAAAACAGCCTTGGAGATTTTCCACGACAGGTTACTCGTATCTTTTACTTCCACGGCATAGACACCATACAGAAGGGACCAATGGCTTTTAGTCTCTTCCAAATGACACAGGCAAAGTGGAATTAATGAAATTGTCTAATTTTTTAAATGTCAGCAGATGGATTCAAACTCATCCTATTGAATGCTAGCCCAATGCTCAAACCACTCACTGCCACTTCTGTAAGCCGATGGCTTCCTTGGCCACATGTCATGTAGAGCTTATTGCTTTTGATGGCAATCTTAATTGTTGTAACTTATTAAATATCAGGTTATTGATAGCTCAGTTATTACTTACCATGTAGTCCCAAATGTAGACATTGAAGTGAGCGTGGATGACCAAAGTCTGATAGCCAGAGTTGACACTCATATGTTGAATAATCTACAAAGAACAAAACATCTGGAAACTGAAACTATCTATAATGCATCTGTTTTAACACACAAATAAAAATGTTGGTGTTAGGGCCTACTGTTTTCCATTAGTGACTGGTAGAATTATTTACACATCATACTACTTTTATGGGGTTTTAGAAATCTAAAAAAATCATTATTATTTTGAAAGTATTATTATAATTCTAATACATAGCAAACACATCCCGTTTTCCAAAGGATGGAGCTAAAATGTTGGTTCTACATGACATGACCTAAAATCTCCCTGAATTGGAGATAAATAGCCTAATTGGAAATTTAATGTTATTCAATTAAAATGAGTTCATTTTTATCCACCCACAAACCTCGTTCTCTGCGAAGTTGATATCGCATGGTCGTAGCACCTTCAATGCACCACTCAGCTGGAAGAAAAAGCCAAACTGATAGCTCATGGCACAGAGATTTACACCCAGCCCACTCACCTGTGTGAACTTTTACCCATGTCACTTACATCAACATTTTATCCATGTCAACACATCACCCACATCAACATTTTGTCCATATCAACATGTGACATCAACAGTTTTTGATAACCCAGCCACTGACATCCTTTTTGATATGCCTTTTGAGACTGGATACTTAGACAAGTGTGATTGTGTTGCTTACCGCAGCAACCTCCCAGTTTAGCACGCAACCAACACCACCCCAAACAACTGTAGCTGTAGGCCAGCTGTAGGCCATTGAATAAGTTCAGCATCACCAAAAACAAATTAAGAACAGTATCATGATTAATTAAATTAAATTAAATTAAGAACTGTAAGTATTCATGATAACGTAATTTGCAACATGTGGAAAGTAGGTATAAAAGTGTAGGTGTAAAGGGGATGAACCAAAGTGCAATACTTTTCCATATATATACCCTCATATAGGTAATAAAAACGCATAGTTCATTGCATGCATGATATTATTATAAAATGTTATTCACGTGTATCATTTCAATAGAAATCTTTTTGTCAATGACAAAAAATTGTGCAAACACTGCCAATCGAGAACGTAATAAAAATACGTTTTGGGACAATACTACTTTTTGAAGAATAAGACAAGGAATCATAGCTTGTTTGCTGAAGACAGAAGATGTATATTTGTGTAATAGCTTTATAAAAGGCCAAACTTAGTATGCATCGACACATTATGTATGTATCTACAATAAATAAACAGTCGTTGCATAGCTTATATAATTTGAATACTACAAAATAGCAAAAAGGTGGGGGAACCAAGTATACCAGGTCTGTCGGTAACACAAGAAATCAAAACAGCTCCCCACCTCCCCAAGGATTCCACTCCATGGGGTACAAGACCACCTACAAAATGGTGTGGTCTTAAAAAAGGAGTGGTCTGTCAAGAGGGGCTTCACAACTTGGAACTGTAGGCTTAAATTGTAGATGTAGACAGTTTTAGCCATAACTATTATAACTTTTTGCTAAGGTAGTATTTGGTAAAATAAAAAATGTGCTACATATAAAACGTTCACAACATACACAGCAACATTAAAACATTGTGTAGACCTACCAGAGTACCGTCTGTCAACAGCAGTTGACAGACACCTCTTTGAAACCATACTGGTAGTCACTGTACATTCGCAAGGTCATGTCCTTGCAGTATGCCACAAACAGCTGAAGAAATTAGTTCCATCTTCAAACAAACTGCCACTGCTTGGTATGTTTTGAGATGGTCCGTACTGAAGATTATAACTTAAAAATTCCTGTATGCACACAATAAAGCAGAAGGTAGGCGAGATTACAGATGTGCCTAAAAGTTAATGCTGTTTAAGAATCAAGATAATGAAAATCCATTTGTGTTAGAAGATAATGTAAGGATGCAGATAAAAATGCAATTCCATTGTTTCGACTCTTCAACATTGTTATGTTAATCTAACTATTAAAACAAAGGATGCTATGAATCCATCAGGACCATAATTTTTGGACATGATCACTACCATTTAATGCAACGCGGTTCCCAACCTGGGGTATGCGCACCCCCGGGGTATGCTAGAGATTTTCCAGGGGGTACATGGAGGGTTGGCTGAAACACAGGTGCAATAATGCTGTCACTTTGTGAGGTCTATGAAGGAGAACATGTGTTTCTGCAACACTATCAAAATCAAATAAAACATTCTTTTCAAGCAATTATTCAACTCTATTATTCGTAAATTACGATGATTTTCCCACTACAACGGTTAGTGTCTAACTGGTCAATCACGCGCCCTCAATACCCGGCCAAGAGTTTGATCAAGACCAAGAGGCGCTGTTCTTACACACTGAGGTCCATTGGTTCTCGTGGGGAACGTTGGTAAGGAGCAGTCTTGAAAATTCGTAGGGAAACTCCAAGGCCGGTTCACCATGGTCACTGACTTTGCGGACAACGTACAAACATTCAGCATGAAGCTAGAGTTGGTGGGACGGCAAAATCAAAATCACTTCCCGGATCTAAATGCGCAGGATTTAAATTTAATCCGTTCAGTGTGGAGGTGCGATCTCTCTCAAATGGCATGCATGAGGACTTTTGGAAGTTCTTGAACGACTCCACTACAAAGTTTTTGTCTAAGATGAGTGAATCGTATCCATATGTGGCTGATGTGCCTGTGAGCGCATTGTTAATGTTTCTATCTACCTATCTCTGCAAGGATTCTTGGCAATGTTCTGCATAAAAAATTAAATGTTGTGCCCTACTGTGCATGAAGGAAGACCTCAATGTCTCCTTATCCAAAGCTGTTTTCTAAATCATGACCCTCGTCTTGACGAGCCATACTCGGCAATCACACTGAGGTGGTTTGATACCGGTTTTTTTATCCTACGTCCATCTGGGCCAGTTTTGTTTACCTCGTAAATAAAATGTGTATCACTGAACTCAGTGTTGAATGTTGTTTTGTCTATAATTCACTCACTGTGATGGGGTACCCAGCCGATCATCTCAAGACATATGGGGTATGCGAAGAAAAAAAGGTTGGGAACCACTGTGCATTTCTCCAGAAGTAATGAAATGGTGAGAGAGAGCTGGTAACTTGGCAACCAATAGCAGACCAGGGAGACAATATGAAACGTATCCAAAATGACTTGCATCTGAAATGTGGATAACAATCAAAATTATCACAAATAAAACGCACAGTACAAGAAGTTAACAATTTTACAAGTTGACTTTTCACTAAATGTGCACCAATTCTGACACTGCACTTGCCTTGTAATTCTCCAGGAAGATCATCTTCTGTATGTCTGTCTTGATGACAAATCTGTGGAGATAGAAAACAAAAAAATGAAGAATCTGGCATGGTTTTCAACAGGTTATCGACAGACTTTAAAATGAAAGCATTTTGTTTTGGTTGAATTCCGTATTTTTGACTAGAAATTCTGTACAAAATTAAATCCATACACAAATATTCATTGCTTAATCGGCTTATAGCATTTACATTCCGAGAGTGTTGCCATCTACCAAGCTGCAAAATATACCAATTTCAAACGAAGCCTGCTAGGTTTTGTCTGAAAACTGCCTAGCTATCTGAGCACTTACTTCCGATGTAGATCGAGTGTTGTCATCTATTAGGCTATTAAATATACCTCCATCAAGTTAAAGATTCGGAGGAAATCTGCATGATTTTTCAAAACAATTGCTAGTTGCAATGACTTAATTTTGTACAGTAATTGTGTTCGGTGCACTGAGCTCATTGATTCGGAGCCATTTTGGATTTTTTTTTCATTCACATGATAACAATCAGAGGCTTTGATTTTTCTTTGTAAAGGTATATTTGATAGCAAAGTGCTCACTTGAGGTATCTGATAGAGAAAGTAAGGCGCTCACGTCATGTGTTTGAGGTGGCTATTTTCAGGTCTTTGCAGCCATACCCTAATTTCTGTGTGGGCGGACTTGTGCAGAGCAACAACAGTCAGAGTTGAAAAAAATCATGATTTAAAAAAAAAAATTATTTATTTGATTTTTTTGAAATCTGGTATATAGATATTTATATAAACTCTTTCAAACATGTTCTATTCAAATCGATTTTAGGTTCTTGTCTTAACAGAGGGTACATGATTTTGGCTTATATAAAGACATTAGACAATGTCCACAAGGCCTCACCCCTTGTAGTTGCATAATCTGTCTTGGAAAGGAAAGCATGCTGTGTGTCTGAGGCTGTAGCAGTGATAATTATTGTTTGCCTATAGGGTGGATTAGCACCTGTCCAGGGCTCTGTGTACTCTAAGGGTTTCTAACCAGAATACAAACTGGTACAGTATTAAACAACTGAGTCAACATACTGAATTGGTAACAACTAGCACACGCTATAAGTGGACTTTAATTCAGGGCTTCTGTGTTGAAAATATACTTCCTCTGGAAGACAAGTTTGTGTGGCTTCACTACATTCAGAAAGGGAATAGCTCAAACATACACAATGTCATAAAATGTTTGAGTATCAGGCTATCTGGTGACAATACAGCTACACAAGTGTGCGCACTTTGTGTTTTGTATTAAAAAACATACAAAACTTTGTTGATCTCGATGCTTGTAAACAATTATTTGTGTTAAATTCATATAAATCAGCGATTAAAAAACCGGAAGTAAAAAAAATCATAAATCAATGATTTTTTTGGAGTGATTTAAATCAAACAACCCTGACAACAGTTGCATGGTTCTGCTGTGTCTTCGAGTGACACACAGCACGGACATGCACCGGCTGGACAAATGTCTGCAGTACATGCAGCCATTGCAACCAACTAATAGGCAACTATGACCTGCTAGTTTTGCCTACGTTGGTTTGATAACAATAGAGACATGGAACTGCTGTCATGTGACAACCACAAATTGTCACATGATGCTGGAGGGCAGTTCAGACTGAGGCTGACAAAAGGACTGAGAGTCTTGAATAAAAATGTGTGACCCTGAAAGTTAGTTATACGGTTCAATTTCATGTTTTTTCAAGGTAGATCGGCCAACACAGTAATACAAGTATCAACACCAGTTCACGAGGATGGATTTATGTCCATTGTCTGGTCATTTGTGCCTTGCTTAATGATCCACATGAGAAGTCTACAATGGTAGGCATGCACACATTATGTGGAGATTGCTCTGCACATTGACAGACACACAATGATAGGCAGACACTACCTGGAGTTTGTACTGCATACTGACAGACACACAATGGTAGACAGACATGTTCTGAACATTGAAAAAAAAAATTTTACATGCACATTATGGCAGGCATGCACTACCTGGAGATTGCTCTGCACATTGACAGACACACAATGTAATCAGACACTTCCTGAAGATTGCTATGTACATTGACAGACACACAATGGTAAGCAGACACTTCCTGAAGATTGCTATGTACATTGACAGACACACAATGATAGGCAGACACTACCTGGAGATTGCTCTGCACACTGACAGACACACAATGATAGGCAGACACTACCTGAAGATTGCTCTGCACAGGGTCTGCAAACTATGTTTGCATGTCGGTGGGGAGCTTCCGCCAGACGTCACCATCACAGCAGCACTAAACATCAACAGCAAGCAGCTTCATCAAAGCAGCAATTATGTATACATTAATAATGATAACTGATGTGCCAATTTCTAGTGTAAAAAGAATTTTCAAATAACTATTTGAGTGCCAGATCACTATTGTTTGCAGTGAATTTAGGTTTTTTTACTCTAAATGGCTAGAGCAACATAGGTGTTATTGACAAAAAAACTACACCACCATTAAGAATGAATGCAGTGGCAGGTGAGTACAATGTCATTAACAATGGCTTTAGCAGATTTGTTGGCAAGTCACAAACTGGCAAGTCAAGTTGCAAGTCACTAGGGTCCACCACTCGCCATGATTGTTCTGGTTTGTCTGCAGTAATTTTAGCGGGAAATTTAGGCAGATGCTGCCCTGCCACAAAATTAACCAAACATAATAATTTTTTAATAATTATTGCTTTCAATACGGCTTGTCACAATACCATAGTCTTGTTTTTGCATATGTTTTGAGCCATCAGACTTGCTGGAAAGTCACAAACTAGCAAGTTAAGTCAAGTCTCAAGTCAATGACCTCCAAGTTCAAGTCAAGTCATTTCTCTGAATTCCAAGTCATGAAAATGGGCGACTCGAGTCCGATTTGAGTCAGCCCCTACAACTCCAGTGAACAAGACTGGGCTTTAGTGACTGTAATGCCATTAACAAAGGTGTAGTTGACAGCTGACCACAATGCCACTGACAGGCAAGTACAATGACATTAACAATATTCTTAGTGACAGAAATTACAATGCCAATAACAAAGGCCTGAGCAGCAGACAACTACAATGGCAGTAGAACAGTAGGTGGAGGGATGTATTACTACAGAGGTCTGTGTATGAGTGATTATAGTGCCAAAAAGGAGACCTGTGTAACTGATGCAAAAAGGGAGGTATGGGATGGACACAGTGCAAAAATTGGTGACTACACCACCACACAAGCTTCTGGGTCGATGAAAGATTGCAAAGACAAAGGCAATAATAAATGAGGCATCAGGCTCAGTGACCAAGCCAAGAATACTCTGTAGGCATGTGAGAATGACCCACTTATCGCTCTACGCGATGTGCCTCGATACCTGTGACAACCACGCCAAGGCATGGCATCCTGTGCACCCGCTTTCGGTGTATTTCTACAAAATTCTAAATAACATTATTGAGATCACCCCTCCTCCAGGCCTACTAACCCGCTCTCGAACCCGTGGACAATACATAGCCCCCAACTCTGTGGAATTCATTCCCCGACAGCGTAAAATCAGCAAGAAATATAGCTTCATTTTGCCATAATCTGAAAACCTATCTTTTCAAAATTATCTATCTTATTATTATTATTAGGTGTCGTATAAATGCTTTGGTCTTTTCATTTTTTCCCTGAGCCATGGAACTCCCTTTCACCACACCTCCTCACCTAAATTGCCTTTAAAACACAGTGCTCAGTGTAAACTTATCCAGTGTGTGGGTATGGAGACTCTCTATGTGTGCATGTGGCAAGACAGCGACCGTATCCATACACATATCCATATACATAATCAATCTATTCAAAATCTTCATCTAACATTCTATACTTAAAATAAATAAAACTATCAGATAAAACCCTTTCAGAAACATTAAAGATACTAGTCTTTTAGTTGTATGTACCACCCACAGCGCATGCGCACAGTCCACCACAAACTCCTGCGTTAGCCCAATTTTGGGCTGTTTGGAGTATAACCACTTGAGATTTGAGATGTGGTTCGTTTAATATTACAGTTAAAAGGGAACGCAAAGTGGTATGACACAGTCCACATCCTCCCCTACATCCTCGTTTTTTATTTTTATCAATGGACGCACTAGAAGGGGAAAACAAATTGGATGAAATATTTGGTCATAAAAGTCATCCACGCTTGACCTGGTGCTTGGGTTGTTTTGTCATGTTTGTAGTAATTAAATAGGAGTTTGTGACAACTGAATAGATAATTTGATACAAACTTTTAATTATTTTTTCTAGTGACACTGCAATTGGTCAAAACACTACAGAATGAAACAACAAAGATATGCATGCAAACAATGAATTTCATCTAGGTCATTATTTATTTCATTTTTAATTGCATACAATTGCATTGCAGAACTGCCCCCTCTGGCCCCCCTTGAGTAAATCTTTCCTAGATTGTCCTGGTTAGTTGGGCAGTGGGTATGGCAAGAAAAGAATGACCAATCGTTGGAAGCATGCAGAGATGCGACAGGAGTTGTCCCGAAGTGCGGCCCTGAAGCTTCAGAAGAAACAAGAGAAAGAGCGAAAGACCACTGAAATGAAACTGAAGAACATCAATAGAGATGATATCGAGAAGGAATTTCACTAGTTTGAGAAAAACTCCTTGGCAGATCTTAAGAATATCATGTCAGGGGCAGTTGTTGGCAGGAACATCTGCCATGTTTGCTATGACAATGATTCCCTGGATAAGTCAATTTACTCTACTACGAAATGTCGAAGTTCGAACTTGTCGCAGATCTCGTCTGTGAGGACATTGCGCTGTCATAAATCTTTAATCTGTAAGTAAAAAACTACTAAAGACTCTTTAATTTAGTGATAATAATGATATAGACTCTTATGCACCAAGGAACTGACTTCACCTGACTGAATAATCATAGGGATTTGAAATGAACTGTCAACGTTCAGTCTTCAATGATCAGGCACATTAGATCCGGATTTTAGGTAATTATTCTTTAATTACAAATGTTATATGGCGTGAACAGAATAGCATCACAGCATAAGCATGGGCTATTTATGAGCTATCTTCACTACAAATTTGACCAAAATATTCCAACTATTAAGAAAGTTATGAAGATTTATAGACTATCTGGTTGACGGTCTTTCTTGATATTGAAATCGCTAATTAATTGATTATTAATTAATTAATTAATCAATTAATCTTATTAAATTACTTCAGGTTTCTTGTGCTTTTAATAAGCTATCAGATGGTATTTACTTTTTGCCTATAGGTTGACAATTGAGGAAGCATATTTTGAAGTTGTTTCTCATCAAAGGCCACGAAAAGGTCACAACCTTTTCTACGTTTTTCCATTAAAACAAAGGTAAAAAAATTTAGCAACTTTACAACATTCAAATTAACACAACTTCCATAATATTTAACAAGATTTAACAAGATTGCCATCCCAAACAACAAGTTCCAGATGGCAAAGTAAACAAGGAAGCCATTGGCTTATCGAGAGTCCAACAATTTTCTCATCTATGTGTAGCCCACCCTTATCAAATATATGTCAATTCTATTTTTTAACATATTCACACTACTAGCATTAACACAATCATTTGGCAGTTTGTTCCATTCATTTATCACCCTCTTTCTCATGTCCAACCTACACTGCTCCTTAACTAATGCTGCTTTGTGTCCTCTGGTTCTACTGCCTTCTTTAAGTTTGAAGAACATATTCCTATCAACATCCTCATAACCGTTCACTATTTTAAATACTTCTATTTGGTCTCCTCTTAGTCTCCTGGTCTCTAGTGTTGTCAAACCACATTGTAATAAGCAACTTTCATAACTAAGGTCTCTCAATTCTGGAATCATTTTGGTTGCTCTTCGTTGTATTCTTTCTAGCTTCGTTGTATTCTTTCTAGCTTCGTTGTATTCTTTCTAGCTTCGTTGTATTCTTTCTATTAGGCCTATTTAAATACATTTACACCATTGGAAAGGTATTTTCAATACCTAAGGTCTCTCAATTCTGGAATCATTTTGGTTGCTCTTCTTTGTATTCTTTCTAGCTTCGTTGTATTCTTTCTAGCTTCGTTGTATTCTTTCTATTAGGCCTATTTAAATACATTTACACCATTGGAAAGGTATTTCCAATACCTTTCCAATGATGTAAGTTAAAGTGATATCCAACCAACTTCATTATTTGTCACATACCTATACTCTGCCAATAAAAACCTGTCTCGTGGACGAGTAACTAAAATGCCAGTAAAGGACGCCTACTGTGTATCCGAATATTGAGTAATTAAGTTAAAGGTGGACGGCCTATCTGCAAAATCATCGCTGCTGCAGGAACAAACCGCTCGGTCTCGGCCAGTCGGGTTGCACTTGTACTGGCTGTAGCGTAGGCACTGTAGCAAATGCTAGCACGGACACATTTTTCGTTTAAGTTTCAAACAAAACAACAAATATGCTGTTTGATACTGTTTCAATATAGTTTGTAGCAACTACAGTGTAGCTAGTATGTGCTTTATTTATTAACTAGATAGTGGAAATTTTAGTGAAGTTAAGAGCGTCTAAACATTACACTCACCCAGTCACAGCAGCAGAACGCGATGACGTAACTGGTTAACCGGCGCGCTTCAGTGTCGCCATCTTGCTGACAACTGCGAATCATTTCCTGGTATTTTTAGATTATTAGAAAGCTTAATTAAAGACCATATGGTGGAATTCCTTATTAGGTATAAATTATTAAATCCATCTCAACATGGATTCCTAAAAATGAGGTCATGCTTAAAAAATATGTTATGTTTTTTGGAAGAAACCACCAAGTGGATAGACGAGGGATCACTAGTAGGTATTATCTACTTAGATTTTCAGAAAGCTTTTGACAAAGTGCCACATCAAAGTTTACTACTTAAATTAAAAGTCCATGGTATCGGAGATGGCATAATTGACTGGATAGAACAATGGCTGATTGGCAGATCACAGCGTGTTCTAGTAGATGGGAAAGTTTCAAACTGAAAAACAAATTTGAGTGCGGTACCACAAGGAACAGTATTAGGACCTTTATTATTCTTAATATATATCAATGACTTGGACGATATTATAACAAGCAACGTACTGAAATTTGCGGATGACACAAAAGTGTTTAGAAAGGTTAACGATGATGGTGATAAACATTTATAAAACGATCTAGACAAATTAGTTAAATGGTCTGAAAAATGGCAGATGTTACTCAATTTTGGGAAATGTAAATGCCTACACACAGGACACGGAAACTTGGATGTAAACTATAAAATGGGAGATACTGTTCTAGGTACTACTGTAATAGAAAATGACCGAGGAGTAACAATAAGTGCTGATATGAGAGTTTCAGAGCAGTTTGGTATTGCAACTTCAAAGGGTAACCAAATTATTGGGTTTATTAGGAGAAACATAACATACAATATACAAGTACTATATACAAGCTTGGAGACTATATCGTAAGTAGGATATAGATACGCTAGAACGAATACAGAGGAGAACAACTAAAATGATTTCAGAACTGAGAGACCTTATTTGTGAAGAACGCCTAAAAGAATTTAACAACCCCAGAATCAAGGAGATTAACAGGAGATCAAATTTAAGTTTTTATAAGATATCGAATGGGTATGAAAATATTTATAGAAATATTTTTGTCTCACTCAAGAAAGACAATAAAACTAGAGGACATAAGGTAACATTAGTAAGGATCAATGTATATTGGAAATAAGGAAGTACTCGGTCTCGCACAGGACAATAAATGAATGGAAATATTTATGTACATATTGTGTAACTACTAGCAACGTGATTATGTTTAAAACCAAGGTTGACACATATCTCAGGAGGGCGGGTTAAACATAGATGAAAAAAATTGACTCTCGATAAGCCGTGTTCACTTGCCATCTGGGCCTTTGCCTTGGTTGGCAATCTCGTTAAATCGCTTGTTAAACGTCTTATGCCTGATGCCCTCAAATCCGAGTTTAAAACATCCGTTATCCTTAATACAGTTATATTATATAACGAATACTGTAAAACTACAATATGCAATTATATATATATATATATATATATATATATATATATATATATATATATATATATATATATATATATATATATATATATATATATATATATATATATATATATATATATATATATATATATATATATATATATATATATATATATATATATATATATATATGTAGATAAATATATATAATATTAATATCACACTCGCTCATTGTTAGAGACGCTTGCTTATAATCTACTCAAGCAACCATGGCAGTGTTTCTTAACCATTTTTGGGTCACGGATCCCTTTGAGAATCCAAAGAGAGATATAGAACCCCCAGTAAAATGCACATAAACAGGAAGGAACTCGACGAAATAATAAATGTTTGCCCCTAGTTTACGGGCCCCCATCCATAGGCCCCTTAGGGGTCCATGGACCACCGGTTAAGAGCCCCCGAACTTTGGTTTATTTTGATGGATGACGTCCGTTGAGTAAATAAGTGCATCGCCATTGAGAACATTTTCAAAATGTTGACTCCTTGACTCGGATTCTATTATTGGATATTGACGTCATAGTATTTTGTGAACGGTAATTTGCCAGCGTATATATATATATATATATATATATATATATATATATATATATATATATATATATATATATATATATATATATATATATATATATATATATATATATGGAGTATATAATATAATATATATATATGTGTGTGTTATATTATATACTCCATATATATATATATATATATATATATATATATATATATTTATATAAACACCCTTGATGAGGATCTTGATAATTCTTAGTTTTTATCCAATCTAAATATATATATATATATATATATATATATATATATATATATATATATATATATATATATATATATATATATATATATATATATATATATATATATATATATATATATATATATTGCAATATATATTTAGATTGGATAAAAAACAAGAATTGGCAAGGTCCTCATCAAGGGTGTTTATTGTATTATAATTATCGGTCGGAATTTGGTAATTTTTCAGGTCTTGGGCTTGGACTCGGAGCCACAAGTCAATAATTACACTATATTGATCTAATAACCTTTCACTGTGAGATATTGCTTTGAAGTCATTGCAAGAAGATCAAGTGATAAACAATTTGAGCCAACGGCCATGGACATACGTTGGATATGAAACCTGCTGATGCAAAGCGTGTGTTTGATGCACATCCGTGAATGACCTAATACATTTTAGGATATTAAATATTGGTAAATGCATATCTACCTAACCTAACCTAACCAATTCTTTGCTATTTAATGTAATACACACAGTCCGCACAGATTGATTAATTGTGTGATGCTCATAAACTGTATAAATGCAAACACATTGTGTATGAGTATGACCCCCGTACGTTGTCACGATCATTAAAACGATATTGTTAATTTCAACGCATGGTCAGGGCAAGTGATATGTGCTGCCACCTGGGTGTTGGTTGTGCCACCATTTGGGTAATGTTTAATGAGCTATTGCAAAATCATAGGATTGATTATTATTTTATTATATGAATTTTCTTACGAATCTTATATAGCAACATATACTATGGTATATTCCCAACATTCTAGTGATACATTGAACTCAGTAATATTTGTGTTTTATTAACATAAGAGTAAATCATATTATCGTATGCTAATGAGGTGTCACACCACATTTTCCGTGTATTGCGGAGACACGGGTTTATATAGCAAAGCTAACGAATTCGTTAACGTACAGTTCGGTGTGTCGAAACAAACACAGGCATAAGTCTACAGAGCTTGGCAAGCAGCTATCTCGCCGGGATGTGGAGGTTCCTGGAGTACGGGGGGATTAGGGTCCTGACTTATCGCCTCCCTTGAGATGCACGCACATTATCGACTGGGAGAGACTGGTAAGGACGATCAAAGCTAAAAGTTGTAGTTGCTCCGCCGCCGTTCTACGATACGCCGGTACATATTGACGGTTACTATGGTAGTTCGGTATGGGCGTCAATCTCCATCCATATCTCTTTTGTTCTAAGTAATAAAACAATTAAGTACACAATATATTTGACAGCATTTCATTCGATTTTGTTAACATATGTGGTTATGTGTATAATTGCGAATATATTCTAGATAATTCATAGCTGATGAAATGTCTGTGTAAAAGATGTGCAAAAATATGGGTAGTAGTGTAATTTGCCGAGTTTATAATACTTAGCGTAACAAATTATCGACACACCCGTCTTTATTGGTATTTGTGAACAGCAAAAAGTTATACATAATCGTTTGTAATAGCTATGCTAACTTGAACATACACATATGGATGCACTAATTTAAATTTAACTGTAGTTTTCACTGTACACTGTTAGCAACTTCGTACTCAATATTATTAAGAGATGACGATTGAAGTTTAGGAAACGTGAGCTGTTTTAGGAATATAATAACTTAATATGGATAGGATTGTGTATATGAGGAGTTGTAATAATGTGCATCAATGGGCTATAGTAATATGTAAAGTATGTTCGGGGTGTGGGGCAATTGCATTTAATAGAAGCCTCTGCTTACGGAAAACATTTACATTTGGCGTTGAACTGAATAAACTTTATTTCAAGCTTAAATATACAAGGGAAAATACGACATTAGCAAAACACACAACTAATCTTGAGTAACTTCCAAAATCCATTCAGTAGGTTTACATGAGAAGGCTCTCGGCATTTCTCCGACCGTACAACGTGGCGACTTCCACAAGTCATCGCCTTGACAATGCAATAAGGCAGGTGGTCGATAATTGTCTCAGCAATCGGTGGCCAGTGGCCAAACAGTTCAATGTCCGACATAGTGTACGTCTCCCAACAAGACATATCATGACTCCGTTTTACGTAGTGCTGAAGATACGTCGAATCAACCCTTCATGTCGCGGCACGACTCCGGCGGACACATGACTTCACATCTGACACTTAGGCCGCACCGAAGCTCGACACTGAAAATAATGTAAATACATCTGAATTACTATATGAAACTAAACACAAATTAGCAAGCAACGAACTACGCACAGTACGTGTCACGCGTGTATCGCTAGTGCAATTAATTACAATTAGGGCCACTCACAAATAAGGATATACATCATATTTATAAATAATACTTAGGTCGATCTAGTAACATTACAAACTCCATTTCAGTGGTTACGTCTGAGGCTTCCATAACTACAATGCAGCACAACACCAACCTACTTTCTTCTACAAAATAAAACATAACCCAACAACAATACTCTGCCACAACACCTTATATTTATAGTTATAGTCCCAGGCACCCGCACTCGAAACAGTAATCCAGGCCAATACATATACATACTAGCACTAATGATTATAGACATATGCATACTCATTTTATTACAGATACATCAATGTCTGGAACCTACTCCCACCAGAAATACGGGGTGTACTAAGACTCCCTTCAATTAATTCCTGTCAGCATGCTGTGAGCACAGTCTATTTAGCTCCACCAGCCCACCCCATCCGCATATAAAGGACATCTGAATGTGCCTACACGTATTATGTGTAGTATTGTGGCTTTGAAATAATGTTTCATGTCAGTCACCCAAGGGGCTGTGCAGAACAAACTCATTCAAGGCCAAGTGCATATACAACAAATGTCCGGTCATATAACCGGATTCCCGAAACTTACTATGCATACTAAAAGCGTATTCAGATAAGTTATTCTGATTAGACAACGCGCTTACCTCCCGAGCAATATTCTCAAGAATGGCAAGTGCAACCTTGTGACACTATTAAACCAACGAAGCAGACCTTTACTGCAGGTACTGTCTGGCCGCACCTTTTGTTTCCAGCCGGACAACACACACGTTTTTACGCCACCAAATTGTGAATATGCGAATAAGCCGGGTCTATCTTCGCCTACAGGGACACTCCCGTTCAGCGTCAATTGCAATTTGCAATCACTAAACACCAGCTGAATAATGGACTGTCTCGGGTTTGAAATCCCATACTTAGCCAATTAAATATAGTTGCTATATAAATATATAAACTTGTATGAGTTCCTTAGAAACCCCATAATGCTGCTTATATATAATAATCACATACATTCAACGATCGTACATGTACATGTGTCAAATTTGTAGTTCTGAAGCGACGATACACCCCCACTACTGAACATGGGAACATCCCAACGATATAACCGGCAGTACGCTGGCCATATGATCGAAATTGTTACGCAAGACTGGTACACGGATTGCTTAGGACTTTGCTGGTGTTACGCAATACCCTGCTGCAGTGTAGTCAGCCAGCTGTAGGTTGTCAATCTGGCTGTAGGCTGCAGGCAAGGTTGACTGAATTGTTTTAATTTTGTACTTGAGTAAGAGTAAAAGTAATTCACCTAAAAACCACTGAGTAAAAGTAAAAAAGTACTTGAGTAAAAAGTAGAACTACTTTTCAAAAGTAGTAAAAGTACAACACTTAGAAATAACAACAAAATCGTGAGTAATATTATATAAATTACACAGCTTGCATCTGGCAACTGTTTTGCAACCACTCTGCCTATAACAAAGTGTTCCCAGACAGCCTTAGCTGGTCAATCGGTCTGCCACTCTTGAACATGGTGCTCACTTGGATGCTTTGAAAGTTATATTATCATAAATGAGAGCTCACAACATCAAATAATTTCAGTTAAATACAGAACTTAATTAATGATGAAGCACAATATGTCTTTTTATCGACCTGTTCCACTGGGGTATGGGAGGAACTAGATTGTATAACAGGATATGTATACGCAGGTGTGATTGTATCTGAGTAGGTAGAGGGCCAGTCCAGTAGTAGTAGTAGCCTCTCACGGAAACTGGTCAGAGGTAATACCATCTAGCACTGTCCACAGTGAAATTAACAAAGACATTTGATGCCTAGCTGATGAAGCCATCTGGCTTATGAACCCCCACCTTCTCATGTCTTCCCAGACATGTCTTATCAGCTCACACAACCATTGAAACAACACGCTTTAGCAGCTACCCAACCAGCACACCTACAGCGGGCCGAGGGAGGCAAACTTATCGGTCCAACATCGGCATCCGCCTGCGGGCCGATGTAAGTTTTGTCCGTCGGCTCAACATCGGGCCGAGGGCAGCAAACTTATCGGTCCAACATCGATCGGCATCCGCCTGCGGGCCGATGTAGGTTTTGCCCATCGGGCCGAAGGCGGCAAATTTATCGGTCCAACATCGGCATCCGCGTGCGGGCCGATGGGTGTTTTGTCCATCGACTTAACATCGGGCCGATGACGGCTCATAAGCGGCTGCCGATAGGAAGCCGCCTATGAACCGATGATTAGCCGCTCATTGGCCGACTGTGCCTAGTTTTGATAAATGTGTGTATATTAATTATAGCTGTGTTGGTTACCTGGTACCAGTTGGGACTAGAATTGATCAGAAGACAGACCTGTGCAACAGAGGAATGCAGTTGCTAATTGCAATTAAAAGTGCCCTGTCAGGGCCCATGCCATGTGCCCGTCCGTGATATTATGGGTCAGCTTGAATAAGTCATTGCTGGGAAAGATGCTGCCAAATGGTAGTCTCGCTTATCCGACTCTCGCTCGGCTTCGTAACGTGAGTCCGCCGAGAATAGAGTCTGGCGTCAGAAGCATGTTTTGACTGTTATCGTCGTCAGGTGGCACCACTGGTATACACAACAATTATGTCGTCATCAATCTTTGAAGTAATCTGACGTATTGCTGCGTTTTCGTGATCTTGTGATCTTTCTGATCTTATTATCTGATATTTTTTGGATAGTTCGCAGTCCTTTTTTAGACAGGATGCGTGTCAACTGGAGACGCCAATGAAGGTACACAGACTAGAAAGTGCCGATGTGCGCATTGCATGTAAGTGACAATCTAAGACTAAGGTAAGTATATCACAAAATACATTATAATTGTTCTATAATCATTTAAACATTTCTGTGTGATAAAGTATACTATGCAGTTGTGACCCTGTGACTTTTTATATATCTGGCATTAGGCCCAGGCTTTTACATTTATCCTCCATTATAACGGTATGCAGTGAATATATGCTGAGAGTGATAACACTTTGTAGCGTCGCTGGTACAATCTGGCTTTTAGGGCGCTGCGTTGACATTTCCCAATTTACGATAATAACTGTGCGCAAGAACGGATGCGCAAACGGGAATGCGGGTTATCATATTTTCCCGCGTAACGGGTGTTCTTTTGTCTGGGTCAGAAAGTGAAACATGCACGCTTGGGGCGGAGCATTGTGTTTGTATGACACTCCGTTCATTGTGTTTGTATGACACTCCATTCATTGTGGTTGTATGACACTCTGTCATTGTGTTTATTTGTTCGGATTTGCAGCTATTTGTTGATAGCGTATTCATTACAATATCTACTTTTGACGGCGAGATGTCCCAAATGTCCTAGACCTAGTTAAGTTAGGCACCGTCAACGACAATGGCTTGCTAGCGTTTGTATATCGTCCTAGCGGATAGATTAATTAATGTATAATGTGTTACCAAGAACGAGTTGCGGAATGCATAATAGAATTAGTACTACGGTGACAGTGTATCGTGCGGTGGCATTAGGTTTCAGTGAGTAATGTCAGTAGTAGTATTGTCGGCAGTATCGGTACCCCGATGTGGAATGGTGTTCCCCTGTTGTCATTAGATGGCAGCACTAGTCATGTTACAATGTTCAAGCCTTACTTTTGTGTACTGAATGTCCTGCAATGAGTTACATTCGGGTGTTACATTTATTTGTTAAAGTTATGTTGCATGGTCGGTACACTATTATAAGTAGACGCATAGGCAGTATTATTGTATTAGGTTGCTGTAACATGATGGCACCTGGAAGTGGACTTTTTTATTCAACCACTTTATTGCTATTATGTGGAATATGATGCTACGTTGGCGCTAATAAACTGTCCAACGTTTGGCCGGAATCTTAGATGCTATTTACATAGTAATCCGTATTACTAATGTGCATTGGCTGTGTGCAGGCTACTGTTTGTTAGGATATTAGGACGTGAAATGTGGTGCCGGCATGATAATAATCTGTGTTCTATCCATGACAGCTATCATAGTTCTGAGTAGCAGTCGCCGTTTCCGCCGTGGTTTCCGTTTTGGACGTATTTAATTTGGTTAAGTTAAACAGTTCTTCACATAAATTAAATACATTTTAGTTAGTCTGTCATATAACGTTATGTCTCGGTTCTTCTGTGCGAATAAACCTTATATATATATATATACATATTCTGTTTGCCTTAGTGTAATTCGATTGGTTTGGGGACCCGCGGAACGCTGCAGGTCACACAGTTTATAACCCTTTTTTTTCAGTATCTATTATTTGCGAAGTTATTCAACTTTTTAGTGCCATAAAAGGGGCATTTTTTTTTATAAATGTACTAGGAATAGTCAATTTCTTGTGATCTGGATGTTTGTGGGCTGCACTGCCACTGAATGTAAAAGCAAATGACATGTAGTAATGGAGTAATTACGATATTGAGGTGGAATAAAAAGTTTTAAAACCTTAAAATGTTGACCTAATAATGTGTGAACTTGACATGACCTACCTACTTGACCTACAATGACCATTGACCTATTTATGTTTAAAATGCCCTAATTAAGTTATTATGTATGACAGTAAGTCGAGCAGGAGTGTAAGGTGGAATGTCTACATATTGACCTTAATACGCATTAATGACCTAATTATGTGTGTTATTTGGTCTATTTATTTTTAATTAAGTATGGATTGTGGTGCTATCATGTCAATAGAGGCTGTAATTGTTGACCATAATACTGATCTTACAGTGACCTGATTATTTGATCTCCATTGACCTATTTACATTGATAAATTGCCTATTTCAGCCATAAATAAATGTGGTGTGGTGTTCGTAAATGTACTTGGGAAATGGTGTACACAATTGGCTTTACTACAATGTGATCTTTTGATGACTGAATTATGTATAATTAAAGATGCCTCCTCAATTCGTTTTTTCCTTGTCTTATTTCAAATTCATTTTACCATAAATTAAGCCTACTTAGTATCCACTATGACATGCTAGCTCATTTAAATAACTTAATGCATCAACAAGTATTACAACTGTATCTTCAACTGATTTAGCCTATCGCAAATCCGGTTTATTTGCACAAGCGAACTTGCATATTGCAGTGGATACTAGTTTGGTTTGTTGCAGGAGGCACCTATAATTGAAAATCGAAATGCTAAAAAATCACAATTTTCACACTTCGTGAAATTTCATAACTTTGTCATGATCAGCGAGAGGATGGAAGTCACGCCCATGATCGGCATTGACTCACACAGTGTTTACTATTTTGGATATCCACTATTTTGAGCCTTACTAGATTTATTATTATTAAACATTTATACATATATAAGTAAAATATTTACATAAAGTTGTACATATATAAGTAAAATATATTAAAATGAGCTAAAACAGATAAAAAGAATAAATTAAATGAGCTAACAGGTTAAATAATAAAAATAAATAAGGTGCTTAAATTAGTTAAATAAATAGGTAGACTAAGTTAGTTTATAAAACATCATAAAATACATAAATCAAATGTATAGCTAAAATGTCACTGGAATATCACTGCTGCAAAGTGCAAAGTTGCCTGTCGGAACAAATGTGTCTTTAATAATGTCTTAAAGGTGGCAACGGAGTCTGCATTCCTGACTACGTGAGGCATAGCATTCTATTGAATCAGCACAGCCACAAGAATGAATGACTGAAGTCAATTGTTTCGATGATTTCAACAAAAATACTAACTTTTTAATTAAAACGTTTGCAGATATTACTTAATTCACACACTACATACTAGGACATCAACAAACCGCATCAGCTAAATCAGTTGAGGATGCAGTTTTCAGTGACACATGGAGCTAACATATTCATAGAATCTATAGTGTTTACTGTACAATTATAAAGAACACCAATATGTTCTTGCATAGGCAAATAATTGTTTGAACAAATTGCCTGCATGCATAATGCAAAAAAAATATAGTCCAGTGTCAAAACTGGTTTACATACACAGGAGACTCAGTACATCAATATTCATATTTCACTGTCATTATATACTATCCTGCAATTCAACATGAAGTAATGTCCGTAGGTTGATATGAATACATGGAGAAAGACTACACCCAAAGTAGTGCAGCAGTACAAGAACTAGTCGGCATCAGCCTGTCATAAAAGGAGCTAGAAGGAAGACCGTATACACTGTAGTGCATTGCAGCAATATTCACAGTTCACTGTTTCATAAATCCAATCCATGTCGATGTTCACATGACATTATAGGCTCATTGCAGCAAAGTTCATAAGTTGTTCACATGACATTGTCAGCTAAGTGTACACATATTCACAGTTCACTGTTTCGTAAATCCATGCATGTGTAATATGTGGATTTCACAGCCTGATATACAATTTTGGGCTGATCTAGACATGCTAAAATTTCTACTGAAGCTGTCATGCAAAGTTCATTCTGGATGTCCATTATCTTAGCTGGAGTAGCTGTTGCAGCGCATAATCTTCTCAGAAGTCACTGGCCCTACAATGATACAGTATTTTCGACTGATAATTGTCTGATTTTGCAACTGATGTGTGAAATATTATTTATTACTGTATGCATATTTACTACAAGGTATGGTTAAGGAAGTAACTCGAACTTGTCTAGTTCTAGTATCCATTGTTACATTGTGTAACAGATGTATATCAATATTGATGGATATCAATATTGTCCATTATCGCAGGTTGAAGTGTGATAAATTTACAAATGTGTACAATCAGCCCAAACAAGATCTGAATGATTGATACTTATGTATATGTGTTGCAGACAGTAGACAACTAAAACATGTTTATAATGTAATTTAACCAAACAATGGATACTGTACACTTGCACGAATTGGCCACCATTAATAATTGGCTACTTTAAAAGCAGCCTTGTCACAGTCATAGAATTTTCAAGTTAATGACATTTCTATCCAGTTTTCAAATAAGAGTGACACTAGCAGTTAGGAATGTAAAATAATTAAATTACTTGTGTTATTAGCACTGGCCCATTAAATTAACTAGGAGTATGGCATATGTAACTGAAGCATATTTTGTGTATTGGTGGGGCATGAAAATTTGTTTGAGTTGAAGTCACGTACAGCATGAAACTAAGGCAAATTTTTGAACAACAATGTCACATGTACACCACTAATATTTGGAGAAGCCAAAAAGTGTCTCATCTGCCCCTGATATATCCCTGGGTGCAGCTGCCCTCATCCCCTGTTACAGCGCCTATGATTGTTAGTAAATATATGTGCAATGGATTTCAGTTGCTACATTGTTGTTTTGTGGAAGGCAATATTGAACCATTGATATTTTTAATTTAATTAGGCATGTTGATCAATAGTATTATTCATGCCTATTGTGTTACATCAAAACATCATGCTGTATCATGTTTGTTATGTGTGTACAGCATAACAAGTGCCCAATGTGTTAAGTTGGTGGCACACAGGAATTAAATTATTAAAAACAAATCTTGTTGTCAAGTAATACTTGTTATTGTTATGCTGATAATATTAATACTTGTTTATGGTGTATAGCCTCCACTCGTTACCACCATTTCCTCCCTAATTAACATACAATTCAATGTATCTACACAATACACATCTAATATAAATGGATCAACCAATCAAGTACAGTTAAAATCAGACTCTTACAAGTTACAGGGTCAGGGTTTATGATTCGTGAATGATTTTCATTTAAAATCAAGTTCCCTGTGCAACTTTGTATCGAATAATTTGCTAATAATCACCACACACGATACATGCTAATTAGGAAGTAATAAATTTATTAAAAAAATAATGCTTTACAAAAAACTAAGGCATTTACATGCAAATTGTGCCTAAATTATTAGGGCATTATGCCGACGGTTTTTCCAGCATTTTTGTACCTGAATGCGTTCCTTACATCGTTCCGCATATGTTCCAGTAAAAAAGTTCATATATTCTTTTAAAATATTGTGTTTTAGGCCACTTTTAATCAGTTTTGCACATTAAAACGACGGAACCGTTTGCATGATAAACATGGCGCCTGTGCGATTTGCGCATGAGTCAAGCCTCGGTGCCATCAGAACCTCGAAGGCAATCTTTGTGTGTATCGCGCGTACAATTACGCATCGTAAAAAATTAAAGGATAAAAAAAGAGAAAGTAAGCTCAAAAAATGTTTCAAACTAAAGAATTCTAAAAAAAATTAAAATATTCTTCCCAGTTTTTATATTAAACGTAACATTTGTAGAGCACGTACAGTCACTTGTAACGTAATATTTCATCTTTTATTTAATAAAATATTTGATGTTGCAAATATTATTTTTTTTATTATTATTTGGTTGATATTAAATGTTATGCGCATGCGCAACTACAAGGGGGCATCTCATTGCATGTCGTTGTTAATATAATTAAATTTTATTTTATTTTATTTATATTATCTGTCGTTTGGTGAACAAAGACTATTGTTTTTGTAATTAAAATTATACTGTTGATATTGCATGTTATGCGCATGCGCAACTTTAAGGGGACATCTCAATGTTTGTCATTGTTAATATAAGAACATTTAAAAGGATGCATGGGTTAAATTATCTGTCGTTTGATAAACAAAAACTATTGTGTTACTAATTAAAAATTATACTGATGATATTGCATGTCATGCGCATGTGCAACTTTAAAGGGACAACTCATTGCATGTCATTGTTAACATAATTAAATTTAAAAGAATGCATGGGTTAAATTATCTGTCGTTTGGTGAGCAAAGGTTATTGTTTTTGTAATTAAAACGTATACTGATGATATTGCATGCCATGCACATCTTTAAATGGACAATTCATTGAAGAACATATTCCTATCAACATCCTCATAACCGTTCACTATTTTAAACACTTCTATTTGGTCTCCTCTTAGCCTCCTGGTCTCTAGTATTGTCAAACCACATTGTAATCGGCTTTCGTAACTAAGGTCTCTCAATTCTGGAATCATTTTAGTTGCTCTTCGATGTATTCTTTCTAGCTTGTCTATGTCCTTTTTTTATGATACGGCCTCCATGCATTCCAAATGTGGTTCGCAGAGCGAAAGAGATTTTTTTTTGCCGTAATAAGCGTTATTCGCAGAGCTGCTCTGCTCAAGAGTATTTGCAGTTAATGGAGCGTTGTCGGAGTGTCGACGTCCGGGCTTATTTTGCAAAATGTTTGTCTGTCCGTAAGTGTTCCGTGTTCAAGTGAAATGTCGAAACACCAGTGTTATGACGTACTTAAACATTTAATCGTTTATGCATATACTTTCCAACAACTATTAACGTTACTGTTGGTCATAAACAAAACATCGACATGTTAGTCGATATAATCACAGGTCATGCCACGTCGTCATGCATTGTGGTAGAAGGTGAAAGCAAATCGTGTACTTGTTATCCTATTATCGCTCGCTGTTCTAGCATTGGCCATTGCCATTGGTAGTAGTAGTAGTAGTAGTGGGATCATGCCTCAGTTAGACTTCCTGGTGTGTTACGAATGTAGGGCACAGTAATTTTAGATGTGTTCTTTTCAAAAATCATAATCTGACATTTGAGCCAGGCACATTGGCAAGTTTGTTGGTAGAACATGTTGGCAATATAATTGTTTTTTAGATGATTTCAATAGGCAGAAGGATTTTTGGCAATTTTTTAGCAAAAAGGCACGTGTGCGTAGTAATTCATGCAGAAATTGGTCAAAATTGACGGGTATGGCACGTTCAGGCATTTTAAATGAGTTACAAGTACGAGACTTTGACTAAACTCGATCAGCATGTCAATGAGATGATGGCAATGGCAGGTAAGAAGTTTCAGAATTTTTGATGGTCCCATTTTCTTATAATCGTGCGGAACGTTAACATGGTCGCCAATGGGAAACGTAACAGGAGGCTGAACCCAAATAGGCACCATGGCAACGAAAAAGCGGTAGCCATCTAACAGTCATGGAGGAGGGTTTTTTATAAAAAAAATATGCTGATTAAATGCATGAAAACGTGTGTCTGTCACCAAACAATGAGTGTGTACTGTGGACAGGCTGCACAAAAGGAAGAATTGTTAAATATGGAGCTATTAATTGCCAACTCAGATGTGGCTACAGTCGTGCAGTGACAGTGTATAAGCTCAGTTACATGGTCCAACATAGAATCACACGAATCAATTAAAACGTCTGCTAACTTGCCTCATGTTGCGTGCGTTTACTTAGAACATTGTCTGTGTCAGGCTAGTTAATATTATATTATTATATATATTTTATTGATTCCATCTAGTCAACAAGAGCATTACTTGTTAAGTGCTGCTATTATTTAAACTTCGTTACCGTCTCTTTTAGGAGGTATCCTATAACTGATCTACTATATATAAAAAATGTCAAACAAATGTACATTTTAATGTTGCACTATAACGTTTGATGTGCATCAGCTGATATGTTACGCTATTTGATGATTAATAAGATATATAGTTGTCAATAAATAAAAAAAATTCAAAAAATCATATCATCTGACTTAACTGCATTTGAGCCAGGCACATTGGCAAGTTTGTTGGTAGAACATGTCGGCAATGTAATTGTGGATTTTTAGATGATTTCAGTAGGCGGAAGGATTTTTGGCAATTTTTTAGCAACAAGGCACGTGTGCGTAGTAATTCATGCAGAAATTGGTAAAAATTGATGGGTATGGCATTAAATGAGTTGCAAGTACGAGACTTTTACTAAACTTGACCAGCATGTCAATGAGATGATGGCAACGGCAGGTAAGAAGTTTCAGAATTTTTGATGGTCCCGTTTTCTTATAATTGTGCAAAACCTTAACATGGTCGCCAATGGCAAATGTAACAGGAGGCTGAACCATAGTAGTACAGTTACTGGTGCAATTTTCAAGCCATTCCTGTTTTCAACGCATTGAAATATCGCGTTAGAGACGTCACAGCGTCTGTTTACGACAATAATGATACATAGTCTTGTCTGAGCAAAATATATTTTTATATATACTGGTTGGTGTAGTTTTCGACCTACTTAATAGAATATACCGTTTAAAAAAAATCTGAAGAAACATTTTGTGTAAGAGATCGATATACCAAATCGGCAAAAGCTACTTCATTTATTCAATGCCAAAAAATTATTAAAACAGTTGTTTTGAGTGAAAAACTTACGAATATTGAATGTCTGAACCATGTCGTGTGAGTCGAGAAAACGGCAGCATTCGACCTATATTTATGGCAAGCCATACAGACAATCATTTTTTATTTTACCACTTTGTTCCAATTATGTAAAAAAAAAATTTATACCAACCAGGCTTGACATAGCGCTTTATAAAACACATACACATATATTTGTATTGAATATATAACGTTAATGTAGTACATTTTTTTTCGTATATTTAACACATTTTAATTATTTCTACTTTTATGACAAGCAAGATTTCAATGGATTGAAAACTGGCGCGGGTCGACAGCTGCACCGGTAACTATATAATGTAACATGGAACCCTTTTATGATATTCATACCTTGATTAAAAAAAACTTTCCATGCTTACCAGACATTATTATTAAGCGTCTGTTGATGCATGTCTTGTTCTTGGCCATGTGACAATAATCACCCTTTTTGTGGTAGATGTATGGCAAGCCAGTTTTGTCATAAAAGTAGAAATAATAAAAAAAAATTAAATATACAGGAAAAAATTAACTACATTAGCGTTATATATTCAGTACATGTGTATGTGTTTTATAAAGCGCTATGACAAGCCTGATTGTTATAAAAAGTTGAAATAATTGGAACAAAGAGATCAAATTAAAAAAGATTGTCTGTACAGCTTGCCATAGATATAGGTTGAATTCCGCTGGTTTCCTTGTCTCGCGCGACATGGTTTGGACTTTCAATATTCATAGATTTTTCACTCAAAACAACTTTTCTAATAATTCGTTTGCATTGAATAGATGAAGTAGCTGTTAGTGATTTGATATAGCAACCTCTTGCACAAAATGTTTCTTCAGATTTGTTTTAAACGGCATATTCTATTAAGTAGGTTGAAAACTACACCGACCAGTATACAGTAGCAGTACCAGGTAGTAGTAAAAGCTTTATTTCACAATGGTGACCATGTCACATTTATCGCATGATTTTCAATGAGCCATCAATCACATCCACTCTTACGTACACAGTTCTTGATATTCTATGCTGTCCCCTATGATACCCTGGAGAAAATACAAAGAAGCGCCACTTGATTTGTCCTTAAATGGCTTAATGACCACCGCCGTACAACAAGCGTCACACACCTACAACACAAACTTGGCTGGCAGACATTAGAACAACGACAATTACAACACCAACTCACTTTCTTCTACAAATTTAAACATAACCTCCTGAATATTTCTCTGGCAAAACCTAATCTGTTACATTGCAGTGTAATATATTACTATTACTTAGTTTCCTTTCTATTACTATTACATGCTGAAGGCAATGTAATTTACTTAATATTTGTATATTACTATTACATTTCAAAATTATTGCTGTTACTATTACATTTTCCATCGGAACTATTTTCTTTCAATTAAACATTTTACATACTTAATCACAAATTAACTGATGGGTGTATTGTCAATAGTAAGTGCACATTTTATGAAAAACTAACAACAAATACTTAGATGACAGTTTATACTTTATTTTGGAGGCAAAACAACTATTTACTTTAGTGTCAGTTGATCATTGTCAACACAAAATCTCTTGCATACAACGATACTGAGATGTGGCAAGATGCCCTGTCTAATCTCTCTGTACTTGATCGTTGACATCAGAACAAGATCGCTTTACTTTAAAAGATGGCTGTTGCATTTAACTGACATGAACTTCTGGAAAACTGCGTCACTCAAACAGCATCAATCTGGGTGATAGATCTTGCTGGCAATTAAAATTACAATTAACTCACAATTAAATTAGCCTCATGGCAGGCTGGCAGCTAGGGTTGGGAGATGGCAACAATTGATTGATTGATTGATTGATTGATTGATTGATTGATTGATTGATTGATTGATTGATTGATATGCTAAAGACAGTCTGTTTAGTGCTTGAAGCCTGGAACCCTTATACTGTTTCAGTAAATGAATGAATAAGCTTGTGTGAAAAGGTTAGATGGCTGGTGGACCTCGCTCCAAATGACCATGCAGCAGTCACACTGTCACAGTGTCTCCTGCTAATAGTGCTTAAGTTCAATGACTGTCATGATTCGGATACTAAACCATTTTATCACCACAAAAAAGGTTCCAAATTGGAAATGTTAACAAGTCATGTTATGGAAATCAAATTTATGTACGTACATTTATGTTGTTCCAAATGTGAAAAGCTTGGGAGTTGAATAGATTACCACATTATATGACATATTTCGATTATAAGCAGAACTTAGGGACAAGGGTTGCCAAATGGTACTGACTATAAAGTGTATATGGAACTGTAGGAATGGTGAAATATTAACAGTACAATATTATAGTATACTCACATTGGCACCATTTGCTGCTCTATACTATTTGTGAACCTTGAGTATCCAATAAACAACCATTGTAGATGGACAAACTGTAATGACGGTCATTTGATAATTGTAAGTATTTAACAAAAAACAACTTTTCTAACGTTTTGTTTGCACTGGATCGATGAATTAACTGTTAGAGATTTTTAATATGGATCTCTTGCACAAACGTTTCTTCAGATTTTTGTGAACAGCATACTATATTAAATATAGCGACTAGTCCAACAAGTAATATAATATGTCTATCCAAGTTACTTTTAAACCACCTAGTCTTTCAACCGTTGTTCTATCCACTTTTGGTCTGTCCACGTTGCCTCAGTTCACTCGGCTGTATAAATGAGTACTTGGTGGTAAACAGAGATATGAGTTGAGGTGTTGGAATGAACAGAATCTGCCAGATGGTGAAGTGTAAGGCACTTTGAACAGTCCTAACAGACTGGATAACATAATATATATATATATATAATTTATGTATTATTTTAGAGCCACATATATCCATAGGCAGTTCCTGATAAATGGTGACTTAATAATTGACAGGCGCTGTTAATAAGGAAAATATATAGACTTATTTGCAGAGCATTACCAATAATATGCTGTTTTTAATTACAGACAATGTCGAACAAGCTGGTGCTGTATTACTTCAAGCGTTTCTTTCAAGTCTAGCAAACAGGTTTGTATTGCTGACTTTTTGAAGGTTTCATATTTTTTTTGGTTAGTATCAAAAGCATTAAGTAAATCCATTCTTTTTTAAGTACTGGAATAAATTTACTTATTTTTACAAAAATACTCCAAGTGACAATTTCTGTTATGTTTGCTAGTTTTTGATTTAGATGGATTCAAAAACAATCAAAGGTGATTATTTCTTTGTATACCAGCCAAATGGTGCTGATAGATCTAAACTAATCATGCGCAGGAAATGTATGTGCAGATAAACTTGCTATGCTTCTAAGTATTACAAGCATTTAATTTTTAGAAAACAATGGAAAAGGTGAATAAACAATGGTTTCTGATAGCAATGGTCATTAAAGGTAGGACCTATGCACCTTAATAATAATATTTTTTTAATGTCTAATTATACTTTATACATTTATAGTGGAGACTGCCCCTTAAAATCTGACTTTAGTCACATCTGATGTTGTGCAAAACACTGGTGTCACCAACGGCACAGCTCCATTATCTTTCGAGATGGACAGATGCCAATGTACATGTATTAGTTTTATTTATTGTAGGGTGGAGCTGGTACAACTAGTGCTATACGAGTTATCGGAAGACGATTTTGTGGGGTCCTTGCCTCCAAATGTAATTAAAAAGTAAGTTAGTATAGCTAAGAGTGAAAATGTGTATTCAATGTACTGTACTTCGTTTTGTGTTGGTCTTTGTTGAAAATGTTGTTTATGATCACATGTATTGAAATATATGATATAATTAATAAAATCTTTATTTCACACATTAAAAATAACAATTGTACAATATTTAACATACAGTTATTTCAGTAATGACTTCATTAACCTCATCATGGCTAAAGATATCGCATGTTTTAAGACTATTTCTAATTTCTATCATGTCAGATAGAACACTAATGTCAAATATCCTTTCATCAGTCATGCCCTTTATGGTCTAATTCAAATTTCCTTTCACTCTCCACTGCCACGTGTCACCAGTTTTGTTCCACCACTGGTTTTCAGGCATCCTTCTTCACAAAGTCTTCCTATATTCTCTTGGTCTGTCCCTTTTGTGTCTTCCTTCCTCTCTCAAGGCATCCGCCACCATAAGCAGTCAGCTCCTTTGTGATATAGTTCAATAGGAAACTGTCAACTTTGTGAAACTGGATTGACAACTGTTTTTATATTGTTAATTAAAATGTTGATATGGGGTTTCATCACTTTCACGTAGAAACAACTTGTAATATTAATTTTGATAAGAATATGTATCCAGGTGATTTGAAAGCCTATGTATAATTAATAAATCAACCACCTACTCTTAATTAATTTGTGCATTTCAAAATCATGTCATTGTTTTAATAAATTCATAAATGTTTTATTCATAATTAACATTATTGCATATTCTATGTATTTTATTATGTAGACAGCAACGCACATTGAGCTTTACAAAATTGCTATATTTATTTGTAAAATAACCAGTTTATTCTGTTTATCATTTGGTCACATCATCATGTGACTCAGGTTAAAGGTCACTAACATTGCGAGAGATCCCCTCGGCTGGGAAGACTCACCGTCAACTGTCTCGATGTCAACAGACATATGCTGCCATCTACTGGAAGAGAGAAAACACATGCAACATAACATAACGGTTGCCGTGGTGATGGACTCACTGAGTAATTTAATATTGTCAACATCTGCGGCTTATGTGAGCAGGGTCCTGCATAGACTTGGCTCCAACTCAGGAGGTGAGATATGTAGTCAGAATAAATCTGGTGGTCCTATCTGAGGACATCTTTGTTTTTTAATACAGGGTTATCCATTGTACAAGAACATGGACAGATTTATTTTAAATACATTTTATTTTTCATTGTAAAAATAACTTGGAAACCACGCTAAACACTTATGTGAAAATAGGTAAATACGTTTTTGTAAGATATATTTTTCTACACATTTGTGAGAGTTTATATTCGTTAATGATAAGATATTGAACAAAGAGTTTGAATAGTATTTTGTTTGCTATATATATCATTGTACAACAATGAGATTTTTTTATTTAAATAAAATGGACAATTCCAGCTTGTGTTATTATTAACTAATCTAACACTTATCTGGGTAATATCAACTGCATAAAAGTAAGCACTTTTGTTTCACCCACGCGACTTGATGTACCATAACAGAAAGTAATTTTGAGAGAAAAACTTTACAGACACACCAGGCGTGACACAGACAGTGGCACTAGTGCACAGCGACCTTCACAATGACACTACCTTGAAACTACTACACCACACGGCCTCCACAGTAGTGACTGTTTCCCCAGCACATTGGTCAGAAGACTATTATGCAGGATGTCAGGTGACACATAAAACAGTGTCTGGTAAAGTTATAAAATGGGTAAGTAAAACGTTCTAAACAGACTCGAATAATGTTAATAAATTTATGTGTGTGATTTGTCTTTAAAATTAAGACATTTGAATATGGATACAAATTATTATTGACAATTGGGATGGACTGGATTGGCCTTCAGTCAGTTCATATGGACAATCATGCCCCTGTAACTACGACCAGCTGAGGGACCAGTCAAGTGGTCTTAATTCTGAGGTGATCGTAATTCTGAATTGTTATCAACATTAATATTTTAGGGACAGGGAAAATGGTTGTTTTTTATGCATCTGAAAGTGTTATTTATTACTTTTTTCGTGCATACAGCCACAAACCCTATCTTAAAATAGTTACATGAGGTGGGAACTGCATAAATGCATACATTTGTATGTTGTTTCAGGCAGGACATTTCAACATAGACAGGTATCTGCAGATAAAACAACTGGAGAAAAGGCAAATTACAACAGCTCCAAAGTCTACAGAACTCACAACTGCTGTGCGTATTCCACCACTCGTAATCGCTGCAGCGCTTCACTTCACTTACCTGTAGCAGTATAAATAAGTTTTTGGTTCTAGTTGCTATAGTTTAAAACTGGCATCGTCAATGAGGAAATCAAACACGTTTTTTTCACCTCTTGTCATAACTTCTTAAATGCAAATTTAATGGTAACCAAACAATGTTGAAAAAAAAACTTTCATAACCAAGTAAATAATATACGTAAAAAATATCAAGAACAATCACTTGATTGTCAAATTGTACTCTTGGTTTGTAACAGCCGGACCCAGCAGCCAATCTGACCTTTAATCTGACCTTGAGCGAGCAGGAGAAAATGGCCCGAAGTCAAATGACCTTGCCCTTTATGCACGACCAAGAAAGGCAAGTAATGAAACTTGATTTACACATTGCTAGTTTCAGTGATTCAGTGATTTTAGTGTACATTCGTTCGTGTGTTTTATGTATGCATTGCATAATGTTCAGTATTTTGCAACAAGGCTCCTGGTTTCTTGACATTTGTTTGGTTTTACAATCTGGTAAAAATAATGTGATCTGCATAAAAGTTTTCATGCTGAATTTTTTCACTTACCCCGAGTGCTTTTTTTCACATATTTTTAGCCACATTTTCTGGGGGCTTCCTCCGATCTGGTACCCCTTGGAGTGCCAACTGACCTGCATTCTCTGGTTGGTAGTGCAAATCTGTGTGCATGTTTTAAAGCATTCATCCAATGTTGATAGAACCGTCTACCATTTCAGACAAGAACGAGAACTGAAGACCTCAACGCAGGGCGCCCAAGTGTTTTACGAGTTGGACCAAGCAGATGACTTTGACGAGGACGATCCTGATGATGATCTGGATATCTAAATTATTATCTAAATTATTATCTAAACTGATACTTCATAGATACATGGATATGTTTCAAAATAGCAACACTACTGTATCTACAGCAGGGCATTTTTCTATTGAATTTTCACTGGGGGGAATGTCCTAAAAGGACACTCCTAATGGTTAAAAAGGGCAGTTTACGCATTATTAATGATTATTTACATAACCCTTAGGAATGTATGAAAGCTTTATATATGTGTCAGTATCTTTTTATCCACATAGTTGTGCACTGATGATTCATCTCAGTATGAAAATAAATGTTACACATATATCACAGAAATTTTTTTTATTATAAACACATGCAGTAGTTATAGAAACATGACACGTCTCTTGCAACTTAGAAGTCAGTACGTTTGACAGTCATCTCAATTTGACTAAACGAGCCTCATTTCGCAGGTGAATTTCCTAATGAATTCATGCTGCCTGTAGACGTCCTAATCTGGAGCCCCGCATCTTCTGGACTTCTCCAGGAATTTGACGACAGCGGGTCGAAGGTCAAAGTAGGCGGTGCCCACACCATTCAGTGCCACCATGAGGTGGGTGTTTCTAGTGTTCTCACCCATGCTGATGCGGTGATTGTCGACCACAGGGTTGTGGTGGCTCACGATCCTTTCGGTCTGCATAGAATGTGGACTCATGCAAGCCAGAAATGCCAACACCTTCTGAACTGAACCTGTGGTGACTGGCAGAAGTTGCCACAGTCTGACATTCATCTTACAACTGAGATCACAGCCATCAGGCAGGAGTGGCACATTCATCATGTTCTCCCATTGCTCGGCTGCCCCGTCTGGGAAAAGGCGCCTAATGATGTGCACGCCACGCTCAACGAATGATCCCAGATTGCGTGACATCACCAACCCCTTCATGTCTTTGATGACGTCCTCCTGCTCCAGGTGCATGCATTCAGAGAGGTATTTGTGGGATGCTTCACAACCTCCAGCCTGATTGCTCGTGCATAATGACGGTTCGTACAAATGAACTGGTGGTTCTACTTTCGCTGTGTTAGGTCCTCATTGGTGCTATCCGTTGGGCAACTCTCTTTCTCCTCTCTTCTTCCCGGGAATGATTCATCCCTCATCAGGCTCAACTTCTTGATGGCAGCATCATTCACAGTGAGAAGATTGCTGTTTCAAATATCTCCAGGATATCGCCCATCAGTGAGGTGATCCACTTCTGTTGGTGGTTCCAGATTCTCAGAAACCCTTTGGCTTCAGCCTTCTCCTTTCTGTCGCTGGTACTTTCTGGTGCCTGCATCTGTTCCCACACCTTAATGCAGGCAGGTAGGTTATTCAGCACAGCATCCACCAGCTGCAGCTCGTGCTGGGCAAAACTGACATCATGGTGCCGGGTGAACTATTTGCCATTCCTGGTCTGCGCTGACAACATCTTCATCTTTCTCGGCATCTGGAATAATTGTACGAGCCCCAGTAGATTAGACTTCTAAATGCCAGCTCCAGTACAGTGCTGACGACCAACTCAATGACTAAGTTCGACCGGTTAGCAGCCACAGCCAGTTGCCAGACCTCTATGCACTTGGTCAGCAAGCAGATGCCATAGCCCACCTTGTCTGCCAGTGTTTGCCGATTCGCCGTCAGTGGTGACACCGACGAGCTTCGTGTCTACCTCCAGTCAGATCCAAAGCTTTGTTCACCACTTCCAGTAGTCTAGGGGCACCGTTCTTCCCTAGCGAATGCATGACAACAAACACACTCGTTCGCTACCATCACTGTTAGCCATCTGTCCACTTACAAATTTGTGGTCCAACATTACCTGTCATGGCTGCCATCGATCTGCAAACTGAAAACTGCATCGGTTGAACATTTGAGACTGACACACTTTCTCTAGTTCGTATATGACATCCAGCATCTGCTTGTACCCGGTAGTAGTTCGGATCCCTGTAATGTAGGTCACTAAACGCAGGATTAAATGGAACAAATAGAATAGAATGTAAGCCCTTGTTTGGCCACATTTCTTTGCTGAAAATGAGCAAAGCTCCAGGAATTTGTTGACATTGGCAATAGTTAACGGAATTCCTTTGTATGTCGATGTGCGGGAACTTGACGGTCTCTGGCCTGCTGAAGTTACGTTGTTGGTTTCCTGACCAGGTGTCTGGGTAAGGTGATGATCTTTGTCGTCAGGTATGGTCAGGTGTGTTGGCAGTGGACGGATCGTGGCTGCTTGATGAACTGGCACTCAGGCGCCCTTCTTGATACCCCTCTTACTTTCTTGATTATGCCAAAGTGAAAAAAACACTAACAAAAAGAATACGAATGAAGATAATAATGGGGCTGGTTAGGGAGAATGGGGGCACTGCTTGGGGCAAGTTGGTTTGACTGGGGGGGGGGCAAATGAAAGGGCTGGGGAGAATTGCCCCCCCCACTTCGTATGTTCAAAAACGCCGATCTACAGGTCTACATACACTGCATAAAATAAACTCGGACACTGTGAAGACATTCTACAATTTACTGAAAAAAACAGATGCTGGTAAATATACAATGTCCACTAACATTTCTTGTGATTCTTGTACAAAACAAATATACAACAAATACAACATTTGAAAAAAAATTTTGCTTTGGCATAATGGTATTTATATGTATCGTGTATATATATATATATATATATGTATAATATATATATCTTGTGACAGCAGTAGCCCAAATTCTGTTACCGTGCAGTACCCAATAGTTACATGAGCATTTGTTTGACTACGAGCAAAGGTGAAGACTAATTCATGAAACACAACATTGACAGCCCTGCAGTGGATGGTGTAGCCAAGAGATCAAACAGGTTCTTTAAGAACGTCACATAATAAGATAGCAACAATCCCTCCCAAACCACGCCAACAAAATGCGGTGACCACTTACAACCACCTCCACTACAATCTAACTGAATTGCCCTCTAATATTTGCTTACATTAGTCATGCCCTGCCCCCCCCACACACCCATGTAGTCCAAGGTACCCTCTTACACTTGTCCAAACCTAAAAAAGTTTAATTACCACTCAACGCCTGATCATTATTCTCTTTGATAGATTGTTTTATATTTTATCCAGTGGTACAAATATATTCATTTTTCAAGTGATTATTTTGTATATTGTTAATCTCATTCACAGTTAAATGCTGTTTGTGTGTGCTTATATATTTGGATATGCTCTTCCATTAGGTACGATACAGTAGGTAATAACTCGTTCTTTAAGCAATCTCGCACTGAACGAAGAAACACAATTAATACAGTCACATAATTATAGTAACACATTTACAAAGTGGCATTCTACACACAAAGAAACATGTTTTTTTCAAAACATTAATCCTAATAATGTAATGAAAATGCATCAACATTACTATAAATATTAATTACTGTGCAAACTAAGTCACGAAACCCAAAGCAGGAAGCTCGGTTGGATCAACAATGTAACAGCCATTTCTGAAGCACTTATAAGAATACTAATTCTTGTCATGCAGCTAGACTTAATGAATTTCACATTTTAGTCTACAAACTGTTTGTAGTTTTTAATTAGGTATATATACTTTTTGATAAATGCAATAACCACCAATATATTACAACACGGCTTCATCATCGTCTTGCAATGTGAACTTACCAGTTGGTGAAAGGTTAGTTAGTTATACCTTAATTACGCTTATATCTTGTAAATAACCCATCCACTCTTCTAACAAGAAACCCTATTATAATTTAATACCTATGCTATTAATATGGTAAAAATTTGATGAAACAAATTGCATTGTCACATAATGTTCAACACCCATCGCAGAATGACAGAATATGTACACAAGTTCTAGGTTCTTCACAGACTGTACTCTTACTGGAAGCTGCAGTATTCTGAAGACTATAATTAATGTCACTCTAGAATGACAGCATTGTATGGTTAGACCCTCAAAGCTGTAGTTCCAAGGACATGGTCAACCTCTGAGGCAATATCCGTAGACCACGATTCAATCTGGAGACACAACATGATCATCCTCCAATATCAGCAGGACATGATTCCACAGAATGTCATCTACAAATAGCTTACACCTCACCGACAGCCATTTTGTGAACATTGCCATCAGTGATACACTGCTAAGACGCCCACATCTGACAGAGGCCACCAGTGCGTCTGTGTCCTTCCTATGAACTAGATGTCAAGAATCTGCTTTGAAAAGTCACGGTTCTTTGAACGTCCTCACTTTTCAACAACTTTATGAAACGTCAATTCTGATTTCAACGTTTCTGGACACAGAAGCACATAGTCTATGTGTGAAGTGTGTCTCATCAAGACGCCAAATGTAATCACTACATAACTACGGCCGCTCCATGCGTTGTCAATTGAATAAATATGCCTCCAAGTTTCATGCCAATTTTGGAGTCGACCGGTCATTTGTCACTGCCCGTCTGAGCTTGACACCATTGTGTATTTGTGATAACAACGCCCCCTGTGGTCCAATTTCAGTTGGAGTAACATCGTTAGAACCGGGTAACGACGCTGGCGACAAATCACCATTCCTACTGTCGGGCACTGGCTTTTTTGCAGCTATGAATTTCTGATTGAGACAGTTTATGATGTTGGCATGTGCAGCGCTCACATGTCCGATCTGCGGCCGACTGCTGATTGTGTCGTTCACGTTATTACACATCAGGTCGGCCATTAGTTCCGCGGGAGGCGGTGGCAGTGGCAGGTCGTCACACTCGTCGTGATCGTCATCACTGATGCTGAAGTGACAGCTGACGTCACTGACTGTACGTCGGTGCTGCGTTGTCACAACGACATTCTCTGGAATGGGGCCATGGGCGCGTCGATGACTGGCCACTGCTGCACACATGCCCGTGATGGAGGAGTTGCGTCTAACGGGGGGTGCGGGGCGGGGTGTGTTCACCGTGTTACTGCGTCGGATTGTTGCCACCCCCGACTGCACCGCTGGTAGCCCTGCAACACAAAGGGTTTTTATCTCACGTGGTAACAAATTGGAAGTGTGTTCCGAGTACAATATCGGAACAAAAACCTTGCCGACAAAAGATCTGAATATACAGTTGAGTGTTGATGTATGAACACGCGATGCACCAGTTGTCTCCATAAATGGAGATGAAAGACATTTTGCTTAAATAGTTCAAGAAATCTTGCTCAAATAGTTCAGTGCCAATGCTTTAATAACTTTGTGTATTCCCAAGCTAGTATTAACATATTAACCCCTTTAGATTGTTAATATATTTATGGGCATGACCTCTGCTCAGATGTGAACAATGTTTAGGCTAATTAGGCATGTACAATTTCTCTAAGAATGTACTTATAAATAATACACTCTTCTCACTATATTTCATTAAGGCAAACATCTTGGTTAAGTCAGTTGCCATGCAGGACGCTGACAAGCTTGTGAAGGTCATGACAATGACAAGTTTGTGAAGGTCATGACAATGACAAGTTTGTGAAGATGAGTTGTGCCATATTACACGTTAACTTTCATGAGCTGAAGCAAGCTAGTTTGAAAGTTAGCCTGTAAATTAATAAGGATTTGGCCCAGTCAACAACAAAATTCATACAGAAATAATTATTTGTAACATAGTGTTTATTCAGTTTTGTTTTATCTAATGTTCTATTATTCTATAAACTGCATTTCCTACCATTCCCACACATGCTGTTACTGATCTATACTACTGTGTTAAGTTAGTGGGATATATAATCACAACTCTTTTTTTGCAAAATTCGTAGCCTATTCAAATGGAGAATTCTAAATAATTTGGAATTAAATTAACATAGAAGATAGTATTTCAACATAATAATTTTATAATGCTTATTATTCAGAAAGATATTATTGGATATATTCATCTAGTAAAATCATGTCTTGTTCCATAAACTGCAATTTGGACAACTACCATTGAATATTTGTATAATGTTACCCATAGAAAACCAGGGTACTGTTTCACTAACATTCTTATAAGCTCTTAAGAACGATTTTGCTTTTAAAAATCTATTTCGCTCCTTAGCTATGATCAAAACAGAAAACTGCATTTCACTAAGAATAAATCATAAAACGCTCATAGGAACGCTCTTAAAAAAACTCCTAACTTACGACGAGGTTAAACTGCTCATAAAGCAAAACATATCCACCATAAACAGTCAAATTTACCTAACTGTGTATCTTGACTCCACTTTTACGTAGAGATCCAGTTTTTCACAGTCAAATAAGTTTTCAAAATGTGAGCAATGAATAGTTCGTTGACGTTGACAAGTTGCCATGTGTGCTGTTTTACGGCAGCACAAAGGTCAAGGTTGTGCGCAAAATGTTTCCTATTAAATTTTGAGCAAATTTTTAGCTGTGTCAAACCAAAATATGTACACCCCTAACCTTCATATTGGTATACTCGATGACACAACTTCGGTTGAGGTTGTTGGCACTCTCTGCGAACTTTGTTATTGAAAACTGTCAAAACTTCACTTGTCAAAACAACACGTCGCCGGTGTGTCACAAAAATATTGTCCTCTGTGACACAGCGTTTTCTTTTTTAAATTAATTTTTTTCTCTTCACCCAGTGAGCAATTCGGTCAAATGTAGTTGAAAAGTGTTCGATGGATCGTATTATTAGCCACTTTTGGACAAATTTTCTATTAATTTTGCCCCAATTGTGCACACTTTGGATCTTATGGTGGAATTTTTTATCATTAGCTTATGGTGGATTTTATGAGAATCTTAGTGAAACGCATTTTGAAAACGCTCTTAAAAATCTATGATGGATTTTGTGTTATGGTGGATTTTTCTTATGAGCTCTTTGTCTTTTTGAAATACTCCCCAGATCTTAAAAAAAATCATAACACATTGATAATTTGGCGAGTATTTGTGAAGGCTCCAAAAATCACTGGTGGTTGAACAATGAACTCTGCCCTGTCTGACCACACACACACACACCTGCGTATGATGCTGGCCGATGGTCAGTGACAGGCATGCCATATATGGGAGACCCGCAATAGGCATGATGGACAGTCCAGCTACGTGGCATGGTAGAGAACTTAGTGTGGAAGTCAGTGGAACAGCCTAAGTCTGCAAGAAACGACAGCCACATGCAAGCCAAACAAACAGACAACATAAATAAGTACTCAAGTGAACAATCACTATTGCTGAGAACAAATAATACAGGTAAACCCCACTTCTCGTGTGTAATGGATGAGTCACTGGTACTCATACATGACACCTTTTCAAATTTAAGTCGTTATATTTGGTCTGTTCTCAAACTGGTCATCCCTTGTTATGATGTATTACTACACAAAAATAGTGATTGTTCTCCTGTTATGATGTATTACTACACAAAAATAGTGATTGTTCTCCTGTTATGATGTATTACTACACAAAAATAGTGATTGTTCTCCTGTTATGATGTATTACTACACAAAAATAGTGATTGTTCTCCTGTTATGATGTATTACTACACAAAAATAGTGATTGTTCGTTAACAGAAGTAACAAGAATGTTAGAAATGGTGATGACATTTCTAAGAAAGCATAAACACATTGCAACACTATAAACAGGAAGGTACAGAATAAACAACACATAAAAGAGAGAAATTAAAATAATATGCAGTGACTTGTAGATAACGAACAAATTGTTGGTCATAAGAAATTAAGTAAAGAAAAGGTTTAAAAAACTAATTTAAGCAGAAATTAAGAAGCGAGTTCAACGTGGCAATCAATTACATGATTACATGCATTAATAAAGCATTAATCTGGTTCATATTTATGCCTATTGTTAATCAGCATCTCACAATAGTATGAAGTATTTGACAGACAAGTATATCTAGCTTAGGCCTGATCAAGCTGGTCTGCTTAATACTACAAGTTATTTGTGTCAGCGATGAACATGCACACAGAATGATAAAATATATTAATTTTATTTATTGCTGCCAAAATAATGTAGCAGAAACAAACACAAACATGCATTAAAAAAAATAAAGACTGTTGAGAAAGCTGTTAGTTACCTGTTGCATCCTCCACGAAGTTGTTGTGAGTGTCTTGACTGCTGGAGCTGGAATGAGAGCCGTAGCTCGGCTGTCGGTCATACTGCAGCTCCAGGGCCACTGTGCTTGCATCCAGCTCTGCAATTGCTTGTTCCAGCTCCACGGACTTACGTGGTGACTGAGACAGACCAAGTCAACCGTGACAATCTTACATTCAATGCAGGACGTAAAACAACGAGACAGTGAATGACAGAGAGAAAAAGAACATATTCATTGTTATCAGCATGTAAGCTGGTAGATTCTGTTAGATTCATATTGAAGGAAGAATCCTTCCAGACTATTGAGTCTGATGCTGATGAAGAGACCGAGATCTTGAAGGCGGCATCAAGCTAACACTCAAGAGTCTGACAAGATTCTTGTTCCTTGAATGGATAGATGATCCGGTTTCTCAATTATTAATATTAAACATAATTACCTCTCAAGAAACTTGGTATTCGATCTGAATATTTCGACTGCATCCCGCGGTCTTCTTTAGCAGACTAAAGTTACAGATGTGTCACATGCCCAATGTCATGTGACACACATTCATTGGCACAGGAGGAAAATAAAGGAGGCGATTAACATCCACAGAGAGAAACCCAAGTTGAACCGAGACGTTGGCCAGGAGCTCCCACCAGTCCTGATCCAGCTTGTGTCACATGACATTGATCATGTGACACATCCATAAATTCAGTCTGCTGAAGAAGACCGCGGGATGCGGTCAGAATATTCAGATCAAATACCAAGTTTCTTGAGAGGTAATTATGTTTAATAAGATTCTTGTTGTTTAGCTGCATACCAAGTTTCTTGAGAGGTAATTATGTTTAATAAGATTCTTGTTGTTTAGCTGCATATTTGTAATGTAACTGGCCAAAACGAAAGTTTATTTTCTAGTTTTACATTTGAAACATCAGTTGGTAAAGTTCTTCTCAGTAGATGCTCCAATGTTAGTATTTGTATTCTACAAGACAAACATTTCTGATGGCGCTGCATTAAGATGCGAAAGTAGGTCAAAAACGAAAGTGAATGGTTGAGTGCTGAATCGACAGCCCAGAGAGTCCAGCAAACAGACATGTAGAGATGGTCTGATTGCCTGCTACATCTTGTGGTTTAACAAGATGTATAATTTACTTTGTCTTAACTCCTTCAGTACAAGTGTGAAGCAACAATACAAACAACAAACATACACCAGATGTTCTGCAATCTACATTTTAGGATAACCTAGCTACACTTGTGACATAAAATATGACTTGGGTTCTAAGATAAAACAAAACAACTAATTGAGGCAGGCACAGAGATAATCAGAAAATAAAGAACCAAAACTACATGAAGGGATCACAGGTCGAGTGTCAGACGGCCTCTATAGTCTAGATAAAATGCACAGTCCTCTTCTAAACAGTAAACTAACAATAAAACTGACAACAGATCAGGCAAAATAACGGTGACAGAATAATCCAAAGAAATTGTGAACATATACTGTCTGTACATGCAATCCAGCATCTACTATACTTGTATTTTACAAATATTTGCACGATTAACTTATACATGTATGTATTTTTTTAATTGCTGAATTTTATATTTTATATACAGTACATTATAAATAAGAGTTATTAATAATTTATTAGTTTGTGTCATGTCTGTTTTGTGTTAAAAAATGTTGTCTTACAAAAAAGACAATTTGTACTGAATGTTTAACCATCTTCATGTGAAATGACTTTCAGATACTAGGGATGACCTGTGTGCTCAAAGGAAGAGGTGAAATATGACTCAACATTAGGAGTTGGTTGACGAATGACATTTGGAACTGGAAGACTACTGAGGAGGAAGCAACTGACAGTGTCAATTCAGATAACAACTAACTGTGAAAAAGTTGAGTTTGTAGCAGGATGCAGCATCTGTCATCAATTGACAGTTAGGGCCTGGAGCCTGGAATCCGACACTCTTGATGAGAACGCAGCTTGTTGAAATTTGACTTTGACCTTTTCTGAACTGGTTACAGTTACTGAATTAGCTAAATTTATTTAATGTATTATAAATGTCAGTTCACATTGATTGTTTAGCATTTTATCAAAGGTTTAATGTCCAAACATGGCAGGTATATTATAAAAAGGAGTTGTCTTCACCAGATGTTGCTACTCCAGGGTATTAAAACACAACCTTGGCTTCAGGGAACAAGATGATTTCAGGGAACAACAGTCAGTCTGCACCATGACCTCGTGTCTTCTGTAGATAAATTACGGTATAGCACCTCATACAAGACCATCCCATATAACAAACATAAATGGTGCACTTCTGTGAAGAAAAACCCTAAACCATGCCATAGGAGTTGAGACTACAGTAATTATATAAACAGATAAATCATGATGGCAAAGCCACTGTGATTTGAAGAAAACCCACTCGACATACAACAAAACAATTCTGTATGTGGACAATTTGTGTGAGAAAAAATTAGCAACAGAAACCATAAAAAAATTTCTTTACTTTCAAATAAGAAAATTCACAAGAATGTTATTACCTAAATGTTAGTATGATTGTTGTTGTTCTTTGTTTCGTTCACAGATATTTGGGATCAAAATGACGGCTCAGGTATCGAAAAATAGTTGGGGTGAAGATAATAAGGAAGAAAAAATAACACTATCATTGTAGCTAACTTCCTTAACTATACAAAAGATGACACTGTCTGTCATTGTTAGCTTCAATAACTATATGGTAGGTGGCGCTGATGTTGAGCTTGTGTGTAAAATTGTAATTGTGGTGTTGGATCTTCATATTAAAAAGATATTCTGTAAACCTTTAATGCTATTCTTCAGCATTCCGTTTAACTTAACAGCTATAAATGTGCTTTTGAATGCTACAAATCTATAAAGCAGAATATGGTAGATAAAGATAACTGGATGAGAACGTGAGACTTCCTACAACAGGCACATGCAGCATACAAGGGAACCAGCATGCAGCATGACACGGAGGCAGCATTCCTTGCCTGGCAGTCGCAGGTGGCAAGGGTATTGCGTCGGATGTTTGCCGGAAGTTTCCGCAGGGCTGCCGTGCTGTTATTGAGTTCCTCTATGACGCGACTCAGTGCGGAAACCTCAGGCTAGAAGCAGGGTTGGCAGAGAGGAAGCAGTTGGCGGGAGGCACTCGTAATTAGCAGTCGTGTACGGGCGAGATGTGGCTGCTTTTTAAGTGTAGCATCTACCATCAAATGGCTTAACTTGGATTTCACCACAGTGCACAGACACACTGTGGCTGAATGAAATATTGAAACGATAAAGTATGGTTCTGGGGAAAACACTGACAATGGTGTCATATTGTACTCATTCACATGAAAGAATATTCCAATAATGGCAATTATTTGCTAAATATTCTTTCATGTTAAATGCAGTAGAAGCTGGGTAGAAATATAACACTGCCCTACTGGTCTAGCTGGGGAGGTTTCTTTGAATGCAAGTACACAGAACTGTGTAGCAGCAGATTATGAAGACATTGCGGAGTATGCAGCAATCAGCATCTGTATTGGTTGTGCAAGGTTACATGTGAGCAGGCACGAGAAGTACGCATGTTAGCACTATGACTAGTTACTACAATATGCAGAGTGTTAGCAATTAGACCTATTACTTGTAATTAGTAAATGGATATAGCTGTTTTACTGTAAACAACGTTAGCAACAAATAGAACTACTTAAGCAACTTTCAAAGCGAGGTACACTGCACCACCAACGGTTGTCTGGGTTAGTGAAACAGAACAACCATAGCCAGGACCTAAACATGAAGACAACTGTGGAAACATACCTGGCCAGGCATCGAAAATGACCTCCCTGGTTTCTGTCCTCCACTACCGTTCAACTCGTCCGCATTCATGTAGATTGGCTGAGGCACAACTGGTAAAGAAACAGAAACCATCTCAATAACCATGACGACGGCAATGCCACAACAATAACCATGACGACGGCAATGCCACAACAATTTCACTTGGAGGTTAACTAATTAATTTGAAAACCAGAATGCTGCTACAGTGACAGATTAAATGTTGTGGTTGGCATGGGAACTCAACATTGAATAATTGCAAATTGTTACTGCACATGCAGAATGACATCGCAAACAAACATTTTCAAAAACCTGACAGTGACACACTACCAATTATATTTCCATGGGGTCATTTCAATTGAAGGTCTTACACAGACAAAACAACATTTCTAAGGATCATTTCAACATTTACATAACCATAATACACCACCAAACTATATCACAGTTGCAGTGTTTGGTTCATAGTTTGTCAATGTGTAAGAACAGTACAAAAATATCCATGGTAGCTGCAGTATTGTATACTTATACTTACAAAAAACTTTAATGTATACACTTTATTGTGACAATATACAATCCATTTCATACAAAAACATGTATATTGTACAGCCAATTCTCCAAATATGTCAAAGTGCAACCACAAAGTGGATTCACTGATGACCCATTAGGCATCATGTAAGTGACTGGGAAACAGCAGAACAACCAAACATTCATTTTACCATCCATCTTCTTACTTTGATCATTGCTGCCCATGTTGAAGTCGGGCACAACAGGTGGCGCCACAGGGCGTCCTCGTGGCTTCGGCCCAACAGGTGGTTTGCCATCAGTAGCCAAAACAAACGGCACTGCGTATGGCGATGGCGTGCACGGCGCAGTCTGCGAGTCGGGCCGTTCAAACGTCTGCGCCGTCAGAGCTGGTCGATTGTGGTTGTGGTATGATTCGTAGGCAGTGGAGATAGTGTGGGGCCGCTCAACAATACTTAACGCCTCGGCCTTTTGGAACTTGGGCGGGTCAGGCCAGTTGTCCCAGGTCGAGGCAGAGGTCGAAGACTGGGCAGGGAAGTGTGGAGAGGGTGGGGTGATGTTTGTGTCCGTACCTGTGCCGCTACTACTGCTGGTGCAGCTACTGCATTCCTGTAGTGAGTTCTGAAATGATACGGCAACATGTGACATCTCCATTTTGTCAACAGGTGGCTTCAGATATTGTTTACACCCAAGTTTGGATGACCCAAAGGGTCAACTATCTTGTTGAATAAAAAAAATTATATTTGATGCTCTTGATTTGATTTATCTGAAAAAGACAAACACTGTAAGTTCATGTTCACTGTTATTAAACCAAGTGCTGTTAGTTGTATATGTTAGAAAATAAATGTTAATTTGTTAGAATAAATATACTGCTACATTTGTCGACTGGATTAATTTGTTCCAATACTTAAGGAATGTGTTATGAAACACATTTGTTTTCTTTGGACCTGCCATCTCTCAGCTGGAGGCAAAACATACGTTGGCACGCAAATTAGTTGCTCATTGCACATAAACAAGTTTGGTAATATTTAACTGCAAAGTAATCCAAATAACATGCAGGAGAGAAAAAGCTGCACGCAGAAAGTAGAAGCGTGTACTCTCTCTGCCTTTCACGGTATTCAGCTCAATCTGTCTCACTGATATAGGTTACTTGGAAAACTTTTCTAACAGCATAAATAAATATAAGTATACTTCATTGAATATAAATATAAAGCATCAAGTCCTTAAGTTAATATTTTAAAAATAGTTTCCATGAATATAACCATAAGTTAAATAAAAAATGCACTATCATTTCCATGAAGAAAGTACAACTAAAATTTTTTTTTATTTGCTAAGGCTTGAGGATGGCACCTTGGCTGTAATACAGTCGAGAGTGAAGCAAGTAGACTACCTTTCTGATGTGTGGGGGAGGGGTGGCTGGCTTTAGGAAGAGGGTGTCCTGGGAGGTGAACCCGGAGTCTTGGGAGGAGACACTGGACAGTCGAATAGCCCCTGGCAACAGCTGCTGGCAACACAAGATACGACCGCTCGCTCAGCAGTGGCACTAACTGGTGGCGACATGCACAACTAAGCATTGCACAAGGCAGAGCTGATGAATACTGAGCTGTGTCATTTGAGGCTGCACCATTTTATAAATTGATCGTCAGCGCCACCACACCAAAAAGTATACCGTAGAAATAGTCTGCGGATTGATACCGAGAAGCAGTTGCTTGGATGGCAGCTAAATGTTTCTGTCGTATCAGTGACGTGGCTCCGTATTCAATAGCTCTGCAGCAGGGAGAGATTCCCATTTGTGAACAGAAATGAAAACCAAATAGTTTTGAAAACCTGCATGTTTTAAGAACAATCTTTTACCACTCAACATATTTTTTTAAGAAAGTGTGTCTTCTTGTTTCATAGAATCTGATGATTGTCATTATCAATATTTCCTTCACTTTATAGTGAAAAAGCTCATTGAAAGCAAACATTATAGTGTAAACTGTTGGTTTTCAATGAGCTTTTATTGTTTTATGTTTTATTTGTCACACACAGTTGTCAGATATTGTCATCTAAGCAGCATAGTTTGATAAAAATGAAAGAATTTTGATGCTCAAATTACATTTAGGATATTGTGTCCCCCAACGATAAAGGCTAATACTTCAGCTCTCCCCGAATGTCTGACCATTCCCTTAGCCACAGTATTTCATGCAAGAACAGTAAGCATTTAATTCTCCAAGCAGTAAACAATGGAACTTTGTAGAGTTGAACAGTCATGAGGTACAACAATAAATGCTGAACAAACCAAGTGCATATAAAGAGGCAAAGTAAACTAAGCAGCATGCCCAGTGAGCCGACTCAGCTGTCGTCATGTTTCATGCTCTCCCCAGGCACCCCCGGGGTTGATACACAAACTTTCATCACCCTTTTTCACACTGCCTGTTACAACAGTCCTCCCAAGCAAACTAGATAATTAAGCTAGACTGGAATTTCTAAGAAGCTGTATAGATAAAACAAAACTGAATTCAGAAGAATGATAAAATTAATCTATCGGATCCATAAACCTGTCACTTGATCCAAACCTAGATAAAGTTTGAGGAAAATTAAAACTACGTAGCCTCACCATGTTTGCCTGATAGAACAGGCACCTAGGACGCCTTCGTCCAAGATTCTATAACAACAGCAGCCATGGTAGAGCTGCCATGTATACTGCAGTATGGACTTACATGATGTAATGTAGCAACATGTGTTATGTTAATATATTCTCAACAAAGCTATGATTAACAGCCACACAACCAGGTAGGGGTATATCACAATTCACAATAAACATGGACGCTTTCCAGTTATTTAGGGAAGTTACTAAATTTGCCAAAATTATCCTCCAGAAACTTTCCTTGAGGAATGACGCCATCATAATGCAAGAAAACGCCAAAATTCTGTATCGCGATCCCCACATCTTTGGAAAGAGTTGCCCATGCTATTTCTACCTTTAACGACCACTACATCAACAATACTAAATCTTTGCTTTATGCAATAAGTCAAACCACATAATTTGCAGACATCACCACCTATTGAACTGTGTGATACTACCTTTCTGCGTCATCCATCACGGTGGCTCTTAAGCAGTTTATGTGTGCACCACATTCAGATACTTATGATTTTCATAATTTTTAGCCCACTGATTAATGGGTTACATTGCCCTAGGGAGAGACATTCTGAAACCATACAAATTACAGTCAAATCTATCTTAAGCGACAACTCGATTAATGGTCAAAAGTGGCCTCTTACTAGAGGTGGTCTCTCAATACAGGTTATACAGGTGGTACTTTGGGAGCAGTTGACTGTGGTCATTAATGACAGGTGGTCGCTTGAGAAGGTTTTATTGTAACTGCATCCAGCTTATCCAGACAGACAGTATCAGTCAAGTATTCCACTACGAGACTGCTGTGGTGGTCCTCCTACCTGAGTGGCGCCCTTGTGGCGAAAGTGGTGCGCCGGTGAGTGGTGCAGCTGCATCGAACCGCTTGATGAACTGTTCGCACTACTGATACTGCACATACTTGACTTTCTTGATCCGAGTGAACTTGGCGAACTGGGCGGGGTCTGTAACGCATGGCAACAGTGACAATTATACACACCTTCGGGGGTTGGTGGAGGTTTTAAATATGTTTTTTTTATTATATTCGCCTCTCAGCATAGTGGTACAAGCAAGAGTTTGGAGAGGTGGATATAGAACAGTCTTCACTCACCATTGTGCATAAAATGTGTGTATACCACATACACATGGACATCAGTAGCAAAAAGCATGATATTTTCCATTGAGAAATACACTAAAATGAGAGAACGACATGAAATAGCAAGTTAAAAGTTCTTCCTTTTGAAACATCCTACTGGACCTAGTCTAGTGCTGTACACATGTCTCACTGACACTTATCACAAACTAAAGTATATTAAATACTTAACTCAAATGTTGCAAATGTTTCATTCAATTACACAACTTAAGTTTTATGAATATGCTGAGTGTAGCTAAAAGAACGAGGCATAGGAATATATCACGCAAATAAAGATCACATCTAAAACGTTATTTTTGGAGAACTACTTTAGTACAAAAATCACAACATTAAATTGTCCATCATTGAGCGTCGCACCTGGAATGACCAGGCAAGGCGGTCAGCCCCTGTGGCATCCAGGATGACCTGTTCACTGGCTGGAGGCAGGATGTTGGGGTCTCCAGTGTGCATACAAAGCTGGTCAATGATCTCTTGTAGATGACTGATGTCGGTCAGCATCTCTATCTCACTGTCCTGTAGAAACACATACACATTGTTTACTGTCATATGTCAAAAGGATAAAGTCTGCATTAAAATTTCATGTTTGGGCTTTTTTGTTCAGTTCGCATGAAAAACCAAGTCTCAAATCTCAAAATAAAACTTTAAACTTGTTGACTGTTTATGCTGTATATTTATTACATGTGTTGTATCTACCATAGTGAAGCATGTAACAACTAGTGGTGCCATCTGTTGCTTAGTTACACAATGAATGGTGCTGTATTTGTACAGGAAACAAGACAATTCACCACAATTTACTGATCATTGATCACAAGTAGGCATAGGCATAATAACTTACAAGTAATAAAGACAGACTCACAATGACTGGCTTGAGACAACTGATGAAGTGACAGTAGCGACTGCGTTCCTCCACCAGGGCCGTCCGTACCGCCGTCTTCTCGGTACTCTCCAGCATCAGGAACTTCTCGTTGACGTCGTGGAGAGCCGACTCGACCCGGCCATGCATGTCGCTCTTACCTGCACACCACACAGGATCTCATGTAGAGAGACAAACAAGTCAAATTAAAAAAATTCATGTCATTGAAATGTTGTTGTCTGGTTGAAGTTATGATATCATCTGGCAATGGTGATATCACAACATCAGCCCAACAAAAACATTTCAATTACATGATTTTTTTATATAATTAATTTTGATGACATTTGAGTTTGGGTCGTGTACAGATATGGAAACAAGATTTGCTAAAACTACAACTCCTTTTTTTGTGGAAACAAGGGACCAACACACAAATGGAAACAAGGGGCCAACACACACATTGGAAACAACACACACAATGGAAACAAGGGGCCAACATACACAATGGAAACACGGGACCAACACACACAATGGAAACAAGGGACAAACACACACAATGGAAACAAGGGGCCAACATACACAATGGAAACAAGGGACAAACACACACAATGGAAACAAGAGGCTAACACACACACACACACACACACACACACACACACACACACACACACACACACACACACACACACACACACACACACACACACACACACACACACACACACACACACACACACACACACACACACACACACACACACACACACACACACACACACACACACACACACACACACACACACACACACACACACACACACACACACACACACACACACACACACACACACACACACACACACACACACACACACACACACACACACACACACACACACACACACACACACACACACACACACACACACACACACACACACACACACACACACACACACACACACACACACACACACACACACACACACACACACACACACACACACACACACACACACACACACACACACACACACACACACACACACACACACACACACACACACACACACACACACACACACACACACACACACACACACACACACACACACACACACACACACACACACACACACACACACACACACACACACACACACACACACACACACACACACACACACACACACACACACACACACACACACACACACACACACACACACACACACACACACACACACACACACACACACACACACACACACACACACACACACACACACACACACACACACACACACACACACACACACACACACACACACACACACACACACACACACACACACACACACACACACACACACAATGGAAACAAGGGACCAACACACATAATGGAAACAAGGGGCCAACATACACAATGGAAACAAGGGACCAAAACACACAATGGAAACAAGGGGCCAACACACACAATGGAAACAAGGGGCCAACATACACAATGGAAACAAGGGACAAACACACACAATGGAAACAAGGGACCAACACACACAATGGAAACAAGGGGCCAACATACACAATGGAAACAAGGGATCAAAACACACAATGGAAACAAGGGGCCAACACACACAATGGAAACAAGGGACCAACACACACAATGGAAACAAGGGACCAACATACACAATGGAAACACGGGACCAACACACACAATGGAAACAAGGGACTAACATACACAATGGAAACAAGGGACCAACACACACAATGGAAACAAGGGACCAACATACACAATGGAAACAAGGGACCAACACATACAATGTAAACAAGGGGCTAACACACACAATGGAAACAAGGGACCAACACACAAATGGAAACAGGGAACCAACACACAATGGAAACAAGGGGCCAACACACAATGGAAACAAGGGACAAACACAATGGATACAAGGGGCCAACACACAATGAAGACAAGGGACCAACACATAATGGATACATGGGGGAAAGTATAAAAAAATAGGTTCTGGAGAATAAAAAATTCCATAAATATGAATGTTAAAACTTGAAAGTCTAGCATGTTTCACTGCTTCCAAAATCCTACACATTTTACATAACAGAGGATCCAGGTGAAATAAAGGACAGTTGACATCATAATATGTCATAAACACTCTCAACAACAGTTAGCACTCTCATTAAGAATCAAGTTATGTAAACAAGTGATCAGTGGCAGCTAGATGTACCCAAAAACAAACTATAAAATAAACTTCTTGTACAAAGCACTCTGGCTGACACAGTAACCTATTTGACAGCAATGTCCTTTCTCAGACTAATGTGACAGTGTGGAGACAGCTTGGTGACAGGAGCCACTCACATGTGTCACCTGCCACATTCTGTCACAGCTGCAAGTTTTTCTCCTAAACCTTTAAGCCTGTTCCACCCTGGTGTTGTCCTTATGAAACGGAAACCATTTCAGCAAACATCACTTTTTATATAACAGACATTAAATCACTGCCTAAATAATTAATGTCAAATAACCATCTGCATCCCATTACCATACGATTTCTGGGCTTTCTTTTTTCTAAATCAGTCAAAGGCTAGGGCTCTTTGTACTAAACATGATGCCATGTTCCTTTGTCCTGAAATAAGGTGTTTCATTTGAAAGAGAAACAAGGTATTTAATATTTGACAGAATGTCCTACGCAAACATAGAAACTCATTAAAGTCTTAACCAGAAAAGGGTGTTACAGCTATAACACAGCTAGGTTTATGACTTTTTCTGCTGCTGTTACTACTACAATTTTAGTAAATTGGTCAATTTGCTGGGCATCGGAAAGAACCATTACATGGCTGCGGTGTGATAAACCTGTAATTTGCTGAAGGAAATTATTTTTCAGAAATAGCAGCACCACTTGTGTTATGCAAATGCCAATGATCTTCTGACTCAGAAGGGTGCTTCAACAGCGGTAGTCATGGCAACGACAACATGGAGCTGATCATACGGGCAGTATTGTGGTTCCGCGGATTATACGGGCTATCAACGCTGTCATTTAGAGCGCAGAGAGGGAGTGGATTTCATTGCTCTAACACTGCATCATCGTTAGGGTTAGGATAAGTACAGGTTTGATGGTTGGATGGTGCAGGATCTGTGCTGTGACTAAGACCTACTGTTGTTACGATGTTGTATTTATGTCTGATAACACAACAACACGTAGGGTTTCATGGGTGGTGACGGGTATCTCAAGGTTAGTGCTCTCCGGAATTGTTAAACAGTGTCAAAGATCTAACAGGCAGAGACTAATAGTGCAGGGCGAAAGCCTCAGAATGGGCTAATCTATGTGTACCTGTCAGTGAATACCTGGCAAGTGAATGTAGCCTTTATTGTCAAAGAATCCAACATTAGAGTGCAGACTGGAATTGACAGCTGAGACAGATGAACACAGGGAGTCTTCACTATTTCCACAGGTTTACCTCTAGCAATTTGGTACTCCATTTTCAACCATTTTCCAGGTAATCACATATTGATTCTTTATGCCGAGTAACACTATTAATGAGAACACTGTAGCTAATAACTGTTTCAACACACCAAGATTCTCAACACAGAAGTTAATTTCTGCCATGTTTCCTCTAGGACTATGAAAAGGGTGACCTTGAAAAAAAGGGCTTGAACAGAACTGCATGTCTCACTTAAAAAAACATTCCCCTCTAGCCGCACCCTCCTTCAGTTTCTCAGGTGGTTCCTGTCAAGACTTGAGAGAAAGGGTAACACCCCTTACTGCAGCATGACCCCTGTCAGGACTGAGTGAAAGGATTCAAGGAAGGGCATCCACTGAACCAGACTTTCACCAGATGGAAGTGAAAGTGACAGGAAGTGGGAGATTTTTTTCTAAGAAGGACGATGACATTTTATTCTATAGGTAATAACGCACAGGTGAACAAATCAAATGAGCATGTCAGCGCTAAGGAATGACGGATCTGTTCAACCATACACTGATCATAACTGTCATACCAGCCACCAAACACTTGGGAGTCAGACATAAAAGTTGTGCCCTAACCCATGTGTCCTTGACCCTTTAACCTGTCCAGTTATCCTAGTCCAAAGGGATATAGGACATGAGAGAAACTAAATGAAATCAGAACAGGTGTTCACTGCAGTAAGATGATATGTCGTGCTACTATGTTTTATGATGGATTCCTATTACACATGATCAGTACAAAACACCTTGACAAGTTGAGTACTGTCCGCCCCTATTTACAGAAGTAGGTCTAGACCAGCAGTGAATAGAACCGTCAACCCTTGTGAAAAAATTATATATATGCGTCTCAGTACGAACAATACAAAGGCACTTGTAAAAAATGTACTAACAGTACTTTACAACAACAAGCAGTGCAGGAGTGTTTCTCACATGTCCAACAGATGGCACCACCTTTCATGTTATTTATCAATGTTGCTGGAAATGTTTATATTACAAATGTCAGCAGGATTAGTGTACTGTTATAGTGACAAGTTCCGGCAGATAGAAATATGGTAAAAAAACATTTTAAACTAGAAGCTATCACAGAAACAATAAAACAAACAACAATGATTGGTAACTAAATTCATATTTTGTATTAAAACAGGAAAAAAATTACATGAATCCTTAACAGAAACTATTAGCTTAGACTCAGTGAATTACTAACAAAAGTGTATGTTGATACACCTTATAAACTGGCATAAGACCATCGGCAGTACATGAAGGCCACTCACACACTCATAGAAAACAACTGTGAAATATGTAGCAATTATGGAAATTTGTCCGACACACAATCACGTCCCATCGAATCGATGCACGGCACTGCGTGCCTGTTGGCGTCACAGCCTTGGTGAGTGAGTAGGATTGCATCGGGAGGATGCCTAGATTAACTAATCAATCTATCAATGGAGTATCCCTGAGGCTAAAGCTGGGCTCCATTGGGCACAGTGCTCAGTATCCCTTCATATCCACCTAGCTTTCCCATTCAAGTGGAAGGAAATAATTGGCATGATCAACCATTTCAAGCAGAACAAAACAAGAAACAGTGGCCATAGACGACCAAGGGAGACAGGGTGTTGGCACCAGTGCTGGGGGGTGTGGCTGGAGGAATTACAGCCCTTAACCCTAATTCTAACCTAGTTATATCCTAATCAATAACATCCAAATGTAGGACAAAGTAAAGCATGGAGAGTGAGAAGGTTAAGCTTTGTTGTGACAATCAGTCTGTGGTCCTGCGTGATCAAGTTACAGCACAAACATGGTTCCCACTTGTGCCTTAATTTGATCACGGAAGCTGCTAAGTTGATTGTCCCAGATTACTCAATCTGTCCTATATAATAAAAAAATTCTATGATTTGTCTACTTAATCAACCATTAATCATTGAATCAGTCATAATGCAGGGTGATCCACTCGTTACAGTACCTTTATTACAGCATCTAGTATTAATTATTGATAAAGTAGGATATAGGTATCCTTATCCGTATCGGTTAATACTCTAAATTTCAGAGTTAATAGTCCAGGATAACATGTCTTAAATGTTATCCAGAAATAACACAACACTGACTGTTTCAAAGGAATAAAATAAGTTAAATAAAATAAAAACATACTGTTTAATGCAGACAATGCTGGAAATCAAAATCCCGTTTTCAATCGCCTCCTCCAATAGGGGAAAGTGAAACATCATTTCATATTGCGAGCGAAAGAATCATGGTTTCTGGACAGTCTGAATGGTTATGCTATATATATATAATAATAACAACAACAATCAATATTTATCTCACCTTTCTTGAGTTTCTTCTGCAGCCTGACAGTGTCTGAGGTGGCCCTCTTGATTTCTTGTCGCGACCGCTTGTATTCTACAACCAACCAAACATGGATATTAATACACGCTCTAGGCAACATTACTGGAATCAGAAACAGCATTATCACAAAGTCTTGCTTGCTTCCTGTCATTGGAACACAAGTAAAACCCCAGAATTGTTCATACTAACCCCTAAAATCTCCAAAAATATATATTTAATGTGCCTGTAAATGAAGGTCCAGGTGGAGAGGGCCGTTCTTAGGTTCCTGGTTGATGGTTGTTTTCCTGGAGTGAGCCAACATGGCTCGTTAGTCCTTAATGGCTGCTAGGAGACACATTAGGTCATCCATACATAAAACTAACGGGTGTTATGAATGTCTCTCTTCAGGGACATCTGCATCTGCTCAGAAGATGAAAGTACCATAAGAGATTAGGACCTGCAGGTAAGGCGGGCAGGAAGGGAAGAGATTAGGGCGGCCTGGTAAACACCCCAGGGCAAGTTATCACCTTGAAATGATTTCTGCACAGCAGGAATATGAAAACAGACTTGTTATGTAAGGATGTGGTCAGGAAATAGGAAGCAGTATCCCATGGTCTGGGAGCAACTTCCCGGGACCATCCTAAAGGAAGATGGTATGTTGCATGACCACGATAATAACCTGAATAGTGATGAGGTTGTGTAAAAAAGTATATTTTGAATATATCTTACCACTGTTGCATCCTGGAACTACACATATTTTGTCTCTACAGCATGGAATGAATATTATGTTAACTTTAATACAATTTTTTACATCATACCTTCTACATCACATCTTGAATGGTTTTCAAAATACCCATTTAAACATTAAACAAATACAGAAGTGCAAAGAAGAAGATGTAAGAAAAAGGGTGGAAAGAAAAGTGTTTGTGACACTGAATATTTATTATGGTTATGCTTTCAGATGGGATGAAATTGGATTACACTAAACTGTAAAAGCTGTGAAAAGCTGACAGCATGATGACTGGTTATGATGATAACTGGGGAATAAGGTTGTTATTGACGAGCAGTGATCACGGCATGGGCCCTGAGGATGTAAAACTAAACAAAAACCATACTTAAAATGTTTTCAAGCATACAAACCAGGCACGTTTTACAGCAGAACGGTTTTAAATATTCTGATCTGAACACGATATACAACATAACAGTGGAATTTTAGTTGAGTAATAATTGCAGGGTTAACCGTTACAGGAATTTTATCATTTGAAAAACAAACATTTCATTCTGCAGCAGGACCAGATCCTTTTAGCCATGACCCAAATGTAGTTAATGAAAAAAGTTGCACAGAAGCCAAGTCCCATTGACATTCAGCTTCAAGGTCTTTCAGTAGCAAACGTTCTTGTATGATAAACAAGTTTAGACGCTACAAATCACTGCGAGCCTTATATATAGCCATCGGATGGGAGAAAATGTCTTTGTTAAGTCATGTCAAATCAAGCAGCAGCTGCCAAAGTAAAGATTTATTTACTAGTGAAGAGAAATAGACAGGCTGCAGGTAAAAATGTTTTACTTTTTCCAAACTGTTGAAACACTACCAAATACAAAAAAATTTACACAACTTCGGGACTGCATTTCGTTTGGCAGGATGCCAAGTGACATAACAGCACTGCATGTTATTGTGGTTTAGCAGCAGGCATTTTGTATGCATCAGTGAACCAAAACAAGCAAAGGTCACTGGCAACCATATATTTCTTTACAAACCTGAATGCTGAATTACTGGTCAGAAGGAAGTGACCTGATTTGGGGTAGAGGGCATGGGCAGCTAACTACAAGACAGCTGTGGCCCAATAGATCTGATAATTTATAGGAATTCTGTCCAGATTAAAATTCAAATCAAAATAATTCATGCACGTAAAATCTGGAAACAGACAAAGGGTATATTCTGACTGACCAAAACAACTGCAGAAGGAGTGTATTAATTGTGTGTAATTGGCCAGGTAACAATGGCTCCTTGGATGGCCCAAGGCAACTTGGCATTCACTGGCAAAATGTGGCATCGATTAGCCACTTTGGAGGTTACCACAATTGCAGTAGGTTACAACGCCCAGAATAACCTTCCACTGACATTAGGAGTCACCCACCACAAGTGCACCGGAGTTGTTTAACTCAACGCAATCACAATAAAAAAACTGCATAAATCCTCACCGGTGTACTTCGTTACTTGGAGCCACGGATCACTCAGAATTACAAAGTGCTAAGGGGTTTACACCCACACGGCTATTTGTAGAGAAATGCCATGTCGGATGGTGGAATACAAACAAAGAAACTGGAAACAGGATGCTGGAAGATACTGTAGAAGCAACGTGCTTACACCCTTTCGGCTCCATGTTTCTGACATCAAATACTTTCAAAGGAGAAAGAACAACAGCCTGTATGTGGCTGGGGCGAGTGGCTGAGGTGATTGGCTAGGGTGGGTTGGGTCTGGTGGCTGGGGAGGGGTGGCACCACCCCCCCAGACAGTCCTGAGTGCACAGCAGCGCTCCGTATCTTCTACCGTCTGTGTACACTCCAGATAGCGGAATCTCTATCAAATCAGAGGCAATCAAACCCAGACTGACACAATGTTCATATTCAGCATCAGTTATGGTTACAGCAAATAAAACTAATATCTAAAAACATTATTCTTGCAGCTCTGTGAATTTTATAAAATAAGTACTTGCTTTATTAAACTGTATGGCATCAGTAGGGTAAGATGTAACAGCAGCTGTCACTGAGAGGCAGATAAGTAGCAATGATAGGCCAGTTTTTGCTATTGGCGATTTATCAGAATGGCTGCATAGCTATTCTTGCATTCATGTTTTTGATGGCTTACAGCAAATGTCAATCAGGCAGAATTAAAGTAAAATGTAGATGAGACATTTACAGTGATACTTACATGCCTGATTCATTCTATGAATCAGACAAACCTATTAATTAATATACGATAAGGTTATTTTCAATGTGGACAATCACTGACTCTGTCATTCCTTTGTAAACTTTACTACTGGGCATGATATAAAATATGAACCTCCTACTAAGACCAGCTCCACTTAAAACCTTTATTTCTAACCCGTTCTTTGTAAAAAGCTGTTTCTCTATTATGATAAATCATTATTTTCCTGGCGTGTTAGGACTAGCCTAGCCCATAAAACTACCTCTTTAACATGAATAGTTGCACTGTAGCTTTCTATTAAAACGGATCCATCAGTAAAAGCATCTAACGCCAGCCCATATTAAGACCACAACATTATCAATATCACAACTAATTTACTAAAAACAACCTGTATTTCATGACCACCTTCTTTAGCAAGACCATGCATGCAAATAAATTACACAAATAAATTATTTAGATGGTTGCCTCTTGGGATACATTGACTGTTGACTCTGATAATTAACGCTGCTTCATCACTGTCCTTTAGCTAGTTACATCTGTTCCAGGAAGGTTTCACAGCCTGACAACAACAGGCGCTGAGAGTTCTCAGAACTGTCCCTCATGACTGTGTCCTATGTCAGGCTGCAGGCTCCTTGCCAGTTTTTATACGTCCAGAACAAATATTTTATGTTGCTTCACTGTGGTTTTCACGACTGGCGCAGCTGATAAGCTCCAGGATGGTGTAATTGTCTGATGTTTTGATAAATGATATGTGTACAATACACACGTAGCCGAGGACACCGAATGATGACGAGGAAGTGTGTTGACATGCCTTTGTCTCAGTGCAACATTTACTAAGTCCGTTTCTACATTTATCCATCAGGAATCAGATAATGCCTTAATGCTCGAGTTTTTTTAAAGATAAAAGCATATTGCTTGTACACTGTACAGTAAAACTTAAAGCATTATGTTCTTATGCACCCTAAAGATAAATCTAAGTACTTTACACTTCATTCACCCCCATTAGCATAATTGTTCATTTGAACAACAATGCAGCTTATCTGGAAAGCATTCAGTCATGCTGTAATTACTCCACAGACGTTGTCAATGTGTGTCATTTAATTACTATAATTCCATCATATTATATTTGTACACCTGAGTTGCATTGTCATCATAAATCATTGGCAGCCTCTCACTCGGATGATATCCTTTGTGCATCCCTATTTATAATATCATAATTAATGGTTCTGGTTTATTATACCTCTGTACTCTGTCCCTGAAGACATAGATACCTCTGTATTCCAGAGCTGACAAAAATCTGCTATCATTTAAAATGTCTTGGTTAAGACCAACAAACAACACCACACAAGTTAGATGCATTTTAAATTACATGTCATTATCGAGTATAATATGACTGCATAAACAATGGTGTTACCAATTCTACTATAACTATACAACAACTTCTGTTTATAGACAACTACCAATGTGTTCATAATCCCACAGGCTTCTTGACTGGTCACTGCATCTTATTGGCAATCACACACAGATCAATGACACCACCAACATACAGATATTGAATGTATTCTGCATGTGATATCAAGATCAACTATTGCTTCAATCACAATGTCATAAACTAACACAAGCAACTCAATCCTGCCTTCAACACTGATACAATCATCGGAATGAATTCAAGAAGACCCATAAGTAAGTGATATCTCGCCTTCAACACTGATACAATCATCGGAATGAATTCAAGAAGACCCATAAGTAAGTGATATCTCGCCTTCAACACTGATACAATCATCGGAATGAATTCAAGAAGACCCATAAGTAAGTGATATCTCGCCTTCAACACTGATACAATCATCGGAATGAATTCAAGAAGACCCATAAGTAAGTGATATCTCGCCTTCAACACTGATACAATCATCGGAATGAATTCAAGAAGACCCATAAGTAAGTGATATCTCGCCTTCAACACTGATACAATCATCGGAATGAATTCAAGAAGACCCATAAGTAAGTGATATCTCGCCTTCAACACTGATACAATCATCGGAATGAATTCAAGAAGACCCATAAGTAAGTGATATCTCGCCTTCAACACTGATACAATCATCGGAATGAATTCAAGAAGACCCATAAGTAAGTGATATCTCGCCTTCAACACTGATACAATCATCGGAATGAATTCAAGAAGACCCATAAGTAAGTGATATCTCGCCTTCAACACTGATACAATCATCGGAATGAATTCAAGAAGACCCATAAGTAAGTGATATCTCGCCTTCAACACTGATACAATCATCGGAATGAATTCAAGAAGACCCATAAGTAAGTGATATCTCGCCTTCAACACTGATACAATCATCGGAATGAATTCAAGAAGACCCATAAGTGATATCCAGCCTGTTATCAACATCTACAGTAAGCAACCCTAGTTGACAACAAACAATAGGTAGAGGGCTACTGGTGTCGCCAATACAATGGCCACTGAAGATGATTGTCAACTTAAACACCCCTATGGCCAAGTGATTAATGTTGATTTGACAGCTCCTGGGACTATGTCACTCAGATGACCAGTGAAATTAGTCTGGACACTGACCTATTCCTGGCCCACTGACCATAGTATTTGTTTGGTCTAACAACATGGTCAGGTTACCAGGGTGAATGCCTGGACCAGGTATTCGTCAACAACTTCGAGGGGGGCATGCTTGTAAATAAGTGAGAATAGAGTTTGATGGTGTAGAGCCTACTGTCGATTTGTTTGGACCAGATTTTGTCTGTTTCTGTATATCAATGCATGCATAAATGTCTATTACATGTCCATAATTATGAACTTCGGCAGTACGACTAAATATTATGGTTCCTAGATTTTTTCGTGACTCAAACCAGACTGAGAGATGCTGTATGATCTTCAGTCTTCAGTTTGCTCACTCCAAACAGCCGCTTCTGTGGCTAACACAACCACAACAAAGTTATTTAATTATACATGCTCAGGGGTGGGTTCAATTACACATAATTATATCAATTACAATTACATTTCAATTTTTAGTTCAATTACAATTACACTCATAATTTTTCAATTCAATTACAATTACACTGTTTCAATTTCAATTACAATTACATTATGTGGAACCAAATATATTCAGCATTTGTTAATTATATAGTTTTGCACTCTTGCTGAATTTCAATATTTTGTACACAATTGATAAACAAATATAACGGTAATGATTGTAAATTGTTGAAGAATTGTGGCTTGAATTTTTAATTGTACTAAATAAAAAGACAGCCGTTTAAACATATTTTTATTATATAAATATATATTTTAAATCTTAAATTTTATATATATATATATATATATATGTTGATGTATTTATTAACTCTTTCAAATCAATCTAGGTACTTGTCTTAACAGAGGGTACATGATTTTTGCTTATATAAAGACATTAGACAATGTCCACAAGGCTTCACCTCCTGTAGTTGCATAATCTGTCTTGGAAAGGAAAGCATGCTGTGTGTCTGTGGCTGTAGCAGTGCTAATTATTGTTTGCTAAGAGGGTGGATTAGCACCTGTCCATGGCCCTGTGTACTCTAAGGGTCTCTAACCAGACTGCAAATTGGTACAGTATTAAACAATGGTAGCCCAGACTGTCTCACTTGAGTCAACATATTGAATTGAGAACAACTAGCACAAGCTCTAAGTGGACTTTAACTCAGGGCTTCTGACTTGAAAAGATACTTCCTCTGGAAGACAACTTTGTGTAGCTTCACTGCATTCAAAAAGGGAATTTGACTGTCAGGCTATCTGGTGTCAATACAGCTACACAAGTGTGCACACTTTGTGCTTTTGTATTAAAAGACATACAAAACTCTGTTGATCTCAATGCTTGTAAACAATTATTTGTGCTAAATTCATATAAATTAGCGATTAAAAAAATCGGAAGTAAAAAAAAATCATAAATCAATGATTTGTTTTGAGTGATTTAAATCATGATTTAAATCAATGATTTAAATAAAATGATTTAAATCAAACAACCCTGAACCTGTATGAGACTTAAATTATATTTTATTGACAGTTTGTTCAGGTAGTTTGTGATATGAAACGTACTGTAATTGATTGTAATTGATTGTAACTGAAATAAATTTTCAATTATACAAAATATAACAATTACAATTACAGCACAAATTTGAAACCATAATCAATTACAATTACAATTACACAATTTTGCTGTAATCAATTACAATTACAATTACGTAATTGGACCCAGCCCTGTACATGCTTGTCGACATGAATAATTCCGCCATGTGAAAATGACATAATTAAAACTGTGTTATCGAATGTTGGAACAAACTTCCTGAAGAAGTCGTGTCAACTCCTACTTTGAACACCTTCAAGAAGAAATTGAGGTCTCTAGCCACCAGCTGAAAGGGAATAAACAACCAAGTATATCATGGATGTAAGCTTCACTTGCAAGAAGGTAATTTTAAATGTTTACATAGTACGCTAGAGAATGCTACTGCTTGACTCATTAAGGTATTGAATTGACATAACCTGTAGGACCGAGTGAACTTCAGAGGACAAGAAAGATATTAAAACAAGAGAAAAAACCATGAAAGAAAGAAAGGAAATTGAGAGGAAAACAAGGATATAAAATGAATGGGAGAATGAGAAAGAAAAATATGTCAAAAAGAGAAGGAACTGACTGTTTGGACTACATCATGGCATGGGCAGTTTTTACAAAGTAAAGAACAAATCAGACAGAACACCACAACTGTCGAACCCATAGCTCACAGATCTAAAGAACTGAAGAAGCACAATGATGTCATTCCAATGGAATGGAAGAGCTGATGTGTGGTCTGACCAGAGAATCTACAGTAGATTAGCTCACCCTTGGCATGGTCCTTGTCAAGTTGGACCACAGTCTTTTTCCATTCCTCCATCTTCTCTTGCAGAGGACCAACCAAAGTATCCATTATTGAGCTGCAAAACACACAATTACCATCAATAAAACTGCAATCTATTAACAATCATTAACTACTACATGTCTAATCTACTTCTGTGGTGTCATCATTTTTATAACATTCCACCACTTAACTGAATAAAATCAAAATATGATAAATATGTTTGGCTTGTTTCTTATTGATCTCCTAAACACACACACTACCAAAATCTGCTAAAATGTTATGTCAAATATGCCATTTCGATATTTAGAATTTTAGTCTAATCTTAGACATACCTTGAGAATGCCTTGAGCTTTCCTTCTATACTTTGATGTCTTATACATAGCCGAGTGAGGGCCGCCCCAACCTCTTTTGTTGCGCCTGAAACAAACATTCATTTATTAACGTAATTGTATGTAAGTCAAAGGTCACATTCAACCAAATGTTATAATTAAACATCATAAATCTGACAAACTGACACACATATGACAACATAATCATTCTGACAAATACGAATGTCCACAGTGTAAACACACCATATGTAAAAAAAAAAATATTTTTATACCACAAAAATAAAGCCAATGAAGATGAGTGAGAAATGTTAGCTTTAAAATAATCATGACATCAATAATTCATGCAATTTTTTGGCAATCAACAGGAATTAAATGAATACAATAATGTAATTAAAGAGAATCTAAGTTCCGCTGGCACAGTGGTTACATACAGAATATAAAATCTACGTCCATAAGACAAATTCAGCCACACTGCATATTATTGCACAAAAGTTAGCCGCTCAGAATTTCATTTATGGCCAAGCATTTCTTTCTCCTGTGGGGTGAACTTAGGCAGTGGGACTAAATATTATTTTCCTGGGTTTTCTTATGACTCCAACCAGACTGACAGATGCTGTACAACCATACCATCACAAATAAAATGATTTAATTATATATACATGCCGACATAAATAATTCTGCCATGCGAAAAACGACATAATTATTATTGCTACATTTTACTCCTACCAAAACATTCTCAACAACTGTGAGCACAATCAGGCAAGCAAATGAAATGATCACCTATGTCTCATGACAGACAAACTGATTTGTATACATGAAACATGCTGCACTCATGCATATGTTAACAGAGCACTAGCTACAGCAGTAACAGCTCATTAAACCCGCTCAACCCTTAAGTGACACTGAAAACTCTCTGGATTATAGACGCCCAACATGTAAGTAGGCTCACTGGGTAGGTAATTATTATGAGGAGCACAGTAGTGGGACTTACATCATTCAATATTTGGCAAGACTTAAAGCAAACACAGCAAGTGAACGACATTGCACTGAAATAAACACAGCGTAAACACTACATAGGGTTAACTGTGTTATGAATCTGCCCCACCTTTTATTTATACACACCAAGAAATGCATTATATATCTGTTGGATTTTTTATATAAAATGATCACCCTATAATATGATCGCTTTCCCACTCACTAAAATATTGACACTGATACTGATTCTCCTGACAGAATGATGACCACTTGGAATTTTGACCATTTAGTTCTAAAGGTGGTCTTATTTCTGAGGTTTCACTGTAAATTACTTACTGATATTCTGTGATTTTCTGCACCAAGGCAACATAGTTGCAATCACAGTAGACACACAATAATATTATAATTAATCTTCCTGATCTCTTAAAGCAGGTATATGGCAGGCCACTCTTGGACTGTCATTGGTTTTAACAACAAGGTGACCGTACACACTTGGACACATTCTCCGCACAGCAAAACTCTTGTTACAAGGTTTTTATCACTGAAATATTTCCTTGTATTTTAATCAGTTAACGGATCAGTGTGCACGCTTGCCTGAAGAGTGGCACTTGGTCAAAACATAGCCTAACTGTAACTCTACATGATGATTGTATCTGACGTAAGAGACGTCACCCGAGATACACACCCTAACCCCCTGACAAAAAACTCTGAGTGGGGAGGGTAACCAGCAGTAAGAATACCCTGGCAGTAACAAAGGGAACGTCTAGAAGCAACTTTTAAATTTTTTACGTAAAAGGTACCAGACTCGCTTCTCAGTCAGTATATATTTCTCTATGGTTATTATTTTGTTGCCTATAGTTTTAAAAGCTAATTACCCCTCCTCTGTCAATAGTCTTGATTCACTGCCTTGCCCAGTGATGTGTCAGGTTGGTTTTCACTTGGGGTAAAAAGCTATTTGTTTAAATTAGTAACCATCATTTTTGAATACAGGATGTGCCTATACTCCAGGTCAACATACACATCTGTTCATAATTTCAATGAATCGTGCATAGTGGTCTTAACTCGGTCAAAGGAAAAATAAGTGCAAGAAGTTAAGAAAAACGTTGAAAGAATTAATTCCTTCTAAATCAACACCTTCAAAAAAAAGAATGTTCTGTAAAGCTAATTAAATCCAACCAAGACAAACATAGTCTGACCTACATGAAGTCTTGATAGCAAATAAATAAAAAGTGTCTGCTGGATATATCACAATAAAGCACCCCACTGGAATCATTACGTTTATGGAGGCATGAATTATGGGTGTTTGCGTTTCCTCAATTGTTAAAAGGCAACAGCCATGAAATTATCCAACTCTGTAGTTAGAACAAAGAGATACCAAACGATTAAATGCCTGCAATGCAGAAGGAAACTGGTTGGACTTGTATTCTACATGGAACAATAACTGTTATTTTGTCATAATGGCATTAAACAACCTATTCATGCACAACTATGAAGGTATGAAACTAACACAGGTTCACTCAGACAACAGAACCAGCCGTTTAACAGAATTAAATTGCTCTGGCCTGATGTCATTATTTCAATGAGCAAATTTTTTTCAAATTGCAATATTTAATATCTGGTAATTTTTTGTAGAAATATATGTATAAGACGCAATGCAATAGCTAATGCAATAGCTTAACGTTCTTGTTTTCATAAATTCTTATTAGTGATGTATAGTTTACACATAATCTAAAACCACTGCCCTATTTATATTATGCATACTGGCAATTTTGCTTATCATACTTAAAAATGTGCACATAAAGATTGTAGACTTCCACATCCCAGGCAAGATGGGACTTTACCCTCTTAAGGAGGTCACATGAGGTAACAAACCTTCCCAGACATTACATTCCCCTAATGAGTCATTAATGAGTGATGCATGGCATTCAGCTGGATTACACTCCGCCCTAAATTCTGGGAAATTAACTTATTTATTTAGAGTAGCAACTGCTAACAAAAGACTTCAAAATAAACACAACCAGCTGTAGATGATCAGACAAAGGGAGGACACACTTACAAGTAATGAAGTTTACAGAGCCATTAGGAAAAGCAGCAGAAATAAAATCACTATTTTCCGAGGTTTGTTATCTATCTCTCTTAATAGTTAATAGCTACACCAAAAGCTACCATATAAAACTTTATGATATCCTTATCCATGGATTATTTCCAAGTTATCACCAGTTGACTGTTCCCTGGTGACTTTATTTCTGTAACTTTTTTGCCATTATATTTGGCACTGTCAGAACCTTCGAGACCTATTCGCTGTTCAAAGTTCTGTTTAACCACAACATATATTTTAACGACAGTAAACTGCTGCCATTTTGGGAAGCTCACTAAATAAAAAAATTTTATGCCCACCAAATTCCCTTTCCTGCACCAGGCAGCCAAATCCGAATTTGTGAAAACAATCTGGTGGCAATGCACCATCATGGCTTGAAAAACTCTGGCTAGCGGGTACACCAACCAGGTTGCAGCAAAAAAACAATGCATCTATTATGGGACTATTTGGCCAGGTACATTACAACATAGGGTGGTGGTTTCTATGGTGTAGTGTTGGCGGTGTATCAGCAGTACCAGAGGGCATAAACTTATTGAACCTTTAGATTCCAACAATGATACCCATCCTGGCTGGTCATTCATTATCAGTGCTCAGAACCAGCTGCATGACTTTTGGCGCAATAGAAGATTTTTCCTGTATGTTGGTGGGTGGGTTTACTGGCCTACTGGACCACTCAGTCAGTATTTGGGGTCAATTATTATTGTGGTCTGTAGGCTCTTACCCCTGGAGGGCTAATGGCAGGAAATAATGTGGGTTTTGTAGTCATGTTAGAAGGGTGGTTTAGAATTGATGTTGTGAAGGAAAAATTAAGTGATGCAACTTGGCGAAGGAATGACCGGCTCCACGTGTGTTTCCATGATGTTCATTGGCCAACTTTTTATCTAGTAATCAGCTGTAAATAATATATGTTATTTTGACAATACCATGCCATAAATTGAGTGTGCCCTACAGAAGTGTCAATTAAAAGTCAACACAACAAAAGAAATGCAAAGCAGATTCATAATACATGTAAACTACAACACCCGTAGGCACAATGTAGCGTACCTTACTTGTAGGCATAACTGAGAATATTAACTTCTGGGTGTAACTACTAGCAGTGTGAATATGTTTAAAAACAAGGTTGACACATATCTCAGAAGGGTGGGTTACACGTAGATGAACATTCTTGGACTCTCGATATGCAAATGGTTTCCTTGTCCACTTGCCATCTGGACCTTTGGCTTAGATGGAAAATCTTGTTAAATCTTGTTAAATACTTAAATTGGCAGTTTGTAGTTAAATTTGGTCACCCGGTGTGTTGATAACTAATGATGAAGCATTGGACAAGGAACTTGACAAATAAAACAAAGAGGACACCATGACTTATAGGCAGAAACAGCTGTCACTGCCTTGTCACCAGAGTGTCATGACATGTGCATGCATGCATGCTTGTGATAGCATGTTGTCATGCTTGAATGCACACACAAACACACCTTCATATACATGTGTACCCACATGCATGCATGCCACCTGTACATTGTATTACATAATCAATTACACACAAGCCCCACAAGCACTGTCAAGCACGCACGCACGCACGCACGCACGCATGCACGCACGCACGCACACACAAATGCAAGCGTGACAAACGCACGCATGTAAAAGTATCATTGCATCCAGGCATGCACAGGTGCACTTAATTTGTATGAATGCTTACATCTGCATGTAGGCACAAACGCACACATGCATGCATGTTCACAGTTTAATTATTAATTGTGCCAGAGCTAGTGAACCTCTATATCATGCTAACTGTGGTCTGTGCCTCGATGTATTGATCACCAGTATCATGTGATCAAACCAACCAGTGGGTTACAATGTCACTGACTTTGCTGTGATATGACCACTGAACTGACCACTATCCACTGGTCAAACACCACGTTATTACAGTCTATACACAAATTGCAAAATCTGCTCCAGTGAATATAGTCAAATAAACAGTATTCTCCATTCAAGTAATGCTCCCTGACAAAATAATGCTCCCCTGTTACATGTCACTACATATACTAACACGAGAAAGTGTCCAACATACAAGCGCAGTTATTCAACGCAATATAACATAACACACCACTCATGCAATAATCCATACGGCAGTGAGCGTTTCATATCGATTTCAACGTTTATTGACATTGCAGCAACAAATGCTTGTTGCCTGGCCAAACAAGTGGAGACCAAACAAATGAAAAAAATCACTGTTGCTGACCGATAATTGTAAATGTCAACTTTGTCTAATCCCATGCCTGGTGACCACACATAGGTGTGGCTGAGCCATTGATGACTTGGCCAAGTCAGCAACATCAAACATTTGTCTGCCACATAACATGCAATGTAATTCCCAGGAGAAGTCATTAAATCCACTAGCCCTGCTGCCAAACCACCACCTGGCCAGCAACATAATTATTCCCCCTCAGGCCAACCCATTTCCTCCCAAACCCTGACAACTACAGGAAGTTGCAATAACCACGACACTAAACAGTCTCCATTGAGTGATGATTATTTTAATACACCAGCCAATTTTTCACAGTCACACCACATAATTGTTTCACCCGAATAACCATTTGTGATAGCTTTCATACAATGACACACACTGATGAAGCTTTCATATGTCCTATATATCTGGAAGGTAATCAGGCAAACGTTAGAGACAGGAATGCATATTACATAATTCATAGCACATACAAGCTAAAAAATTTACTAGAACGGTACAAAACAATATAAAATATCACTAAAAACCATCTGGACAAAAAATCAATAGCCAGGATAGATATTGTGGTGAAAGCATCTACACCATGCAGCTTCACTAGATCCCATAGTACCTGTTATACGCTGGGTGTCTGAACAAAACAGAATTGCAAAACCTTGCAGCAGCACTGTAGATAAATAGCTGATTTTGAATATATTCATAATGCGATGTGTATTAAATTACTATAATTATTTTACATTAAATTTATGTTGCAGCGTTTTGCCTTTGGCAATTACGAGTGAATACAATTGTGCTCTGCGGGACAAAGAGCGTGCTTATATTCCTGCAACAAGGTTGTGCTACTTGCATAATGTCATGGTCCGATAGGTTTCTTTATTTGGCTTGTTACTGTATCTACAAGAAGCAAATCACACATAAAATACGGTAGCAAGGTTTGATAAAGAAACTTGCTGGTCTCTCTTCGTCATTGTTCCAAGACCAGTTTTGCTTTCGGTATAAATACAGTGATTTCTAAGTTCATTAGGGTTGGTGGATCCCTCCAAACAATGCTGTATCTATGATGTTAAGATTACCAGCTTGAAAAGTATGAAGAGCTTGCGAGTCCTTAGTGTCCAAGAATCTTTGGTGCGTGGGAACCCTCTCAATTTGACAATATACCAATATTATTTGATTCTGTATTGCGTAATCAATGGCTTCATCACTAGAAACCCCTTGCCACACAGGCATGGCATAAAATGTCAGCCTTACGGGGTGAATGCACCAAGCCTAAAGTCAATGTGTGAACCCACCCAAGTCCATCGATGACATACACTTTTTCAGTTCTTCGAATCCAGGTGTTAGTTACTTCCAATAACCCCATGCCCCCAATCGGAGCTAGGAGCAGCAAAGTCCACAGATGAGGAGAGGTAAAGTAGCAGGCAGTCACTATTGCAAGCAGGTGTTCACCAGATGACAGGGTATACCATCAATCTACACTATGCAATAAGGAGTGAACACAAAACACTCAAGTCTCAATGTCTCACTGTGGAGACCATTTCACCACTAAACATCCAGTCCTGAAATATATACCATGGAACAGATATACTTAATCCTGAAATATTACCTGAATGGGGATGGTGAAAGAGCCTACATTAACATTGGGGAGAGCCACATTCACTTCAACAACTACAACGAGCTCAACAAATCAAGGCCTTGTGTTCCGTGAATATGAAACAAGTACACTGTTGACTGAACGGAGGTTAATTGACTCACTGACTCACTGTTTATTTTACAGAACCTAAACAAAGTGATAAATAAACAAAAACAAGTCCTGGTTGTAGTTGTTCTTTGAGCATGTTTACATTTCAGTGGTAAATACCCAGACTCCCGGAAAAACCCTAACATGAAATGTAATTTATTATTATGAAATAAGACACAATTACAACATAATTGTAAAAGCAATGATAACATGATAAAATGTATTAAAACCATGGTTGTGACATACAATACAGTAGGACCATTTATATACTGATGATACAAGCTATAAAGCAGCAGTCTGTGCACCATGCTGACTGCTAGTTTACAATACATGGCCATCTTTAGTGAAACTTGATACTTTAAGAAAATTGCACAGTATGTTAGGGAGATACTGGCATGGCATGTAAATGTTGCTTGGGCCAGCAAACACTACAGTGGCATTCATTGGGTATGTCCATGGGGTCTAAGCCATGGAATACACTGTAGCCACTGTAGGACCCTGGTTGGGGCCAGATGGAGTTGTGGCACTGATTAATCAACTTAGTGACATCCTCTCCCACACTAGGTCCCTGTGTTCCTAGGACCTGGGAGATGATGGACTGGTTGTTCCATTCAGCTGCACTCCCAGTGCTCCTGGAGGTCTGGACACAAACATAATCAGGTGTTGAAAAATGAATGCTATCATTTTCCCTATGTTACACAAGCACAATCCCACCAATACTGGCTTCAAACAACTCTCACCCAACCAGTGTGTGTGTGTGTGTGTGTGTGTGTGTGTGTGTGTGTGTGTGTGTGTGTGTGTGTGTGTGTGTGTGTGTGTGTGTGTGTGTGTGTGTGTGTGTGTGTGTGTGTGTGTGTGTGTGTGTGTGTGTGTGTGTGTGTGTGTGTGTGTGTGTGTGTGTGTGTGTGTGTGTGTGTGTGTGTGTGTGTGTGTGTGTGTGTGTGTGTGTGTGTGTGTGTGTGTGTGTGTGTGTGTGTGTGTGTGTGTGTGTGTGTGTGTGTGTGTGTGTGTGTGTGTGTGTGTGTGTGTGTGTGTGTGTGTGTGTGTGTGTGTGTGTGTGTGTGTGTGTGTGTGTGTGTGTGTGTGTGTGTGTGTGTGGTGCGGTGCGCGTGCGCGCAAGTGCGTGTGTGCATGCATAAGTGTGTGTGTGCGTATGCGTAAGTGTGTGCATGCGTGCGTGCGTGCATGCTGTGTGCGTGTGTGTGGACAGAGGGGTGTAAACCCTAACTTGATACCCTCCTAACCCAACCTCACCTGTACTACTGGAGTGTAGAGCCTAGAACCTAACCTAATAACGCTGCTTCCCATGTTGGGCATATGGATAAAGGGATAACTGCCCAAATCTTAGATCGTAACATAACCCTAATCTACCCCAAGTGAACCTAGTTTGATCCAAATATCTCATCCCTACTCAGTAGGGAGCATCAAGGTTCCATCTAGATTCCTACTGACTATCAACAAATTATTAGCTGGGAACAAATATTCATCCAGTAATTACACTGCATCCGTTGACCATACAGGATTTCTATGTGTGAGCATCTAATTTCCCGCCAGCTCCGGCACTGCAATTAGTGACCTAAGTTTCAAGAAATCTCTATATCCAACTAACATGGATGTTCATTACCATGATACATATAAAGTTCCTATATCAGTGAGTGAAACATAATGACTTTCTTCTATTAGCTGACTGATGATAAATGTGTGTTCTCTGTGTTCATGTACAAATGTGTTTTACTGTGGCTGACCTGATAAAGAAAAGTATTATGTGTTTGAGTGATTGCAATAGCACATTCAAACAGATCATGCAACTAATATATCCAGGTTTCGAATAAACTCACATTTATAAAAAAAATTGTAAATAATGAACAAACAATATCGTGTTGCTATGATGCATTTCGTACCACAAATTACTGATCCTTTCAAGGTAGCTAAACTCATATCTGCACTGCTTTGTTTGGTAAACTACAAAAATCAAACATCATAAATATGTGTGAACCTCTTACTGAAGTAAACACAGTTGATTAACAACAACAGTCAATAAATCATCACGATTCACAAATATCAAATCAAACAATGAAAACAATCACTTGCCATGCATCTGTGTCAGTGAACAAAGACTGGACATACATTCACAGACACGTAAACACTGTTAATTGGAGCACAGGTTGTCTCATCAAGCAAGTAAATGACTGGGAACGACACCTGAATTCACAGGCCAGACAGGTGTCTAATTAATGTAATTAGAGATATCAGCATGGTGAAACATGCACATCATCATTTCCTTCAGATAGATCATTATGATACACATGTGCTATTGCAAAACACACACGTGTGGACAAAATGTCAGGACATGAAAACTGGCCAAAATGACAGAATCTTGGGGAACAAGGAAGCTGCTTTTGGGATTAAAAAGAGGATACAATACAAATACAAGTTTTATACATTTTAGGGAATGTTAACTACTTGATATATTTGCAAAAAAATGGAGTCCTAACATTTTGTTACAGTTTTCCTCATCATTGTATTTTGTATTGTGGTCTGGTGGCATTCTGTCCAAGAGTTTCTCCAGATTATAATTACTCACTCTTCTATGAATCAAATGTTTCTGCTACTGGTGTCAATGCAGGTAAGAGAAACATCCACGTGGTATCTGGAGAAAAACGCCACGAAGCTGACATATCACCTGAAGTAGTATTGACATTGCTGTCACCTGAAGTAGCATTGACATTGCTGCCACTGCCTAGTGGCAGATGGCATGTTCAGAAAGATGGATGGACGTGGAGAGGGCATGGACAGGAAGCTGCAGAGAAGAGCTGCAGGAGAGAGTGTCAGAGTCTTCAGGAAACAAAGGAAGAACGTAAAATGTTGCTGCCTTGGGAAATCATGTGAAGATGTAACTGTGTCTCACTAAACTGACTACAGCTATAACATGTTGGGAAGGAAGGTGAAGCTCAAACAGGGGTAACTGGCTTGAATTCCCAGTTATGTCCGTCCAGCAGCTAGTCTGGAAGGTTCCAGCCCACATCCATCTGGCTGTGCTAGGTGAAACTGTCATTAATATGTCAATCTGCCGAGGAAATGAAATCTCACACGGAAATCAATACTCTGGGAGCAAGGCTGAAACACGTGTGGGGGAGGCTGGGAAATAGCTGCTTGTAGCAGATATTTCTTCTTGACATTCAGATTGACCCCTAACAGGATACGAGGCCCAAAAATACAAGTCAAAGCAGGTGTTCCTAATAATTATAATTCATAATGTTTTTCATTGTAGCATAATTTACAGTTAACTTAATCAAATGGAAAAATGAAAAATGGTCAGAAATTACAATCATGGCTCATTATTGCTTTGTTAAAAATTTCTAAATTTGTCTAATTAATAATCACACCTGATAAATATTCCTTTTTATTACTAATAACCTAAACCAGTTTGAAAAATACTAAACTATGGACTAATTAAGGGAATAATATATAACATTTTAATAAATAATATATAACATTTTAATAAATTTAAGAAAAAACCTTCATTACTAGACAGCAGTGTTGCCATTTCTTAAATTGATTTGATTTGGCACTGATACAAGAATACCAGCGAAAGTCTGCAGGTAGACTGCCGATATCTGCAATAAGTGAAGCCAGGTAGAAGGCTGCGGCATATAAAGAGACTGGTGTAAGTGACCCCTGTAAGTGTGAGCAACTAAATATAACTTAACTATCTACAGATGTACACCTGTTGGGATTCTGAATGGTACTAGTCATGTTCCCTGAAATGTGTTCCTAGAGCTAGAAGCATCCTGGGAAAGGTCTCCTCCGTCCAAGACCACAACACCTGTATAAATGAAGACTTGTTGATCAACAGCTCCTTCTAGAGCAGTTTCTGTTTCACTTGTCTTGTATTGTTACTGGCCAACACTCCTATGGAGTCAAACGGTCAGGGTTGGGTGTGAATGCTATTTTCACCTGACCACAGATGTATTGCTAGCAGTAATTATCCTGCTGATTTAGTTCACATCACAGTAGAGATGTTAATTTTAACGATTTACTTCTAAATACACCGTGATATAATATTACTCATAAAGAAGGTGACAATTTACAGCTTAGCTTTACGCCTGCATACAGTCAACAGAACGACAACAAAATTAATTATCAATTCACAAAATCTTTGTAGTGGAGCTATTTATACAAGTACAGTAAATTCACATCTCAATCTTTTACCACAGAACCATCCTATAGACAACTCGGTGGGCGGACAGAAAGGTCTGCAGTGTCATTAGTGGCAATCAAGTAACCCAGGACACAATGGGAGGAATGTAAATAATACAACGACCTGAAAACATGATACTATCTCCCCCAAAGTGCAGTAGGCAGGCAGCATTAGGAACCATGGAGAAAGGTTTTGCTGGAACAACACGCACAAATAGAAAGCTAACCAAAAAACTGCAGTATCTTGGCGGTATTACAAATGAAAGTAAATTGTAGACGTTTTGGAGGTAAACTGAGACTATTGTTTCACGAGCTTGCTCAGATATACAGCGGTGATTAGATTCCATGACAGCCCCAAATTGTGTGACAGCACTGAATACCAATGTTATTTAAAGAAACATCAACTATGAGAAGTTTCTTTGGCAGAAACAGGAACCAAATGCAGTGCTGGGGGCGGGGGCGGGGGCGGGGGCGGCCTGGAGCAGCCATCCATTGCAAAAGGGAGAAAATTTCAATGGGGACGTTTCAGGGATATTATAATTCATTCATGTAAGAAAAGTAGTAGTGGCCCATTGGGGATGCTTAGAAATTAAATAACATTTTGGAGGAGCATTCGTCCCGGAACTGCCCACCTTTTCAACAAACCTCCTTAAAATGGTCAGTAAAAATGACTGTACATGTGAGACTGGGAGAGGCTGTCAGGTATGTGGCAACCGGAACACTCTGGAAGACCACAACTATTGTTTGATAATCATATTACAACCACAATGGCAACAACAAAAACTAGCAAAGAAGGCCCTTGTTGTATGTGGTAACAAAATCATGTCTGACAACAAGAATACCTGACATTATGAAGTGAACGGGATAATAAGAGAGTCTGGGATACGTAACTGAGGCACAAAGGGCCATGTCAAGAGAGAGCTAACAAGTACATAACCATCAACTAAAGAAATTTATACATGATGAATATTATTGCCTCATGCTGTAGTGGCACAATAGCATCATACAGCACACTGTTATGTTGATAACATCAGTGTACCATATTTAAAATCTCAGTTCGAGGTATGCGTCTAGGTGCAGATCACCTTTAGTTAAAGACTAAAAAAAATATGATTACACCCTTAGTGGAATGGTGATAATTACCTAAGTGGCAGGGTAATTGATGTCAGATGCATGTACTGCTATATAAGAGGGCATAAGTATGCATAAGCACTTAAGCACCCTTCACCTTAATACCATGTTGGGGTAGCAGTGATCACTAGATAGGACTTGAAACCTGCTTGGTCATCACACCGGTCAGGCAGTTACTGGCCACAACCTTCTGACCTATGGCCAACCTAGGCCAGGACAGACAGGAATTGTTGCCCATTTGGTGCCTGTTACGCTGTGTAATAGTATAGCGTGACTCACTGAAAAAGGATCTTCCAAACAGCAGGTAACTGTTCTGGAAAGAAAACAACACAGCTCTCAAGATTAGGTTTCAAAGTTCAGGAAAATGTACTGAAAGACAGACTGTCTGTCTTAAGAAACAACTTCTCTGACTCTCAGGAAAGGATCTGTAGTCATGTAGGCTCTTTCAGAATGTGCTCAACCTCTTGAAAGATATGTCAGCTCTCAGCTCTTATGGAGAAAACCTCTTGAATGGTAGTTTTCAAGAAAGACCCACTTCAATACAGGCTACATATCAAGAAACAACCATACACAGAACAAGTTATCTCTCTTGAATGAGACTCGACCCGATGAGAATAAACTATCTCCTACACTATACCATAGGGATGAGACTAAATAGTGGACTCTGTAATCTGAGACTGAAGCAGGACGCCTACTGGAGCAAGCACTGATCAACAGCTGTAGCTAAACTAGGCAATATCTTTGTCTAGAGTTAACTTTGTCACCCCTGATCACCAAATCACTCACAATATTTGCACTAAGCTTCTACCTGTTTACAGGTGAAAGGCTAACACAGGGCTAACAAGTCACTGGCCCCAGCGCCACAACAAGGGCTGTCTGGCACTGATACACACCAGACATCTATGCTACATAGTCATTCCATGCGCACTATTACTTTTAAACAAATTATTGTGTTATGTTGAACATATTTCTTAGTCCGGTTGTGACTTATACATTCAACATTTAATTCTACAAACCTAATAAATTAAGTCACTGTGGACATATATTTGGTTAATTAACACTTTGTTGGTGTCAGTGATTTTAAGTCACAGTAGTAGTTCACATTGGTCACCAGTTCCAGTCATGTCTTTAGCAATGGCGAATAGTAACACATGTGCCTGGCATGTGATGTTATCTGCCACTTAAGCCTCTTCAAAAAATAGCACAAGATGATGATATAGTCACAGAGGGAGGCGAATGATATAATGAAAAACAAACTTCCACAAACACACAGATAACAGAAGCATTCAGCTACACTCACATACATCCACCCCTGTCTACAGCAAGGTATTCATTTATACAGCTGTGTGAATTGAGGCAAAATTACATGAACAAAATGGCCCAAGCTTCGATACAGTAGCAAGAGGAATGGAACCTCGGTCTTCTCGACTGAGTGTCTGTCGGTCCAACACTCTACTACTGTGTCCCACTGATGTCAGAACCGAGACTGATGTCAGTACCGAGACTGATGTCAGTACCGAGACTGATGTCAGAACCGAGAGTGATGTCAGAACCGAGACTGATGTCAGTATCGAGACTGGTGTCAGTACCGAGACTGATGTCAGTACCGAGACTGATGTCAGTACCGAGACTGATGTCAGTACCGAGACTGATGTCAGTACCGAGACTGATGTCAGTACCGAGACTGATGTCAGTACCGAGACTGATGTCAGTACCGAGACTGATGTCAGTACCACTGATGTCAGTACCGAGGCTGAGAGATTCTGTAATTGGTTCTTGACCAAGAACAAGAGCACATATTGGTTACTGGCTCATTTCCTGAAACCAATCAAGGTGACAGAGAGACTGGCCTGGTCATGTTGCTTCTATTGTGGTAGACAGTGGACACTGTAGAGAGAACAAAAGAGGAGATATCAAACGGAAGATGTCTGGATACAGAGATCTGGGGACGCACTAAAATCTCTGGCTGGTCGAAACGTCAACCGAAGGACATGCATGAGAATGGAAGGAAGGCCATTAGGAGTATTTGTTGCAGATATGGTGTACTTCTACGGTGAAGGTGTTTTGCAAAAGAGGATGAAAAATAAAAAGAATATAACAACATGGACAACAACGATTCGCTACCCTGTCACTATCAGTGACTACTGGTTGTAGGAGCCTCACACATGGGCTGCTAGAGAGGTCTTGCAATTTGGCATCACTCACACCCACTGTTGCACCATATGACCCTCCTGGGAACTTCCAGGGTCTTGTTGCAGGCAGGTGTCAATAAATAAGCAAGACAGGCTCTACAGACACATGACTGACCCTGAAACCATCACACTTTTTATGCAGCCTCTCTCTGGTTCACTGCCATCAAATGCACTTGTAGCCAAACGGTTATTAATTTCTGACCTCTCAATATAGGCATGTTAATAACAACTTATGACTTATGTATCCAATGTTAATCCATGCACCTTACATTACAAGTGTTTCACTGTGCAATGTCTCCAGACTGTAAGACTTCCAGCACCTAGATTATGTGTTCTCTTTCTGTTCACACTGTAGATATTACACTGGCTGTATCAGTTACCTTTCAGATGAAGCTAGATATGGCTTATGAGCCTTTCAGAGGCTATTCTTCAGCACCACTGTCCAACCAGTGGCTTGAAAACTAAGATCAGATAAGCCAAGAAAGAAAATCAATATTCATATGAGCAATATGGTACACAAGAGGAGACATATGGTACACAATACATCAATGAAAAAACAAATAAAACCCATTGATTAAACGAGTGTGGCACTACTACTCTGTGTCGAAAACGTAAACATCCAAACTATAAATATTGAATGAACAGGAAGCAGTTTACTATGGCTGAGATAATTAACTACCAGCTAGTTAGTGACAAGACAAACATGAACCTTTGGGAATCAACTAGTGACATCCCATATAAAGGCCTCAATAAAAGTCCATCACCAAGTCAGTGTGTACTTAGCCTCATTTCAATCAGCCACATTTAGAAGCCAGCCCAGACTGAGTACTTGCACATGCACCCGATTATGCATGCACACAGCAAGTGCAGCGGCTGGTACTTCACAGCTTGCATCATGAATAAAAATCAATATGGCAAATTTACTGAGAAACCTGCACAATGGCCAGGCAATCTGTTAAAGTACACATTTATTACTAGTAAATTTGAAAACACATATCATTGTTGTAACTGCTATAGGTTGAAATCTATGGGGAATATAAATTATATATTTGATGTTTGCTTTTTGCAGTTTTGTTATTAATATACTAACTAATTAACTACACTAAAACTACTATTAATATTCTTTTTAATGTAGTTAATATACTAAACTGCTGAAAGCAAACTTCATACAAAATTACAACTATTGGGTAGCTATAACTGTCATTCCTAGAAATCATTATGAAATCATCATTCCTAAAAATCTACATCAAATGATAATACTAATTATAATTCCTGGTAACACCAACGCAGAATTGTTCATTAAACAACCCAGTGCTACTCCAAAATCACATCACAAATATGCACATTAATACTTCACAAGAATAAGGAAGGTGAGAATAAAGTATCTGGAACCAGTCTTTTCTCAAAACAATCCCAAACTCGAATATAGGTCTGGCTAATGGACATCCTACAATGAATACATCCATCTAAATGAAACATGCACCACCGTAATGACAAACTAACTGTCACCTAGACTGCTGGAACTAATAACCAATTATCTCTTAGCAGTTATAAGCATTTCCGACTATCATTACCATTGGAAGTGTTGCTGACAGGGAATGGAATTACTGCCAGTAAAACCATAATGCATTTGGCTTAATAATCACAGCAATTATACGTGATGTAATACCCTAGGGTGGCTGGTAAACTACTGGCAGACCCATCAACTAAGACCATTATACCACTTTCCTCCCAAACTACAATGCCTGAAGATGGTAAATAAATTATTTAATGGTAACTGTCCAATTGAATCTGTAAATTTTGTCACCCCAGACACCTTCGTCTTCTAAAATTAATTGTGTTATGCCTGAATATTCCCTGGCCATGTTTTATTACGAGTTCATAAATCATGATTTCTGCCATGTCATGGACAGTTTTGGTCATGAATTTATTATTGGCACAAAATGTCAATGCATTTATGCAATACTGCCCTCTGTATATGCATGGCATGCACAGTTATTGTATGTAGAAATTATGCCCACACATTATTATAATTTATGTTTATTAATAATATTTTACCTAATTTGTACAAGCTTCAAGATGGTAGCGATGACATCAGCTAATGAGGAGATTATTACACGCAGGTGTTTTGTTTTTCCAGTCCTGCTTTCCACTTATTGGTCGACCTACACACCAGTCAATGACCTACACACCAGTCAATGACCTACACACCAGTCAATGACCTACAGGAAGAATGTTCGAGAAACTCAACAGCATGAGCATCTGTAAGTCATTCTGTGTGCCAATCCAGCAGCACCCCCTAGATCAATATTTATTGATGGTCTTCATTGGAAGAGAATCATGGAAAGTCTTTCACACTACTATCTGTCAGAGCACAGCAAATATTATATGTATTTCTGTCACACTTGTCTTCAGCATGGCACAGCAGACACATGTAAATAACAAAAATGGTTAACTGAACATTAATGTAAAGGAAAAGCAAAAAAGTCCAAGTACAGTTTCACTGTACTGTCTGCCTGTGTGAGAGAAATGAGACGTATGAGGCCTACATTCAGTCTGAGAGTCAGACATTAATATAGCTCTCAGTACTGCAGTGGTGAGAACTATAACATCAACATCTCATGTGTTTGTTAGTGTTGAACCAAGGAACTATGGGCTAAAATCCTTTATAAACCTGTGATTATAAACACAGGATAAATTTCCCAACATGAATATAATATGTACAGGGGTCTACAGGCATGAACACATGATGTCAAGTACCACTGCAGTGAAATTCTAGAATATTTACTGTTTTCGTTAGATCAGTGATGTTAGCATGCATTTCCCGCTATAAGGAACAACCACCATTGAGTGAGTACGGTCTATGCACAGCTTATTTGTGTAATGTAGTCTAACTAGATATCAAAACTGAATGCTCAAATGTCTCCCACTACAATGTTTACCTAATTCCAATGCTGGCTGTGAGGTGTAAGATGCATACAGTACAAAATTGTCCTTCTAACTTTGACAACAATGTGTTTTAATAAAAATTTTGATTAATCGACCTGACTGATTGATTGACTGACAAAACTGAATAAACAGCAAAATTAAGAACTAGCGGTTGGAATAACAAATAACAAAACAAAGTCACTACGAAGCCCCTTAGCTAGAAATAAAATCGATCGGCGGTATTCGCTATTCTGCCGCCGACAACATTCGTCGAATCACGACCGCGTGTGCTAAGTCATCACTAAGTCTAAGACAGTTCAAACAATTTTCTTGTGAAAAAATGTCATCTTGTAAAAAGAAAAACCAGTCTTTTATTTTATTTTACCTGTCGTCGTAAGACATTTGCCCGTCTTCTAGATGGGCAGACGGGTCCCTGGCTAAGGGCCTGTGACACTATGATGCTTGACAGCAATGTCTAGAGCTGGTTCTGTGCACAGGATGTTGTGAAAGTGATCTATTTATGACAACAGCAACAGGAAACTCCTCTGGCACTGACCTACCACCCACTGGTCTATGCTGAATGAGTCATCAATAAAAACATATAAAAACTAACTCAACACACATTGGTGAATAGGAACTAGTGTGAGACAGTCCATTCATTTAGAGAGAGGCTTCACTTTCTGTCATACTGCAGTCTGAATCATTACTTCCTCTCTCTAGCTTTAAAGATATTCCTTGAAAGAACTACAGGAAATACCAATCAGTTAAAATTGTTCTTTGAACTTAAACAAATTGCTAGAGTGGATAGGTCTCATTCCTACAAATATGTAAAAGATTCTTAAAGTTATGGTAAAAACGTACTAAGATACATCAGCTGGAATTATTCTTAAAATATTTTACATCTTTAAATTTCCAGATTTGCCATTTATAACCTTGACCAACTGATTTGTCCCCTTTTCTAGAGGCTATTTAGCACTTTTCTACTGTAAATTCCACTCAACTGCCATAATTTTTTTTGTATTTCTTAAAAACATGATTTAGTTTATATTCCACATATATATTTCCTATGAAACTATGAAGTAATGACTATTTAACTTATAATGGATATAGATGAGTGCTACAACTTTTTCTGAAGCCACTTTTTATGAGAAATGTGGAACTGGTTCAAAAAAGGAAATTATTTAAAAAAAGGAGAGACAGGCAAAGAAGATCTCTTTCCCAAAGAAGATCTCCTTCCCAAAGAAGATCTCCTTCCCAAAGAAGATCTCCTTCCCAAAGCAGGAGATTTGGCACCTCTGTGCTCCATCTTGGAAACATGAACTTCCTCCGCTTGATTGACATGGACACACATGATAATATTATGGTATGCAGTACCTATGCATGGCTCACACTAAAAGCAACGGATGGCACTGGATTTGTTGCTGATAACACAGACCTGCCTGTTCAGTTCCACGGACATGGCATCTCCTTTAATGCTATTCCATGCAGAATACAAACGAATAGGAGGATGGAATACCAAGAAGGCACCCTGAGTATGGGTCTTAACTCATATGTCACTAGAGATAAATATAGGAACAATACATTAGAACTTTTATTGTACATGATATGATTTACATTTACAGGTAGCAGATTTGTAGCACTTCTGTATCATGTACAATGTCATTAGTGCTGTAAAATTAATGTAATTAGTTGTGTTTGGTCGATTATTAAGTGATAAAGTGTTGATTGCGCTGGGAGCTGTTGAGTTTGAAAATGCCTTAATTCTTAGGGCTGAATTCGAGGATGGTCAGATTTGGATGCACATTTAAAAATAATTGTAGGTTGATTGCATACAATTCTGAACAGATAACTGAGATATCCAAATAATCCATGGAAACGTTAAAATGGTCACCAATGCAAAGAAAACTCTGGTCTTTCCCCATATGGCCCTGGAAGATCACAGAGAATTCTCACTTCTGGCTGCAAGCTGAGGGTCTCAGCCACCCAGTGGGTGAAAGGGGATACCCTGAAGGTAAGGGATAGGTGGACGGCTGCAGAAACATGGCTAAAAAAGACTTCTTTAAACAAAGTTTATAAAACACATGACATTCCTTGAGGTGAATAGGATAAAAATAAACCCTGAAACCACACAGCAGCTCCAAGACCACAGGCAGCGCAGTGCGTTAGTGGTGCGAATGTAAGCAGTCTTGTGCCACTCCTTCCTCCAGTCAGACCTCATTGAAGACAGCATTGATAAACTGTCACATTTCTATTTACAGGCTTTGGACTTTCTCAATGGCTTGAACTTCATTGGTGTCTTCTGCAGTCAGCCACACAGATGACTACTGCATAGAATAGACAAGTCAAAGGATTGGGTGCTGAGTGACTGGACTTAACTGTATTAATTTGTAGCATGTTTGGTGCCACATACTGTACGTGTCCATATAAGGCATATATATCGCCAAGAATACAACACAGTGGAGAACACTACACCGAACAATAATTGGAGAGAAGCGGGCATCAGAGCCAGCCGCTTGCGTGAGCTGGCTGTCCCGACTGCCAAAGACACTTAATAATAATAATAATAATAATAATTATATATATATATATATATATATATATATATATATATATATATATATATATATATATATATATATATATATATGCCTGGGGTAGGTTTTGATGGGCTAGAGGGTATTTGCGATGTTACATTGTCAAAAAACGTCAAAAGCTGGATTACGATGGTTTCTGAAGATTTGGTGACATCAAAAACTATCAAATTCTACCTTATTTGTCAGCGTCATTCATTCAGGCGATATTATTTCATGAACAATGTTTCAGAGGTAGCACAGCACTTATTCTGTAGTATGTATGCTATACAATTATCAAACACTATGAACTAAATATTTCAAATTTATTTTTTAAATAACCCATCAAAAAGATATTTTTACATGATATCAAAATCCATGGGTATTTATATTTCATCACAAACCTGCCCACCCGGCACCCTGATGTACGTACGTATGTACATACATATGATAGCATGCATGCACATTACATTTATACTACAGTAGTTACCAACAATTAACCTGCCAAGAATAAATGATTATGACACATAAATGCAATGTATCGCCAAGAATAACTACACATGAAACTAAACATGACCAATAAGGCAATAATCATGAACTAAATAAAATCATGTTTTCGTCTTCCTAGTCGTTGGCTAGCTTCCACAACAACATAATCTAGTGCGGAATTCCTACACATAACATTGCCATATGCTGTGATAGTGCTAGCAGATTTACTGAGAAACGTCTACATTACATTGTGCCGAAAACAAAAAAAGTAGAGTAACTGTATCACTGCCCCCCCCCCCGCCAATAAAAACAGACACTACCATGAGTCAAAATTTATTTACTGCATACAGCCACAATTCCCTATGTGAAAAAATCAATAAATATGATAAAAGTTGCATATTATTATAATGATAGACTGCTGGAATACGATCAGTTTGGAACTGTGCCAACTGTTCTGGGGCTAGATTAATTCAGTATTCCCAGGTTCCGCAATGCAACCTGGGTGTACACTTGCACCAGGTGCCTCGTTCCCAGAATAGGAGAGAGTACACAGATCGCTACTTTGTTATTACCAATCCTAGGCATGTCTGCTTGGTGTCAGGCCACAACTCGTTTTCATCCATCACACCGACTTGGTAGTTTTAAAAAGAAATAGTTCTTAGATGATTGGACAGCCACTGCCATCACATACTGACATGTTGAGTAAATTTGATATAAATTGTGCAAGTATATCAGCTTTAAACCTATCATGCACATACTGGCTTTTACAGTAAATATAAATGTCAAAAACGTGTCAAACCATTAATGTGTAGTGCGGTACATTTACTTGGAACTGAACAGGATGTGGAATTGTGGACTGACCCTCCTCGGATGTGGTATTTATTGTAAAGTGCCAAGCATCGGTCACAGAACACAGCTCATTTGTACTGGAAGCTTTGAATGCACCAGCCAAATTATTCCACTTTGCATTTAACTCAGGTGAATTACACCAATAAAATTACTTCTTTCAGTGCCATGTAAGTGGTGCAATCTTTTGTGGTTGGATAAAATTAATGACCTGAATGAATGGCTGGGTTCAGACCACAGAGGCTGGTGAGACTGGCAGGGAGAGAGAAGAGTGAGGTATGTGTAAAGAGAAGCCTTCTGTTGCCCTAAATACCATGACACTACAACACCAAGAACGCATCACTACAACACCAAGAACACATGGATGCAGCAGGTCATACAGAAGACGAGAACTGAAAATCAACAGGACATTTTCTGACATTTATGATGTCAACAACGGGTCATCCATCCTTTTAGACAGTTCATGACAATTTCCCACCATTCTCAGCTTCCTACAGGGCAGGGGAGGTCTGACCAATGATTCCCACACACCCGTTAGGTTTCAATTTTCTAAACTAACACAGTGAAATGGTCAAAGCAAATGCCTATGGAAGGATTTGATACACTCCTCATAATGTAAACCCATTCTTTTCTCACTGGGCCAAAAGAAAGCTTGTAAAACAGCAGTGAATGGCAGCCCAATTATTTTCGATGACTATGACCAACTGTGGATTATGATGACTTTTATTTACTCCACACAAAAAGATACTGACGCTACTTATTTCACAAACCATTCCATCCCAGTGTTCATTAGCATAAATGAATTTCCACAGGGGAACCAGCAAACATTTAAAATAATTTTCCGTTGAATGTCTAACGGACAAAAAGGCAACAGTTTTTTTGATGAATTTTGAACAAATAAAAACCAGAAGTGACACGTTAACATTCGCTGAATGATGAGAATTTCGATATGGAAGCACCTGACACGAGGGATCAACACTTATTTCACAAGGGCGCACATGCAGCCTGAAACCATGTCAGTTCACAAGCCTTCATTCCCACACACATGACATCAATCATGTCACTTATACTTAACACCAGCAGAAAAAACCAAAACACTACAACCATGAGGGTACATTATCTTTCAATATATACTTGCATTAAGCCTGAAGATCCCATGATGCCTGGTAGGCCTACCCTGGACTGATGGTAGGCCTACCCTGGACTGATGGTAGGCCTACCCTGGACTGATGGTAGGCCTACCCTGGACTGATGGTAGGCCTACCCTGGACTGATGGTAGGCCTACCATGGACTGATGGTAGGCCTACCATTGACTGCTTTAACTCTGCCTGTGTTTGCTGTAATAAGTACACTATGTGCCATAAAATACAAGACTGCGGTAAACATGTAGGTGTGTGTGTATATTCCTCACAACTGAGTGTTTTAGCAAATGAAAGGTTATGTCCCCTGGCAAAGCCAATAGGTAGAATGGCCGTGTTTTAGAGTCTCGTCTGAAAGATAAATTCCCATATATGCCAGACCTGTGCTAAGCGAGTTGGCCTGAGATTGGAATCCAGTTCTTCCTTGTTACATAGTGCCATTATGTCAACATCTACATACTAATGGGTCAAACCATTATTCTTCATTTCAATAAGAGATTAATTTACAATTACAACCAATGTATCTTAATTCTAGCATTTCCGCTACATTATTTTTTATGCAAGAAGTCTATGATTTTGAGTCTCCACCATTTTCCCATTCCACATTTAAGCATGCAATATCAGATTAAATATTTCATGGATGACCCCTGATTTCATTAGGAAACAGTCATCGGGAGTCAATATTTTATTGGCTGGATGGCTACAGGCAGAATATAGACCTGTGGTGGTTGATTCAAAGGCAAGCACACAAATATGTACACATCTAAATGCAACCAGTTGAATACGGATTCTTGATCTGAAGAATGCAAACTGTGCACACATGTTAAGTGGTACGAGCGTGTGTCTACGTGTATGCATGCATGTACAGGTATCACTGAAAACATCTTTAGCCACTAACGTGTCTACCATTATTTCAAATGGAGATTTCCTAGCCCAATTCTGCTCGTTGCTAAGTTTATTTATACTGTATATTTGCCATTGATAAGTAGACAAATACACATGGTGTCAGCTATGATTCATGGAGCATGTTTGCAAAAATGTGTAAATTTCTACCGGAATCCAAATTAAGAATCTGCATTGCACGAAACTTAGAAAAGACAGGATGTTAGTGGTTAAAGATGCGCAATCAAATTACAAATGCAAACAAAACCATAAAGTGCAGCAGCAGCAGCAGATTGAATTTGGCCACTAAACCCCACTGCAATGCTGGCAGATCATGACTGTCCAAGCTGTAAACAAACACCCAGCCCAGGAAACTACAGTTGACTAATTAATGAACAAACACTGGCAAACTCAGCAGACTAATGCGTAATGCAATATGTGTGACTAGAATTGTAACCACAGCCTCTCTACAAGAGCCTTAACCTGGAATCACAGATAATTTAACAGGGATGTTGACTCATGATAATGAAAATGAAACAGGATTTCCATGGGGTGGCAGGGCTAAAGTATCTAAGGGTGGCCACGACATCTTGAGAATTCTATTTTACTCAGCAGTTTTCAAATTATGGTATGCTAAAACAACTTACAGGTGGCCACAAAGCTCATAGCACGTACTACTTGTAAAGCAATTCTTATAATTTAATATCGGACCTTTTTATTTCCAGTAATAGCAACCTCACTATGCATGTAGTAAATTTGCAATGTTTCATAACTGTCCATTTTTTAGTGATGTATGCATTATATGATAATTCACCATCACCTATTTCTAACCTTCGAACTACTACTACACAGCAATCTGGCCAAAGGCTAGGTTATGGTTATGACTTAATGAGTCTACTGCTCATATATGTAAGTATTACTGTAAAATTGTCCTACAAAATTAATGACCTTATCAAATCACAGAAAGACAGTTGATGTAACATGCACAGCTGGTAATGACCTACTGGTGGTTGTACTAGGAAGAAATAAAGTTGCTGTAGCACAAAGAGCCGAGGGACATCAGTTGACATATTTATGTGTGCTGGCAATGAGCAGCAGGACTTGGTGACGACTGGCAAGAACTTGATGACTTGGTGACGACTGGTAAGAACTTGATTACCACAAGAATCATGTTTGGTACATTACATCACCTGCCAAAAGCTCCACAGTTCTGTTCTCCGCTAGGAAAGCCGATACGAACTGACTGTGCATTCACAGCTTTTTGTTGCACGGCTCATCAAACAGCCCATGATTGTGTATGTGCGCAAGAGCGAGGTGTCAATTGTGCAGAATGTGTGTGCAAAATATTTTGTTTTGTTTCACATGTTGTTGTCGTGGATATGCAATATATGCAGAAATATGAAACAAAATAATAGTTTTTATTAAAAAAGTGACAGTCTCTGCTAAGAATGAAACAGAATATAAAAGATGAACACAAATCAACACAACAATTGAAAGATTTCTAGGATTTCCTGGTCAGTCCACTGACCAGTGATGAGTATTTTTACAGCATTCTAGGCAGTACACAGCACTGCTATTTTTTGATTGGGTATTGACCACAGGGGCACTGAACCCTGACCAGACAGGTTTAGGTGGTCATTGGTCAGTAATGGAGGTATGGGGGGGTTCAGTAAAGGCTGGGAAGCTAAATGTGGCAATAACACCAGTAGCTAAGAAATGATGGCTATTACTCATGTCAGATGGAAGACTATTTGCAGACCAATATGTGTATGTGATGACTGGAAGAGCACAGAGTGCACCTCCCATACTCTATCAGTGGCGCTGTTGTTGCAGCTGGAGAGGGCACCTCATTATTACGTCCATGTTCTTGAGAACAGGTCATTATGGTACTTCAATGTTCTTGCGAACTGGTCATTATGGTACTTCCATGTTCTTGCGAGCAGGTCATTATGGTACTTCCATGTTCTTGAGAACAGGTCATTATGGTACTTCCATGTTCCTGAGAACAGGTCATTATGGTACTTCAATGTTCTTGATCTAGACAAGCAAAGTGCCAGTGATTTTAAGACAGTACATGTATCCCCCCATTTAGGAGATTTCTTACACCCTGAAAATTAAGAATGATGACTAAACATGGATTAGTGACTGGTTGGCATAAACACATCTGTAACATTGGCAGGAATCCTGTGCCTGAAGACAGAATACAGTTAGCTCGATAATCAAATGATAGAGTATTTTCCAAAACCTTAAATTGTAAGATTTTTAAAACTGTGGTCAAAAAGGTCAGTGAAAACCAAACAGCAAAATGTTCTTTAATCCAATCCGAATCGTAGATTTGATGTACAGAATGGACCGCAGGGCCAGAATAACTTAAGTGTTGACTTCTATAGGAGCATAATGATGCTGCCCCATGTTATAAAAAGTGTGAGGTTATGTAACATCATTCTGGAGACACAGGAAAAGCACTCAACAACCACTGTACATGTCATATCAGCTGTTGGGACGTCATGGTTCAGCAGCCCGACAGCGGGTGTCACCAATGTTAAAACATAAAAGTAGCTCCGGTTCAGGATGGTCAAAGGTCACATAAAAAAGTCTTATCCGGAATCTTGTGAGCCACTGATGAAACTGTACACGTCAGTACAGGCATGGATCAGTGCCGGTCTGGCTGGCATGATGTCAACTGGCGTGTCCAAACAGCCGTCTCTGCGACTCACACAAGGGGTTTATGTTAGCGAGTTTACAACCAGTTCCATCCATGGCATGTCACCACTAACTCTCTGCATGTGAGGGATTTGTTGTTTCCCGTTACTTCCCCAGTGGGTGGGCCTTGGGCTCTGTCCCTACAAGATGTATCTGGCAGCCAATGTCCCAGTCACACCCCATTCTATGTGTGCAAAGGTGGGAAATTCTGAGAAAATAATCATATCTTCATACCATTTCTATTTCTAAAAACTCTGGATATGAATAGATATATAGGGTAATAGTAGCCTATTTCTGTAATATTAGCAATAATAATACACCAGATTGTTTTGGATTAATTTAGTAGTATTAATCTATATGTACAGCATAATCATATCTTTATAAAATTAGACAACTGGCTGCATATATATATATATATATATTGGTGAAGTTTATTTTTAAGGTGGCTAGAAACAGCTATTTATATTGTGATACCTATTTATAGTAGGTGCTCCCTGCTGTTTAGGAAGAGATGTGTGTAGCTAGTCTTTCAGCGCAGTCACATGATGAAAACCCCAAATACTGCCCCCCCCTTCACAGTCAATCAGCCCCAGCAGTGACCTCTGTTGCAAATGGTAAACACAACTAAATTGGTTCCTCTCGTCTCTACTTTGGCTGTGGATAAATCAAGACCACTGCACTAAGTGGCTCCCTGGTCATTTACTGCTGGCTGACCAGAAGTCAGTTACTGGTTCAGCTGCCCAGTGCATGGGTACTTTGATGTTCTTCAACGTTGACTGTGGGTGGACACTTTCACCCTTTCAATGGGTATTCCTCAAACTAGTGAATAGTGAAGTGTTCCCCTGTTCTCATTTTATGATGTTTGTTATTGTTAACACATCTGAGCACTGCTTATTTTTCTAAGTTAACTGTTTAATAAATATACTTTAACTTAACTGATTTTCCCTAAATAATTATAAGAAACTTTTACCTGGCACTGTATTTTTTATGCAAGAAATCGGCCAGGGCAAAGCTGATCTACAGGAACAGAAACTCAAGGTTGCTTTCTTGGCCTAGCGTTGGTTCCAACCTATTTTAGCAGCAGCCAGAAATACAATATTTCCTGTTCCTAAACACCTCGGCCAGTGTCCAGACTGACAGTTGACCGGACACTGTCCAGAATCAAGTCAATCCCAGACATCTGGGAGCCCCATGTATATATAGTCTGACAACAGGTCATTAATCATCCACACAAATATCTACATAATTCCACAAGTTCTAGTTTTAAGTTAATGATTAATTCACAAATATGCACAGCGGTACTGCATCAGACATATTAGTAACATTTCCACTAATTTTTAATTTTTGTACATAACAGAACCTATAATTCACAAACGTATCAATTCCCTGGTAATTCACCTACTGACTTCCTGTTACTTGTTAAGAAGGTACCAACCAAGTGAAACCCTACCAACCTCTACCAATGTCATTAGTAAGAGCAGCTCAATTACACTGAGAGAACGTCACTTTCACTGGCTTCAGTATTCATGGATGGTTCCAGCGAGTGGGCGAGAGATAAACGAGGCTCTGATCAATAAATAACTAACTGATGCAGTGATTTAACCAGTCATACAATTCTCATCGCAGTCATTGCGCTATTAACTCTACATGTTCACTAGTTACTACATCCAGCCATGGAGATATATATAGTAGTTTGTTACACAATAAATTTACACGTTATTTTCAGTTTATGTACAAAGCAAACATCAATAACATATGGCACCTTAGCTTATCAACAGGACATGCGTAATACAGGAAACAGTAAAAATGGACTGCAACAAAACAGCCATGTGTAAATTCAATAGAGCTCTTGTCAAAAATTTACTCGTTAAAGAGTAATATTCAGGATATTCGTTATACATTATATGTATAATATTAGATTCTGTGTACCGTATATAATTATCAAGCAAAAAAAGTGGAACTGTAATGTAAGAACTACTATCGTTGTTATTTTATAGACATCAATGTTTTGACTGCACAAAACACTAATTGTGAATTTAATCATGTGCATGACTGCAATTCTAGATGATTGCCAAAAACCTGGACAGTGGACATTGCTCATTTGCTGACCAGCAGTAGTCAGGAAAGAAGTCTGCGCAGGATGCTACAGCTATCAACACTTGATGTGAATAAGGCCAAACATTCTAAATCTATGGAGGATTGATCTGGTGCTTAGCATGACAGATGACGTCTTACAAGGGTGAGCTGGCCTAGGTTATCAGCAATGCATTAATGCATCATATCCAGATATAGGAATATTTAAGTCCAGGTCATCAGAGATGATATCTTTCGTGCTCGGAAGACAGCTTTATAGGTGATTGCAATGCCCATGTAGCATAACATAAATCGTCCCAGAGAAGACGTACTGGTCTAACATCATAGATTCCATGCACAATCCTTGTGTGTGCATTAGACTTGCCCTGATTGGACAGCCTGTGATGCTTTAGGTCTGGTCTGCTCTCAAGAGGCAGACGTCTATTGATTACTGACCAGACTCATTGGACCCTCTTGCAAAACAATATGATTACAGGCCCAAGGCAGACATGAAATAAGGGATATATCAAACAACCAATAAATCTATGTATGGAGCAATGTTTTTTAACCCAACCAGAGTTCACCATTGGGTCTATTGCCTGAGCTTTATGAATCCATGCAATATGCCAACCTGATGAATTAATTCATGGATATCAATAAACCTGTTTGGCTTAGCTGCAATGCTAACAAAAGTTGTGAACATCATTCATACCTATCGACCCTCTTGCCTTTAACAGGGAACTCCCGTTTCTTTAGTCAATTTCCTCTCTCATGTTCTCCTCCTGTTTTCTCGAAATGTCAAAGTTTACAAAAAAAATTGGTGTTTTGGTGACACAAATAAGTCACAATATTAATGGTGTTTCACGGTGTTTACTTCAATTTATGATATTAAGTAAATTATAATTCCACAAAATTTTTTTTTACTGATGACACCACAATTAACACACCTGCTGAAAAATCTCCATGGATCTTTTTCACGTGAAATCGTCTATGTGGAAAAAGTTAATGAGTATAGAATGTATTAACAGATAAGACATGCCTAGTTGTAACGTTTACAAAAAGCATGTCAGAAATGACATGCCTGTGATGGTTACACCCGGGGCTTTTGGCCAACATTGGTGGACAACATTAGAGCGGGGTGATAAAGAACGATTACGCCTAGGGCACAATGCTACGCTTCAACAAGCAAGCAGACAAACAGCTGTACACTGCCAATGTTCAGGTGATTCAAGTATGTACTTGACTTCTGCATGGATAATCCAAATGTCAACCATGGCTTTTATTGTGAGCCACACACTTCAAAGTGGTCATCATGAGCTATAACTCACTTAATAACTGATGTACAGATAAGACCAAACCGATCAGCATCAAACTGACAAGTCAAACACTATGATGATAAATCTAAAAAAATTAGGTACATTTGCCCCAACACAATAAATAAAACTGACCTTTTGTGCTGGTTGCCATGTCGGCTACTTTCTGGAACGACTCTAGGAACGCACTTGTCGCTAGAACCGTGGTTCTGAAAGATGGCAGAGTGAAGGTATATATATATAATTTTATATATACATATAGATCACCTTGCATGCACACATGCATGAATGCACACGTATATACATGATTGATATACAGTATGTATATACATAGTAATTAATTATTTTTTTAGAAAAGATAAAATCTTTTAAATAATAACAACGACAACACAGATTGGAAACATTGTAAGGTTAATAAAAATATCAATAGGTAAGATAGCATAATATAGCATACATTTATAGAAGTCAAGCTTGCAGCTACTAACATACCATACATACATACCTAATGAATATTGTTATTAGAATAAGGGAAACAATTACAGGATAGTTTACTAAAACAACATTTATGGCAGAGGCACACTCTAGCACAATTAATCCATTATCTGCAACAATGTTAGGCCAGTTTAACTGTGTAATCACAGAATGCAGTCACCGAAGTCAACCTCACAGATTTTCCTGATAGTCCCCATGTTTTGTTTGCTCTGTATACAGCTGAGGGTTAACTTTGACAGCTAAATGGAGTACTTACTGCTTAGAGCTATTGTGCCCTAAGTAGGCAAACTTCCTATATGGTCAGGAGAAGTGAATGACCAGCCAGTGACCGCTGAGAGAACTTTCACAAAGGTCATCCTTGGATATTGCCATAAATAAGTAAAATAGTCACTGGGAACATGATGTAGTATGCTGCCTCCCCCCCCCCAATCCCATATGGCAGCCATGCATAGCAACCAAAGAAATAACAACAACCATAAAAACATGATGTAGTATGCTGCCTCCCCCCCCCAATCCCATATGGCAGCCATGCATAGCAACCAAAGAAATAACAACAACCATAAAAACATGATGTAGTATGCTGCCTCCCCCCCCCAATCCCATATGGCAGCCATGCATAGCAACCAAAGAAATAACAACAACCATAAAAACATCAAAAATAAATCAGAATAACTGTTGTCTGCAATACAATTATTCAGTTGCTAAATCATGTACAGATTCAGCCAGAAATTATGTCATCTGACAAAAATTGTAGAGCAAATTTTGTTTTTGATAATATGACAACTTCAATCACAAGGCAAGAATGTGTTGTTCTGCTGGCATGATTAGAACCAACATTATTATATATAATATTATATATATATATATATATATATATATATATATATATATATATATATATATATATATATATATATATATATATATATATATCAGGCATTGATTTTCATGGGAAATTGGTGGGAGTCCGCACTTTTTCTAGGCACTCCAAACTCCCATGCATATTTTGACCAATCACAAGCAAACACCTCAGTGTAGCCCCTATCCCAAGATGGCTGCGCCCATGTCAGATCCTAAAGCAGCATTGTGCGCCATGCTCATGAGTATTTTCAAACTGACAAAAGCGAGTATGACTGCTCGTTACAGACCGAAGGCAATTCAAGATGGCAGCATACACGCACATTGATGGATCGTTGAAATCGGCCACTTTAACATTAGATTTATCGACTTTTAAAACTAGGGAGTCACACGGACTCCTACCACGGGACATATAAGGAGTCCGTAGATGAAACAAGGATTGTTAGACTCATGGACTCCTGTGAAAATCAAAGCCTGTATATATATATATATATATATATATATATATATATATATATATATATATATATATATATACACATACATATATATTATATATAACTTAGAATATATCTGAAATATATATATATATATATATATATATATATATATATATATATATATATATATATATATATATATATATATATATATAGGGCAAGGAAGAAAAAATAATGAAGAACTGAGAATTTTGTGAATGGATCGATAAAGGAGAGAGTGGCTCGTCAGGAGACATGGTAAAAGAAGAAGACTGCAGAACACTGAAAACACATCCTATTCTCTAGAGCCTGAGAGATTGATGGAAGGCTTGCTAGATGCCACACTTCTATCAACGGGCAATTCCTAGGAGTATCAGCAGTGTAAGGCAACAAAAACAAAACCAGCTGCCAACTGCTGCAAGGCTTAGAAGCATCATAGCCTTCCAGATGTTCCTGTGTTCCGCCACATGTGATTCTGCCTGTCTGTCTAATCGGTGAAATTTCCACTCATTCAACAGCCAGTCACACAACTCAGTCCATCAGAAGAGCTGAATCTGAGACTGGCACCAGCCACTACGAGCCTACAACTTCCAGGCTCGTTTTTACACTAGTTTTCTAGCAGGCCAAATCACACTCTACATGAGAATGGATTCTGCCTCCTGCCATAAACAGCTGTCAGCACCAGACAGGACCAAGGGCCAGCCGCCTGGTCTATCAATCATAATACAGCATGTAGCAACTGTAGCAGAACTGAGGAGGAAAACCAGGCTACTTGTACCATGCAGTGGGGTAGAAGCTGGGACATTTTTTAAAAATATTATATATAACATAATCCTGGCTCAACGGTTTAGGCAAGAATTCAGAAATTATGTAGCATTGTAGGTGGCTCTCATGCTAGAGGCATATTTTTAAAGCCTTAGTGAAAGTCTCCCAGCAGTTTTTATGTTCAAGAAAAAAGTTGTATGTTTGTGTATTTATTTCTGTCGAATAAAGAAATTCCAGTTCCAGTGAAAATTTTTCAAAACCACAGTATTACAACAGTTCTAAGTGTGTTGCTTGTTTTGAAAGGATCATGTATTTAAAAGTTTTGTTTCAGGACTGAAATAGTCTCAGCATGCCATAAACTTCTAACCTGCTATGGCATGACATACAGAGTGCACACAGTGTGCAACATACTTGACTTACCTGAGTGCACAGTGGAGCTTGCATGCTTTATTTGAAAAGTCCTCCCATACTACAGTGCTACTCTGAAAACACAACAGAACAGATTGTCAAAACACACAACTTTATTATTATTGTTTGTTAAAGGCTAGAGTAAGACTCAAGACATCAGTGTAGGAGACAGTCAACAGCATGGCTTAAATCAGTACATATTTTTAATAGCATATGACATTTTGATTATGCAATAATAATAACAATTACAATAATTATAATTACATGGTCTGTGACACACACTAGTGATTTACTGATTTATAACATGTGTACAATTATACAGAAAAACAATCTTAACACGTACACCCCTAACAACATGACTAATGACTAATAAACACAACAGCACCTGCTACATAGCTACACGCTGTATTTTTCTCATTATCAGTCATGTAACTATGGTAGCTGCAGGCAATTTCAGAGTGCATGTGATCCCAGACAGGTGATTGGCAAGGAGCAAGTTAGCATAGGGCTACATACAACATGTGTTACTGTTAACACACACACGCAGATGTAAAACACGCACAAAACACATGTATATGTGGCCATGAAGTTCTATACATAATAAAAGTCATAGTTTATATCAAATGGAACTCCGCCAACAGCCCAACACCAAGGACTATACAATGGAGTGAATGGACTATACAGTGAAGTGAATGAACTACACAATGGAATGAATGGACTATACAATGGAATGAATGGACTATACAATGGAATGAATGGACTATACAATGGAGTGAATGAACTATACAATGGAGTGAATGAACTATACAATGGACTGAATGGACTAGACAGAGATATACTTAAATATTAAATTATTAATACAAGTTGCAGACACTGACAATATGCCATATACAGCAGTTGGTATTAACAGTATTTACAAGATATGCTAGGCCTATATCTAAAAAAAATCAATTAATGGATTTTTCATAATTATTGTGTTCGTAAACAAGCTACAATACATTTATTTAATAAATACAGAGCCTGGTTATTAATTCCCAATGATTAATAATCATATCACAACAAAATTGGCAATGTTTGTCCTTTGTCATCACGTACCATGATGTAGAAAACCAGCTGGCCAAATTGAATCATCTATGAACCTATTCCCAGTGCACATGACAAACAATGGCCCATTTTGTCACTTCAGTACACCATCAACGACACAATGACACTGTCTGTGTGATAAGGTAATACAATGATCCAGATCAACCAACCCAGCATTGATATGTCTGTCCGCATTGTGACCTAAGGTTCAAGTCTGGCTGCCCCTATGAACGCGATACTGGCTAGACTCATAACAGAAAACTGGTAACCAAGAAACAAAGAAGCACTTATGATATTTTTATAAAAGTTACTTTCAACTTTTTCCCTAAGTACACTTAATTTAGCCACTTTTATTGTACAAAGAAGAAACGGTCATGATTGTCTCAAGTGATGTCATGGACATAGTAATTATCTGCCAGTTATTTTTATTCTAGAATGTGCACAATTTCTGTGAATACGACATGAAGCTGTTATAAACACTGACCAGTACAAACTGACGGATTCTGCACAGTGATGACACTAGTCATTCACTGTATATTATTTGCCAAAAAAACTGTACATTTATTAGCAATGTATTGAGGTCACACCTGTTGTTTAACTATTTAGCTAATTATTATTATACATATTTTTTATTATTACTACCCTATGTCACTATCACATCGAATGTTTGCATGTTATCAAAAGAATGGCAACTAAATTCAGTTTAGTGCCAAGCAACATAGTATTTATATTATGTATAACATTTATATCAACTGCACATGTAAAAATATAAATTCCTGTTAACATCACTCTAGGATGGAATTGAACATTATAAAATGCATAAGATAACTGCAATAAAAAAATTAAATTTTCACAGCCTCCATCAAGAATCCAAGATTCAGGCATTTTGGCTTTTGCCGAGCTCCATGACATGCGACTCTTATGGTCATAATCAAAACAGCTCTATATCCAGGGCTAACATCGGAGCACTCTGTGACTGAGTCCATGACAGCCTACATATTTATCCTGTGACTGTGTAGGAACTTTTACTTCACCTGCCATAGACATCAGCCTTGATCTTCAAACATAACTTTCAATGATAAAGCATTTATGAATACATTTAATTAAAATAAAAAAGACATGATATGCATTGAAATATAAATAAGTTGTAAATAAAAACACACTAATATTATACAGTATATTAATAAGTCAATATAAAGTGCACTCTAGTCTACGATCTAGCCAATTTTTTGGCGTATCATTTACAAATATAACAAACTAAATTAAATGTAACGCTTTATCAGGGAGACTTTAAATGTCAAATTCATCAAACCCTGTCATCATGGCTTCACGCATCGTACCAGCTTTAAAAAAGCGTTTACGGTCATCGATTTTTTTTAACGACGCGCGTCCCACTTCACCAACATAATTCGACTTGTTCACCAGCAAGCTGGATACTTACTTTCATGTCATTAATTATCTGCTGAAACAGGCCTCCAAGGGCACTGCATTCTTTGTCTAAATTGCAATCCATGGTAAATCCAGGGGCTGTCAGCTTTCGAAACAAGTCTGTCAAGAGATCACTCGGTTCACGCACTCGACCAAGCGTCTTGTAGAAAGCTTTGGTCCATCTAAATATTAAAACGCTAACGATATACACAACTTTACAACTGACTGCTCATATACAATCCGGTGGTACAATATTATCCATTTCGCCAACATGCTGCCGGCTACTACTAGCTGTTTTATATAAAATCCAAAGGTCCATCGAAACGTTTTTCATAAAGGGACTAAACGAGCCAGATGACAAGCGAGACAGGAAGTCACGTGCCAAAACATAAACGCTGATTGGTTTGTGGCAGGTGCCCTGTGGAAGATCTTCTACACCCCTTCTCAAAAATGAACTTGACTTGTTGACTTCAGTACAGTCACCTACAGGCGTGGTTAGCAACTAAACCTGAGATAGGTTTAGTTTGCAATTAGTCTGGTAGGGGCGAGACATCTAACATAAACATTATATTATTATGCTATAAAGTCATTAGTGGCTATGTCTGTGGCGTATGTTCCCTCATATATCCGTCACTTTCGCATCTATGGGGCTGCAATTTTGTAGGCGTGCCCGGGGGTCCATGGGAATGGTTCGTACGTTATATTTTGTTCAATATTTCCCCGGGGGCGGGGGTGGGTATTTACGACTGTGGACGTCTGTCGTAGTTACGTACAGTTGTTTGCAACGAGATGCGCGTTTTCTACAGTTGTTCCGTGTTACGTGATCTACGTCAAACGTCCACACAAATACCTTCGTACAGTACGAACGCTTCGTGAATCCGGCAGTTGTACGTGATGTTTGGGACATGAAGTTGTTATTGCCATAGGCATAACTGGCATAGCCATAGGAGAACTGGCATAGCCATAGGAAAACTGGCATAGCCATAGGAAAACTTGACTAGATAGTGCAAGTAGTCATAAGCTCTTGCAGTGGCTGCTTTTTCTCCCGTGCAACGCAGAGTAACCCGGTTAGCACGTACATAAATAATATTATTATAAATAAACCGTTTCACGCGCTTCAGTGCGTGCGAAGAACATCGCCGCGCTATGAGACAAGCAATATCACAAGTGTTCGATCTTGATAGCAGTCTTTGATTGTTGTTATCTATCCACAATGCTAAATTAGGTCATTCATAAAAAAATACATTGAGCCTGTATGGATATGTAATCATGATATTGAATAATACATGGTACCAGGTATGCGGTCAATGTTAGGCTTGGTGACTCGTGTAAATCCTGTACTTCTACTAAACTAAATGATGCACGCAGGACTTGGTATACAACAATATGTCTTTCATAATGTCCACCTTCAGTAATAAAACAAAAAACGCGGAGATCAAATTGGATCGACACGAGGTAATGTCCACCCTTCGCATAACATTGTGCTCTTCCTCCTTGTTCCCCGCTGTGCAGGGGTGAGGGTCAGGTTACATTATTGTCGAGCCACTCTTTTTGTTCTTTCTTTCCATAGTTTTCTATCTGCAGCCCCCCCCCCCGTCTCTCCATCTCCATAAAACACGTATGTCCTTCATAGCACCCTCCTCTACAATAGTGAAGCGTGGATAACTTAGGCAAAGCAGGAGTTTCCATCTCCAATGCTTCAAGCGCATACTTAGCATCTCCTGACAGGAGCATGCACCAAACAAGGATGTCCTCGACCGTGCAGACGGTATTTTGCCCTGCTGCGTCAGCGACATCTGCGTTGGCTTGGCCATATCTGTCGCATGGAGGATGAGTGTATTCACACGGATGTATTCTATCATGATGTGCTTGCGTCTGCTGCGTCTCTGCGGTTCAGGGATGTTTGCAAGCGAATTATAAAATCTGCAGAGATCGGCATCGAGTCCTGGGAATCTGCTGCAACATGACTGCAGCAACTGGCGACAGGCGGTGCGGAGTCATGTGAGGAAGGCAGAAGAAATGATAAATGAACTGTGGACGCAGGAGAGAGAACATCGGAGAGAAAGGATCACATATCTGCATCAATCGGTTTACACCTGCATTGTAGCACCTTATCACAGAGACAATCAGTCAAAGATCGGATTTTTTATTTAGTCACAAGAGAATTTGCTGTGCGGAGCATTGATTGCCACCCAAGGCACAGCTGTTATTTTTTGAGATAGACGGATGCCAATGATGATGTTCTTTTTTCGCCATATTGGATGTCGGTGGTTACTATATGAAAATGGTCGATTACTGCCATTGGTAAGTAAGCAGGATCGCCTTCATTTCACTATCAGGGAATAAAAGACAAGGATCCAGGCCACCGAAAGCAAACTGTGTCGATGATATTTGTAAAATTATTAAAATGCAATACACACACGCGATAAACCCGTATTTCATGTCTATGATCATGGAATACACATGTAACGCGGTTAGAGCGTGACGGTTTTAAGTTATTAGTTGCGATACTAATCCGTGTCGCTAGTACCAAATATACGGGTTGAATTTATGCCCGCGGGACGTTAGAATGTTATTATTCTATTAGAATATAATATAATTAGAATATTATTACAACATTCTATTATAATGTTAGTTATTCTACTGAGACGTTAGAATACGCCACTGGCCGTCAATAAAATAATTTACGGTATCATTCACAAGAGAGCGAATGTGGCTTTCCACCAATAGAAGTATTCCGTCCGATTACGTGCGGGAGCGCCAAACATTTAAAATGGCGGAATTTTGGAACGGAGTTTTGTTTCGTCGATGCGATAGAAAGAATAATGCCAGACTAAGCTAGAGCACGCCGCAGCCGGTTTTGCAGGGCCAGTTTTGCAAAGCTAAAGTTTTGGAGAAGTTACTTTTTTTGTGAGTTTTAGATATAGGACAAGGCTCTTGCTGCTAAAAATGTGGATTTTGCACTGTTTACCGTACTTTTGCCAAGTTGGCCTGTGCTGCCCCCAGACCAAGGCCCAACATTAGTGTGAATCCGGGGTAATGGCGTGCATGCTATGTCAGCTACGATTTAAGGATGCTCACACAGAAGGGTTTTTGAAGTACGAACATTTAAATTAGTTAAAACTAATTAAATAGTTCCATGGCTGCATGGGTGTTTAGAGTGCAGCAATCTCCTCGACCCCTAGCCCTAGCCTAGGTCAGGGCCTAGCCCTACTTCTACATCTGGATTTAACACCAGTGGGTGTATATATACACGTGTTGTGCCGGATGTGAAGGTGCAAGTAAAAGTATGTATAAGGTTAGAGTAAAGTATGAATAGAGTGCGATTAAAAACAGGTCACTGCTTAGATTTGTGACTGTGTGGTAACAGCACCTCTGAAGGCTTCAAAGGTTGGAGCTACTAACACGTTCCCGGGGAGGGCGTTCCACCAGATGACCGTGCGTGGGAAGAAGGAGTTGCGGTACACCTGGATGCGAGCTGGGAAGATTTGATATTTGTTTGGGTGATAATATCTTGTACTGTTCAGGAGTATTGGGGCGAGGTAGCAATTGCCATTGATGGCAATCTGCTGGGTATGGATCCTATACATCAACAGGAGGCAAGAGATTTGTCTTCTTTTCTCTAGTGTGTCCCATTGAAGGTTGTTGATCATAGCAGACATGTTCTCCCATTGACCGAATTTGTTAGAGACAAATCTGGCCACACAATGCTGGATGTTTTCAATTTTAGTTATCTCCTTCCTGGTGTATAGGTTCTTTACGGTGCAACAATATTCTAAGTGTGGGCAGACTAGCCTAGGCATCGACATCATTGCCACATCATACTACATAGAGGCAACGGTCAACCCCATGGAAAACTAAGACATCAATCTGGCCTTTCTGACAGTTTTGTGTCGGAAGCAATAATTTAATATTTAAAACAGACACGCACTAATCGCTTGCGTCATTTCACCAGTGACAACAACAGCTATTTCCAGTGAGGAAATCTACTTGTTATCTCTTATGTTCGGTAGTTTGGTGTAAAGCCGGCGTTACACAAGGCGATGATGTCACCTCGACGAGACAAAACCATTGCATGCAACCTGATTGCAGCTTGATTGCCCCATGATAAGAAACAGCAATATAACATCGCATGCGATGTGTCACGGCAACATCGCTTGCAATAGAACTGATCCTATTTTCAAGCGATGTGACATTCGATATCAAACAGACTTGACCTTTCTTAATGGCATCAAAATCAGCTGGTCATAGTGATGGCATCACCTCAAGTAACTCTGGCTTAAGAGATGAAGAGAAGTCTCCTGAAATGTTTCATTTGAAATGCTTGTAGTCGTCTCTCAGTATCAGAGTGTCATTGAGGAATAGATCTACACATTTTCATTCTTTACACCTTGAACGGGTTTGGGACAGGGAGCCTACTGGCTCATATATAACCCCCCAATCAATGGTCATGAAGTAATTTTTATATTTTGTTTTGAAATTGTTTACTGTTAGTACATTGACACAGTCGCTTTATAGGGTATTCCATGGCTTTATTGCTGTGAAAAGAACTTGTGGCGTGCATCTAGTCGACTGTGGTGTTGTACTATTGACTTATTGAGTTCCTGGAAGGGGGGTATGGTTTATCTTGAATATTCTCTTGGTGTCTATGTCAGTAAATCCATTAATAATCTTGAAAACTTTGAGCATATCAGCCCTTTTCCTCCTATCTTGTAGAGACAGGAGGCCACTTTCGTAATCTTAGATAATATGGGACCTTAGAGATTCCAGTGATCATCTTAGTGGCCCTCCTCTGGACACTTTCTAATTTGTCTATATCTTTCTGAAGATGTGGGCACCATGCCTGATGGCAGTTTTTGATGATGGGTCAGACCAAGGTGATGTTTTTCATGCTTTTGTCTGTGTAGGCGCTACGAATTGTCCCTAGTATTCTATTTGCTTTCTTGACTATGTTGTTTACTTGCTCCTTTACTTTCAGTGATTTATGAATGGGTACTCCTAGGTTTTTCTCCATATCTATCGATTCTGTACGTACATCTCCCATAAAATAGTCGTAGTTCAGATTGTTGTATCCAATGTGCAGGCATTTGCATTTAGTGAAGTTGAACAATAGCTGCCAGTCCTGACTCCATTTATACATAGAATGAAGGTCTTCCTGGGGAGTGAAAGCATATTCAACCTCAGGAACTTGCAATAACAGCAATAATGGGATGACTAAGTGTTAAATACCCCCCCTCCACTATGAAGACATTCATGTGGGACGCGACAGTGTATCGGTTTGAATGTCGGACTGTCAAGAGAACCCGGGTTCGAATCCTCTAATCGCCATTACAAAGCTTTGGCAATTTCGTTCATCCAACGCAGGCCTGATCCCACATTGCCACAGTTCACTCAGCTGTATTAATGAGTACCTGGCTATAGACGGAGGAGGATTTGTAAATGAATAGTCTTCGCGCAGTAATTATAGCATGGTTGAATGCTTCCCAGAGAAGTTGAGATGGTATCAGAATGAACAGGTCTGCTGGGGGTAAAGTGTAAAGCGCTTGAGCAGTCACAAGAACTGGATACCGCGCTTTGTAAGAACGTACCCATACCTTTTACATCAACGATGCTGCACCGGTATAAGTTGCTGCTGTTTTTGATTCAGCTGTTGACATGGCACACAACTTAAGCTCAGAAGATTCCCTTCGGGCAGAAGCTGGTAACAGCTCAATGGATGACAGAACCATCTTCAACACACCCGTGCCCATGGTGGCTTCCACCGTCTCCAGACATCTGACACATGGGTGAGTTTTACCTACACAAATTAAATCATTTAAATTAACCTCCCTGGTAGCCAACTCATGTCTGCTTAATGCGCCTACTTCTTAATAGAGGCTAATACTATTGCTACTACTGCTGTTGAACTTATTGGCTTGTTTGAAAAAAAAGGTTGTTTCTATGTTCTTTTTTCTGGTGTTAACAAGAGCTGTTATTTAAATCCATTATTCCTGTTCCAAAATGTACTTCCATATAGCTGGTTTTATTTGCCATGCATTTTTAATAAAATACATTTGTTAATTCAATTGATGATGTTGGGATTTACAAACATTAAACCAGCTTTGTGGTGTGAAATTAAATATATTATTTATTTGATAAATCCCAATGAAGAATGTGAAATAACACCAGTATGATGGTAATTTTTATTACCCAGTATTTGCTGTCTGTCATTTAGAAATAAGAGAACCATGGGAAAATTATATGTCTTATACCAGGTTTAATTAAAATAATTGTAAAGACTATCAAGCATCAATCACCAAAATCAGTAATGCACTGAGGCAGGTGACTGACAATGTGTGCTGATGTCTGTGTTTTAGTCCACAAGTGTCTGGAGATATGGGCTCTTTCCTTGATCAGTCGTCCACATTGACTTCACTTCCCAACATTCTTGTGGTGGACGATGCACTGACCTGCCTCCGACCGCCGTCCTACCACCAACAGTCCTCGTCCAGTGACTGTAACTCCAGGTGAGCTCAGCTGCTGGTCGGGGCAGATGTTTACAGTGGCAATGGGCAGTGGGTGCAAGATAACTTTTTATACTAACTTCACATATTTAATGTTAATTAAATTTGCTTTGTTCATTGAATACAATTATAATGTATCCTATGCAAATATAAAATAAACAAACTCTATATACAGCTACCTCTATCAAAGTTTTTTCGTAATTTGTGACAAACTGACATACAGATCATCTATATGGCCCCTCTCCCATCTCAGATGGGGTGGTTCATATTCAGGTCTAAGCTCTTTGGTATGTGTATTCTAGTGAACATTTATAAATATTGCAACTATTGTTTCTATCATTGTTTTGGAACTTAAATGCTGATTTCAAGACTGCAGCAGTCGGCGCTGACTTCCAAGATGTTCTACATAATTCTGTGGTTAGCAAGAGATTTGTCTGTACCCAGTAAGCAATGAACAACAATCCATAACCATTTAGAGTGCAACCCACTGAGCTTGTCTGCCATCAAAACTCTGGAATCTGTTTGGACATGTGCTTCGCATGGCACTAGAAGCCCCTGCATAGCTGGCCACAGACCAATATTTCACACCCGCTGATGTTGCTGGCTGGCGAGGGACGACCACGAACAACACTCCCAACTACCCTTAACAAAGATCTGCAGGAAGTTGGCAAGCATCTTTGAAACCAGCAAAATCTAGACTCGCTGAAATCGCATGACCAAAGTAAATGGCAGAACATCCTGAAAGCGGCACAAGCGAAACTGTCTGCACTATTGCAGTGAGGCAATGACGTGAAAGTATGATCACACACAAATGATATGTGTTAATCTGCAGTAAATTATTTGCTGAAGCAGATATTAATGTATCATTTCTTTCCGACCAGTGCCTCCACAATACGACGAGTTGACAGTGATCCGTTGATTGGGGAGAACGGAGTAGAAGCGTCTAACAGCAGGTCTTCCCTGGGGATATTATCCCTTGATAATATGCCAGGTGGGTTCCTTGCAAAATGAGTCAATTCAGAAGTTTTTTAATTGTTATTTTCAGTAGCAAGCAAAACTGTTTTTAATGTTTTCCTCAAGAACTTTTCAAATTTGCTTATTCTGTTATAATTTTACGAACTAGTCACAGGGAAACTTATATTTCGGTAAATTACATTGGAACAGATAGTTATGTAGTACCATAGACTACATAAATAATAGGAGTTTCACCACAAAGTTGCCAAATTTAAAAGATTAGCTTTCTGCTGTCTCTGGTCGTAACTCATAAAGGTACAGTAAGAATCTTTATCTCTAATCGACAACAGGGGAATTATGAAATCAAGACGTCAACACTTGTGCAATGTAAACATACTTTATAAGCTTAAACCTCCATTTAGTAGTTTTGTGATTATAGCTAGATAAACTAGTGGACTTTTAAGATTGCAGCTCATTATGACAAACTTTGTGTTGTACATTTACTACATTTACTACATTTACGTATTTTGTGGCACATTAATGTTTTTTGTACAATAAACAGGATGTGTTTTGCTCTGCAAAAATCATAGAATGCATGTTTGTAGATTTATAGCGATGGCATGATTGATGGATCGATGTAAGAAATTATATCTGCAGGTGTTTTAGACATTATATATAATTGTTGAGAATCAAAACAACGGAAGTTCATTTTGACCTGCACCATGTGGGTGGTTGGATACGAGACTATTACATTGACTTTTGAAAATGGACTGTCAGTGTTTTGATTCTTCAACAACATATCTGTCGAGAAATCAAAATAATGAAAGTGCATTTTCGTGTGTTAGAAGTTAGCGTAATGGACACAACCAACCACACGGTGCAGATGATAATGGACTTCCATTGTTTTGATAAATGATAAATGTTTTAATTCTGGCTCTATTTAATAATTATTTAGTGTAAAGCACTGTGTTATTGGTGTGTCTTTCCCTTGTGGCAGAGCTGGTCTCCAGTGTTCTCTACTACAAGGGCAGTCCAGCTCAATCGCAAGTCTCACATGACGCATCTCGAGTGTCATCCATGCGTCAACAGATGCATGCTACGCTGTGGCCACAGCATCACACTGAGTCGCATGGGACCTTCGGACAAACTTTGACACCGAACGATGGCATGGACATCATGTGTGAAGCAGACCAGGTGGCTGAGCGACAGCGGCGGGACTTGTCACAGCGCCACAATGACTTCACACAGGGACTAGTGGCACCCCCAGAGAACGTTGAAGGAGGAAGACATGTGGAACAGGGGATTGGAGCTGGTGGGATGAATGGAGCATTGTTCCGAGTACTTGGGCAGTCGGAAGGTTTGTAAGAACTGTCTCTACGTCATCCGGTCATATTGAACTCTCTTAGGTACAAACTGTCACTCATTCTGTAAATCATTGCCGTGTTCAGATACTGCATTTTCTTTCAGAGATGTTGAGTGTATTTTCTTTCAGAGATGTTGAGTGTATTTCTTTCAGAGATGTTGAGTGTAAAGGCAAATTCCATTAAAAAAATTTTTTAGAAAAAAGTTAATTCCATTTCAAATAAAAAATGTTAGTCTGAAAAAAATAATTTTTTTAAATGCATTTTTAAAAGGCAACTGTATGCATGGGCTGTATGAAAGGTGTGCATGGCAGCCGCTATCCTAGACGGGCGCGTGTCATGTCCCTTTGCTTGCGCATAGTTCACGTTGTTTAGATACTATAATTCATCTTTTATGTGGTGCAGAATAAACCAGTGGATTTTTTTTATTGTTTATATAAGTTGGAATTTCAGTTTGAGAAGTTAGATTCTGTATCAATTCCGTGATCACAGAATGGTTGAAAAAGGTGAATTCCATTTGAAACCATTAATTTCATGAATTCCGTCCGTTTTCCACGATCATGGAAAATCTGTGTCCCAAGGTGGGCCCTGCCATACACTGGCTATGTCATCTCACTTTCTTTTTCTTCTTCAGTAACTTTAGTTATACAAACATAAAGGTGTGTAAAGATTGAAGCTACAATGCCAAGCGTCACCATGATGATAATATTCGTACGCGTTTACACATTTGGACCCATGCAATTTGATCATTGTAGCCGCTCTGTGGAGACTCTCCTATTTTCAGTCTTGTGATTCAGCCTAACTAATGTGAAGGTTTTTTACTTCCCACTTGCTGAGATTAAGGGCTGTTTTGAAGCAGTGACATGTTGTTGTTTCAAGGTGAGGACGACGCAGACCTCAGTGTACACGAGGTGCACCTCGATGATGAGGAACTCATGAGGTTTGACGAGGAATTCAGCGATTTTGACATGACCCTGACGACTAACGATGATGAGAATCAACTCTCCCCCAATGCTGACAGGTTTCAACATGCCGGGTTTACTGACTACCTGCCTCATTCGGCCTTTGATCTCAGGGCATTATCATGTGATGGCACCAGGGGTCAGAGATCTGCAGCCGTAGGTCAGGGGTCAGATGGGGGTGACAGTGGTCAGCACACTCAGGGTGAAGGTCAGAATCTGGATGATGCAGACCAAGGTAAGTAGATAGAATGCAAGATGCATCTTTATGGAGATGACAATTTCAGTTGCGTATTGTCTATATGGCCGACTTATGGAACTATTAGTCCGGGCTGCTCAGATTCAGGAATTGTACGTCAACTTAAATCTAGTGTTTTTGTTGTGATAACACTAACAAATGTAGTAAGTGTTTATTTACAGTTTTAATTTACAGGAGGCATGGGTACTTAATAAACAATGTTACTTATGCGATGAGAAGTGAACTTTGAAACCTGGGACAGTTATTTTACACCAACTTGGTAAAGATGTATTACTTTTAAGGACCATCTGCCTGCAAAGTTGACAAAATGTCTGAATTAATTAAGTTAGAATTAATTTAGGATTAGGGAAAATAGACAAGCAGAACATGCTATATAGCACATTTATACGAGTCATATGAAACTACATCTTTAAATTACACAACCAATCACACCATTGATATAATGATAATCCTGAACAGTCGACATTGAAACACCAGTAACAAAATTAGTTTAGAAAATAAGCATGTCAGTTTAGATAAAATGTGTCGAATGTTTTCTTGTTCCAGCCCATGCTCCTGACCCCCCAGACAGACTTGACTCAATATACTTCCAGCAACAAAACCCCTGTCTGCTCCACGAGGGGGGTGATGGTGAGGAGGGGGGTGAGGAGTGCTCCTGGAGGGGCGCGGTGGGCAACAGCTCCTACAGTATATTTGGCAGTAAGCGCCCCTATTTCACATAACATTTGTGGTTTCAGTTTATGAAACTGATAGTGACATACAGTCACAGGTGTGATGTATTTTGTAATTTTTTTTTTTCATTTATGTTATAAATAAATGACTGAACACTATTTGCTATTAATACTTTTATTATTATTATTCAAGGTTCTTCAAACTATATTTGTAGAATATCAGTGCTCTCAGACTATTGGAGATAGTTTTAATATTGCGATAGTTTCATAACTATTGCAATAGTATTGTGATAGTATCAAGGAATAGTGAATGACCAGGAAAACCGACCTATGTATAATTATTTGCTGGTGCAAATGTATATAATATGTGTATAATATATATTTTAAAAATAATATATGTTAAAAAATAAGGTTGAAAAAAGCATCTTTACAAAGAGTATTACAGTGATACAAGTATCCCTACTGATTTGTTTTGCAAACTATTGTTACTATCGACAGTGTACTGTCAATAGTTAAATTTTCTATCGATAGTATTGCATTGTCACATCGACTATTGTGATCTCTGTGTGCATAGACGGGGTCAGTGGAGACGAGGATGATGGGAGAAGTGACCACGGCAGTCCGGCTTCATCCCAACTGGACACGGACGGAGAGGTGGACGCCATCAGAAGGGTATGAGCTGTGAAGTGGCAGGGAACAAACTATCAATAATTTTTTATATAGATCTTTAATGAATCCTGTCACGCTGTCAGAATTGGAAAAGTTAATTATCATAGAAGTTTATTAATGTCTTAGACCTTGCAACTGAAATGTGGGTCTTATCTTTTACAAGAAAATAACAATTATTTGACGGTCATTTTTGTCTGTTGCATAAAGAAAGTTGTGTGTTGTGGTATGCATGCCAAGTGGAAGTAAGAATTAACATACAAGTTTTTGATTTTGAACATTATTTTCTGTTTTTACAGGAAATGGAATCTTACATTGGCTCTGATGATGGCAGTGATGCTGGCTCCAGGCCAGGTTGGATAGTTTGTTATTATCATGACTACATGTGCTTCGTTTAACTACTTCTGTTGGTCACATATGTTTTCTAACTTGTTTAATTGCTGAGTAATAAAGCCTGGCTGCCCAGTCAATATTTATAAATATAACACTGATATCCAGTGGTGATGTTAAAAGTGGGGAAATGTATGTCAAGGAAATTTGAACAATATTTTCTCTACTGCACTTTTTATATGCATAAAACAAAATAATATTTGGCTTAGAATTATTTACAACCTGCCATCATTAATAATGTCGTAATGGTACATTGACCAAATGCACTTCCCAAAAAAATTCTTCAGAAAATTTTTTTGCTTCAAGGAAATAATGTTATGTTGAGTTGGTAATATGTTAATTTTTATGACTTTTCCTTACATACTGTAATGATCAATCCAGGTAAACAATCTAAAATTATTATTTATATTTCCTAGGTTAACCCATTAGGCCCCAGGATTTTATTAAAACATGCTCCCCTGTTCCCAGGATTTCTGGCAAATTTTGAGCGATTGTACCTCCTTATGTTCAAAAATCTGTAGAAAAAAACTATTCAATATTGACAGTTACAAGTTGTGTTTATTTTGAAGAGTAGTAATTTCTCCACATGCATGTATACATAGAAATAGGATATATTAATAAAATGTTGACATTTGATCACAATTTGCAAAGACAAAATAGTAAGTTTGTTAAAACTTTGAAAGTCATTCTACCTTGCGACTGACATTTGACAATGATCCCATGCTATAACCCTATGCAACCCAATGAGGAAAATGTAGCTATATATGTTAGCTTTGCATCACTGAAAAAAATTATCAAATTCTGACGGTTATTTTTCAGGTTACACCATATTTTATCATGACAAATATAGAAATTAAAATTTTCCAGATAGTGTGAACAAAACCGATGAAAATCAAGATTTCCGAAAGGGATTTTTTTTAATAGAGGGTCCTGTATGCGGCCGGCGGCTGTTCCAGGACTGCACAGAGCGGCCGGCTGCGGCCGTTGTGGGGTCTAATGGGTTAATACACATCAGTTTGTCTGTTCTGGTTCTTGGATATGTTGGTGCTTTGAACATAGATTGTGTTGAAACTTGTATTTCGCCTTTCAGACCTGGAGGGCACAAACACGGAAGAAAATGACTCGAGTGTCCGGCAAGCAGGAGAGGGAGATGTGACGTCTTCCCCGGTCCCTGGGGATGGTGGGGGAGGTGGCGATGGGAGCAGTGGACATGGCAGGTGTGTTCACAGGAAAATATTACTTTCTCTATGGCTATGGATGGATCTGAGTAATCATAATAGCTTAGTGGTGACTTTTAATTATGTGTCACAGTACAGTCGTGCCTCGTTATTGCGCTCCCTGTTATTACTCGGATTTGGATATAAGGCGGTTGGTCATGGACCCCGATTTTCTGCCACCAGGGGAAAATGCCAAATGGGCCTGCTTAAACCTACGTAGAATTGCTTTGACAATTCTCAAGAAACATTAGGTGAACAATGTCAATGAACAAGTGTCAATGTGTTGTTTGTTTTATGCTGCCGCCAACATCAATCACTTCACTTCTTTCGGCAGTTTGTAAATTGCAATCGAGATTCACAAAAACACCTCATGTAAGAATCAGATAAACAGTCTTAAATGCAATTTAGTATGCAGTACCAATATAACACGGGTGAAATCGCATGCTTCCATTGCATCGTAAATCTAATTGTTTTCATGATGCAAAACCAACATGCCAAATTGTTGCAGCGGGTGGCAATCGCTGTTTAGTAGCTCCCTGGTGGCAGATATTGGAACACCTAATGCGCCTCGCATACAACGCGGTCCAAAATCGTGGACCCCGAGTGTATATCCAGAATGCAAATTCTGCTCAGAGGTTCATAAGTGAACTATTTAAAACAAGACGTGGGATAATGTAGACTGTTCTAAAATAAAGTAATAATAAAACACAATGTAATATAAAACATGTAAGCAATATTGGTTTACATTATGTTGTTGACCAAACATGAGGTAAAAAAAATCAGCTTATATAAACGTGTCTGCTCTATGTACTGACTGAGAGGATAGACTTTGTTATTTCATTTACACCTGACGGCAGTGCCAAATAATAACTGAGAGAATAGACTTTGTTATGCCAAATAATAACTGAGCCGATGCAATCGTCGGTCATTGTTGCAGTGACGAGAACCTTCTACTGGCGTCTCTTTCTCCGCCGCCCGTACTGCTGCCGTCCGATACATCAGACATGGCGCGTGGTCTAGGCTATCTGTTGGGAGGTCTCAGTGAGGACCGGACACTGCTGGACATGGAGGACCACCCAGAGGTGAGTGATCTAGGCTATCTGTTGGTAAGGCTCAGTGAGGACCAGACACTGCTGGACATGGAGGACCACCCAGAGGTGAGTGGTCTAGGCTATCTGTTGGGAGGTCTCAGTGAGGACCGGACACTGCTGGACATGGAGGACCACCGAGAGGTGAGTGGTCTAGGTTATTTGCTTTAACCTAAAAATTTACACATATAATTTTAACAAAGACATATTTCCTCCTGAGATTCTCTTTCACACCAACTTCCTCCATTCTTCGCATGTCTGTTCTTTTCACTCTGCAATTCTTTTCACCCAATTATTCTTGTAAAGTTGCAAGAAATGAATAATTATGATATTATTATTAGGGTGCAGAGAGACTGAGGCCGATGGGAGAGGACATCCTGGGGGAAACAATGGCAAACCCTCGCCATGTCACATTCTCTAGCATGACAGATATACGCAATCGAACACTGTCGGCCACCTCACTTGAAGACGATGCAGCAGCCCTACACCAGGTGGCGTGATTCTTCCACTCAGCCAGATTTCTCGGATGTGCCAATGTTTTGGGTTGGCAGAGGGGCAGAGACATGCAGTCATGTTCAGTTTGTGTAAAAAAAATTTAAATATCTTTAATGGATGCTAATTTCTGTGAAATCTGAAAGTATGACATTTTAATATTTTAGACAGATAAGTACACTTCTCTTCCTAGAACAGTCCCCTTTACATCTGCAGAGGCAAGCTCCTGACCAGGCCACTGAAGGCGGCAGTAAAAATTGACAACAACATTCTTCCATAGATTAGTCAAGCACGGGCTGGAGAATTGAGGGAACAGCTCAATATGAAGAAGAACATATTTGTATACACATGCATACAAATACACATGTGGGTAGTTGTAATAGATGTGTTTGATTGCTATCAGGAGGAGAATGAAAGAGACGAAGATGAGACATCAACTGACATGGACCGTCATATGATTGCATCGATGTTCCTCACCGCGACGTCGGGGTCTATGTCACTGACCAGTGACACGACACACAACATGGAGCAGAGCACATTTAACCTGGGTGACCTGTGTCCATCGAGGCCGGGCGTTGGACACAGTCTAAGGCCAGGCGCTGGACACAGTCTAAGGCCAGGCGCTGGACACAGTCTACCCGATGAGTCACAATGTCACGACAGCTTGAACCAGGTTGGTCATTGACAGGTTTAACCAATTCACATTCTCTTGTTCGAACCAAAAGTTGCTCGATGTAATGTATTTAACATGGATTCAAAGCATAGCGGAATGCCTAATAACAACATAATATTAAGAGATAGGCCCACAAAAGAATACATATTCTCAATGAATGGATGAGTTGTAATTGTCTCAGTCTAGTTACCATCACACTAACAAATGTTCACCTTTGACATGCTTCATTAAGACTGTATGTGACACACGTGTACGTATTCACAGAGTGCCTGGCAGAACAACACAGCTGGGATGTCGTTTGATGCACCGTCGAGGCCGAGTGAAGGGCGGCAGTCTGTGCCACAGACGTGGGACAAGTTATGGGACGAAGCAGGTGGAAATTGGATGGACACCGAAGACGTGTGGAACTTGTCGAAGATGGTGGGGACCAGCGAGAGACGAGCTTCGACAGGTTGGTGCAGAGAGGTCGCCATTCAAGATCACTTAGATAGCTGGTGCACATTTAGCAGAACATTGGCTGTTCAACATCATGATTCTGGAAATATTTTGTTTGTTGCTCTGGCTGTGAAATAGCAAAACTGTTATTTTATATTTAAATGCTGTATGATTGCCTTTGCGTGTACTGGCTAAAGGCACCCTTGTCTGACCTTTGACTTTTGACTGAGGTTAAGTCACATGATTATGCATACATTGCACTGAGACTGCAACTTTTGTGTTTTCTCTTCCCGTGGTTAAACAAATTTACAATGGTAGAATAAACCGTTTTAGCTTTAATAATGGACATTGATCTGAGCATAAGTGAAACAACTCAAACATCTGCTGACTTAACAGTGAATACTGCTTTTGTCAGACTACTTTTAGCAGTAGTTTTTGTCTATTGAACTATTGGGCATGCGTGCATTAAGTTGATGCAGTGTTGGTTATTAGAAATGGTTGGAAATCTTCAAAAAATCTCTGTAACTTCTTGCATCAATTACTCCAGTAATTTATTATGGAAATGAAAAATGTTTTCAGACTCGATCAACATTGAGAAAGCTGCAGAAGGAAGTGACGGAGGATTCTCAGACGAATTCATGAGTTCAGGTGAGAGAGAACTTGATCGACAGTGTTCGTCACACCTGATGATGTCAAGCTCCTCCTGATGATGTCATTTAGTGCCATCAAGCTCCACCTGATGATGTCATTTACTGCCATCAAGCTGCACCTCATGTCATTTAGTGCCATCAAGCTCCATCTGATGATGTCATTCAGTGCCATCAAGCTCCACTTGATGATGTCATTTAGTGCCATCAAGCTCCATCTGATGATGTCATTTTGTTCCATCGAGATCCACCTGATGATGTCATTTAGTGTCATCAAGCTCCATCTAATGATGTAATTTAGTATTAATCAAGCTCCATCTGATGATGTCATTTAGCATTATCAAGCTCCATCTAATGATGTCATTTAGTGCCATCAAGCTCTACTTGTCAGAAAGGTGGCAACAATCTTAATTTGTATTTTCTTCATCACCTGTTGATATGTCTTTTGGAGTATTGACTGTATTTGGACATTCATTATTTTTGCAATAATTTATTGAATTATTCAGAAATGTGTCATGAGTTTGTGCTGCACAAATTCATGGGTTTAACTGTTCCAAAATAAGTCTTGTTCAGTGTTGGGTGTTTGCAATCAATAATCATATTAGTATGGGGGGGTTGTCATAACTCGCATAGATTCATAGGCAGGTGAATATTTGAAAACTTTAGGTCATTGTTTAACAGTGTAAAATACAGAAGAATGCTGACTTCACTGAATAATGTCTGTTGTTTTCAGAACAAGGCCTGGCAATGCTGGAACAAGACAAAGAAGTGTTCTTTGAGGAACACATCGTGGACCAGGTAACTACACGCAATAAAATAGGGAGCATTTAAAACAAACATTGGTATCTAGGTTGCCTCATTTAAAACAAACACTGGTATCGAGGTTGCCTCATTTAAAACAAACATTGGTATCTAGGTTGCCTCATTTAAAACAAACACTGGTATCTGGGTTGCCTCATTCGCAAGTATTGCATATCTTTGGTCGACCTCATCATTTGAACAAAGTCTCGACTTCTGTAGGAAGTATTCAGCCATGTATGTGTTATTGCAAAAACCTCACATAATATCATCACTCCCTGGAGCCAGGTACTGAAACAGCAAGAACTGAATGACATAGACTTTGACCGACATTGTAAGGACTGAACTGTGAGGACATGGATGGCGACTGATCATGTGACACTTTACAAACATGAGAGGAAATCTGCTGTGATTTGAAGCAGGTGATCATTACTAAGGAAACACATTGTCACTGTTTCCAGTAATGTGATGTGATTTTACACAGAGCCAAGTAAAATACTAGTTTATTAGTTAGTGCCGTGTGATCTTGTGGATGTTCAGGTCGGTATTTCCTAGCTGTTTATGAGGATGAAAAAAATGAAGAAAGTAACTGATTTATAAGTTGGCTCAGCCAAAAAAGAATTACTCTAGTTGTAGTATTTATTTTAGTATTTAAACAAGATCAGTGATAACATTTATGACATGATATTAGGACATACATTTATGATAGATTAGGAGAAAGTAGCTGTGTGTTGCCATGGTTACAGGAGGATGCAGTGATATCGCCATCCTCTGCTGACAAGCTGCCCCCTGGCTGGAGCTTCCACAACGAGTCATACATGTCACAGCCTTCGTGGATGGCCGAGCAGGCCGGGGCGGACCCACATAGACGGGTCTCAATAGGGACCTTTATGGCGTCTCGCACCGAGGTCCTCGGAGGCATCTCAGGGGAGGTCTTGGCCAACTCAAGGGTAGGCATGCACTCATACGTATCAACACTCCGTAGTTTCCATGTAGTCTGCTTGTTTTTTACCATCCTAAAAATCTTCACAACAGACATAGAATTCACCCTATTTTGACACACTGAAAAATAAAATCTCTGTGCAAAATGGTATACATGATATTCAAAATACAAAGCCAGAGTTATTATTGGCCAGCTTTGGAAGCCTTCTCTGTTATTCTTGCATGCTGAGAGTATGAAACAAAGCGTCAGACATTACAAAATAACTGGTTACAAAAGTTCAGTAATCCATCATGCATCACCAGCACTTTTCCTCCGTGCACTGTGTCACAGTGTAGAACATGCTCAGCCAGCAATCACGGCTTCTACCGTAGAAGCTTTTTAGAGAGCCGCCTTTGCAGTCATCAAATTATTGTGAAGTCTCCAGGGACTTTTTTATCCTGCACTACACAAACTTATTTTATGTAGATGTTTTAACCAATCCCACCTTGGGAGATGATGTCACTTACTGCGGCATGATAAAGCATTACTTTTTAGCAGTAAACAATAAAAAGAACTTTGATTTGAACTGAGTCAGTCTAGTGTGTCACTATCAGGTGACAGAGTAACTTCTCATGGCCCTGAACACATCATAATGCATATTCAGTGCATTATTACATCAGAAAGTTGTAGACGATGACCCATATATAAAATGGTGCATTGCAAAGTAAAGTAGCAAACAAGACCCTTCCCAGTCAGTTCTGTCTTGTTCTTTTATTTAATCCGTTTTTTATTATAAAAAATGTATGGCACAAATTGGATTTGGAGATACTCAAATGAATCAAAATGTCTGCTCTCTAACGGGTTTTGAAGAGATATAAACACCATTGTTAGTGTTACTACAGCACGAACACATATTTCACAATTGGGGTGTGACTGACTCGTAACTCATACTAAGTCTAATTACTCTCACTCTGATAGCCTAAATGTGTCTTCATCCAGGGCTCGATTATAATGGTACTCCATTACTGGCTTAAATTTTCCGAGTTTCACCTATGGATTCCTTATATGTCCTTTGGTAGGAGTCCATGTGACTCCCTAGTTTTAAAAGATGATAAATCCAGTGTTAAAGTGGCGGACTTCAACAATCCATCAATGTGTGTGTGTGCTCTTGCTTGAATCGGCTTCAGTCTAACGAGCAGCCATACTTGCTTTTGTCAGTACAAAAATACTCGTGAGCACGGCCCACCATGCTGCTTTCGGGATTAGCCTACAGTTACATTTCCCATTGGTGACCATGTTAACGCTTTGTATGATTATAAGAAAACTGGACCATAAAAAATTCTTAAACTTCTTACCTTGTTGCTACAATGACCCACCAATGGCTGGTCTGGATGCATTCAGAACCACCACTGCCGGAACGTTGCATCAAATGAATTGCCAACATATTTATTCATTGAACATGTATATTGACAATTTAGTTAGTGCAGGAAACACCTGTGGAATCCCATGTAGTCAGTAATATAATTTTGCTGCACTTTATGTTTAATTTTTGGATCAAAACTCATTCTTTTCTCATATGAATTGTGCCACAGTGAGGTTCCTACCTACTCGTATTTAACGTCAGGAGTGGGCTTATTTACTTTTGTTCTTGACTAGAGTTTAATTTTTTATTGTCAAATATTTTTATTTCCATAATACAACAGCAGTTTCCGTAATGTTGTAATCCACATTAAATTAGTTTTTAGTTGTGGATCACCAATTTTTTTATGGATTACTGAATTTAATATCTTGGTAATCCGTCTGGATTATCATACTTTTATCCTTAAAATCTAGCCCTGCTTTATCTAAGAAAATTACGTATAAAATATTTTGGAAAAATTCTAATTTAGGATCACAAAACGAACCAGTTAAAAACCAGAGAGATTCTTTATAAAATAGTGTACTTTAACATTATGTCATTTTGGCCAGATCTCCTTAAGTTTGGAAGGGATAGTCCAGTTGCAATAATGTTGTCAATGATACTGTCAGATCTTTGACCATATGAGAATAAAAAAATTTAGCATTGTAATGTTTTGTCATATCTCCAAAGGAATCACCCATGCTTGGTGCAGTAACATTATTAGATTAGTTGCATATTGAATACGGAAGGTTTAGTTGGTGAGCAAACGTGTTTCAGTCAGGCCAATGAAGCAGTGATTGTGACGAATTACTGGTTCTGTCTGCTTTGTGACCCGAAGATTAATCTGATCTTTCTCTGTCAGTCAAGTAGTCTGAATGTCACACTTACATGGTTGCATAAATATGATTGACCGGGATAGTTTGTCTTTATGTGTCCTGTGTGGAGTAGCATTTGCCAGAGGTACACCATCATAAATGTCTTTCATGTACAGATATATAATTGCATCAGACTCAGAGAATTGTCGTGTGTAGAGAAAGGGAAGAACAGTAGCAGTAGTTGAAACCTTTGTGTGCATCAAATAGAATCACAGTATATAAAGTATTCTACATTATACTTTATGCATGTAGTATGAAAGCCTACTTTTTTAATACACTTGTAAATATGGATGTGTTATTATGTTGTAGTTATTACAAGCAGAGGAGTTTGATTTGCCATTTTAGATATGTAATTGTCTTAATTTTAATAATTGTATTGTTTTTATGTGCATGAACCAATAATTGAGCAGTTGATTTGCGATGGCAGTTTGGTCGATGATGACAGAATTAATTCCAGTTGGAATAGATATATCACACTCAGTCTTAATTACTTATCATTCATATGAGAAATGCAACTATGTAGGTTATGTTTGACAGGGTAAATGTGTGTCATTTAGTACATTGTGTGTGTGCTCCGTTTATGCAGCAGTAATCATATAATTGTATCACTTAGGCTGAATAGTGGTAATTTGAAGAAGCCTTTGAGGATGTTGTGTTAATAACAGGTGGTGTCAGTCAAACTGTAGTTAGAATATTATTGTCACCAGACAACATATAGAGCATAATATTTGTACACAGTTATTGAGGCCTCAGACAATGTATTGACAATGGAGCTGTCCACAGGAGTGTTCTATCTGTCATCATGTTTTGTATTAATACAATACAATACAAGGTACGGGTCAATGAATGGACATTCAGAGGCCTAGATAAGATCACAACAGATAACATTCCTGCACTGTTTTCTTGGTGTCTATTTAATGCTTCGGTTCATGACATTGCCACCAGTGCTGCCCGGGCTGTGTGTTATACGTGTGAAGTGTAGGCTCTTGGTGAACTGTGCAGTTTGGTTCCACCTGAAGGTGACATATATGGAGCCACCCTTGGCTGGAGTCACAAAGTTCTGGCTGTGTTGACTAATTGGGCACAGGGATATGCCTGTACCAGACATGCCTGTAGCATCACTGATACCTGTTTACAGTGAGCTGCATCAAAAACATTGTAGAAAGAATGTAGACATGTGTGTGAAATCAGCAATACCTGTTTTCACGTCACTACTAGAGAGACATCGCAACAGAAATGTAGAGGATCATGCAAAGTCTGCGATTATTAGCGCTGCGCTTCGGGAAAGAAAACACAAGAAGATTGTTAGCGTAACTGTAAAATCAGCCATACCTGTTTTTACTGCACTCCAAGAAAGGTGTAAAACGAAGGTAAATCTTGTGGTATGATGGGGGCTAACGTTGATTCATTTTCTAGTTATTTTAGCTAGGTAGCCTGTGAACATTATATTAAACATGCGCTTCTAAGAAGGGAAAGTGGGAAGTGTATGGTATGATACCAGTTGTGTACATGAAAACAGTTGTATGTGATACCAGTTGTAGTACATGATAACAGTTGTATGTGATACCAGTTGTGTACATGATAACAGTTGTATGTGATACCAGTTGTGTACATGATAACAGTTGTATGTGATACCAGTTGTAGTACACGATAACAGTTGTATGTGATACCAGTTGTAGTACATGATAACAGTTGTATGTGATACCAGTTGTGTACATGATAACAGTTGTATGTGATACCAGTTGTAGTACACGATAACAGTTGTATGTGATACCAGTTGTAGTACATGATAACAGTTGTATGTGATACCAGTTGTGTACATGATGACAGTTGTACATTATACCAGTTGTACAAAGAACCAATCAGTGTTTCCACTTATAGCTATTCCAGCTTAACTGTTACATTGTTCATGTGCTGCCATGTGCTGCCATGCAAATCAAAAACATGCAAAATTCATCTTAACAAACCGGGCAAGGTTGGATGTCGATCTGTTGAGAAAAATGCTGATTACAATTTCGAATGCATGTATGACTTATTGGGTGATTGTTTTTTCAAAAAGACAAATCATTGTTATATGTTGAGCATCATCTCTAGGTGAGTGACAACAAACAAACATGCATTGTTTTAATAATATGATAAATGTTGTGTGTGTTTTTGCAGCCAACGTTTGGGTCAAAGATCGTCACTCCCCCTGACAGTCACACCCCACGCCCTCTCCTGGCCCCGAGTCTGCCGGACCTCAGTGAAACAGGCGATGGTGTTGCCAGCGATGATGTCCGTGGTTCCGGGGTTGGAAGCGATGTCGGTGATGTGGAAGGTAGGTGGCGCCACTTTCTGGGTCGTTTTAATTTTTTGTTAGGGTTTAATCTTGGGGTGGTGATGGTTTAGCCAATAACAAAGCAGTTCAATGAATACAGTTGGACAGACATGTTTCTGGAAAGATTAATGTTTCAGATGTGTTAGTGAAATGATTGTTTGGTTGATTGGGAAAGAAAAATGCTTTAGCAAACCCCAGAATTTTATATCATTGCTAACTGATCAGTTTATGATTTGAAGGGACTTGCACTAATTTTGTTACCAAAAAATTGCAGCGCCAATTTGCTACTTTCATGGGTCGGTTACCATGATTATGTGAAAATTTAAAATAAACAAGTCGAGGCTAGTGCTAGTTAGGGTGGAATTCCTTGCCAATGTCATGTTGCATCACACCACAGTGAAAGTTTGCTTTTGACTTTGTTACTGGGTAAACATTCTCCAAATCACCTGACCAGGTATTCTGCATTCCTAGGTTAGGCTGGGTTATTTTCCCACAGGGCCAGTGTGTAGCTACACCCAAGAAGTGTAATCCAGCCACCTAAACGTGCATGACATCTTACAGTTTATTTTCCTTGAAATGCCATATTACATTTTGAAGCAACAACTTCAGAGAAGGTGTCATATGCTTCAAATTTTCTAGAATAAATATTGAAAAATTAAAGATACAAAACATGAAATGGTAATCCAGCATTTTGGGTTTACTTTGAAGAGTGCTATATGGTAGAATGGTGATCGGGTTTTTGAATAAGCGAGTACATTACATTACTTGCATTTGAGTTAATGTAAACAATTACTGTACACACATCAACAGAAGAAGCTCATATGTAATGTAAACAATTAAACTATGTAATGTAAACAATTACTCTACACACATCAACAGAAGAAGCTCCTATGTAATGTAAACAATTAAACTATGTAATGTAAACAATTACTCTACACACATCAACAGAAGAAGCTCCTATGTAATGTAAACAATTAAACTATGTAATGTAAACAATTACTCTACACACATCAACAGAAGAAGCTCCTATGTAATGTAAACAATTAAACTATGTAATGTAAACAATTACTGTACACACATCAACAGAAGAAGCTCCTATGTAATGTAAACAATTAAACATGTAATGTAAACAATTACTGTGCACACATCAACAGAAGAAGCTCCTATGTCTGGTGTTTTGCTTTAGATAACCGCACACTGTGCATTGAGGAGCTGTGTGCTGGTTCACCTTACGACCACCAGACTGCAAACCGACAGCCAGCGGCCCAGGGACGGGGCAGTGTACTGGACACAGCCAGCACTAAAAATAATTCTAACGTGGGCTTCCACCAGATGGCAGCAGGTGATGGGCGCATTGAACGTGATGCCAAAACGGAACATGACCAGATGGCAGCAGTAGCAGCAGGTCGGGATGGATATGTTGATCACTACGAAGAACAAAGCAGTCAAGTTGACTGTCATTCTGTGTTGAACGGAAGTACAGACCACTACAGGCATGATTCTAGAACTGGTCACCAGGTGGCTGCAGGTGATGTTTGCGCCATTCAAGGTGATGCTAAACCGAGCCATAAGGCCACTATGATGGCTGATAACAGACGTGATCAGATGGACGGACATCGAAATGTTGTTGATGACAGAACTTACAGGGTGGCAGCACCCACACTTGTTGACCAGTCGGCCGGGGACACCATCCATCAAGGTTCGGACAGCATTCTGGCTAGTCTCAACCTGGCTGGAGAGTTTGATGAGAGCAGTTTCCTCAATGTGAGTACAATCACAAAGTTGATCACGTCGTCGTCGGCCAGTGCCAAGGCAGATGATCTTGTTGGTTTAATTCTGCGAGCTTCAGCAGCAAAATCACAACCGAAAAGGAATAAATCGTGTCTGGCGAAAGACGAACGAAAGACGCATAGATCCACTGGAATTGTACATTCAGCGAGTGTCGATTCTGTTCATCCCCAGGTGATTGGCCGAACTGATGTCAAGTCACAGCAGAGGGAGCAGCGATTGTCACTTCAGGTTGAGAAGACACGTTGCTCAGAATCTTCACGCAGTGCTGCATACGTGATATCTGGGGATGAGAAAGTGAGGAGGGATGAGAAGGGGAAGAGGGATGGAACGGCGGAGGAGCAAGTGGGAGTATCGGGTGATAGGCGGCGGTCAAACGTAACACGTCTGCCAACCTATCAGAGGCCCACCGTGGCCAGCACTGGACGACAGGAGGGTGGGACAAGGACGTCACAGGACGGCACAGAGAGAGGGGTGCAGGCAAGACAGGGGCGTCGACAGGGGGGCAGGGTGGGGCAATCATTGTCTGGGGAAACAACACCCAGGGAGGGTGCGGACAGACAAGTGATGTTAGGAGGGAAGACGTCTGACCGACGGACAGGTCTATCTCTGTCTGGCCCTTGTCAGACGGTCATTGACCATGCAGGAGAGTTGGGCAGTGTCGATACAACACAGTCAGTGCAAGACAGCAGTGGTATGGAGAGGGTTAATGCGAAGGCTGCTCAACTAACTGGGGTGAAAAACAAACAGGGTGTGCGATCAGTACGTGGAACTCAGAGCATGGAGAATGTTGGGACAATGCAAGGTGGTGGTGGTGAAAGGGTTAATATGCAGCTTATGGAGGCTACAGGGGTGAATGGTGAGCAGTCATCAGATGGCAGTGAGAAGGTTAATTCAAGCAGTGCTAGGCCAAGTAGGGTGCACAGTGAAGAGAGTTTGCGCCTCACCCAGGACAGAGACATTGATGGGGTGATTACAAATGGTGCCAGGGTATTTGGGGTAAGTAGTGAACAGAGTATGCAATCACGGCAGGCTGTTGGCACCCCAGAGAGGGTTAGCACAAAGGGTGCCGGTGATTTTGAGGGTGAAAGACAGCGGAACAACAGTAGATTTGCCGAAAGTGTTCACAGCAGCACGATGGACCGAGGGAAACAGTCTGTCTTGTGGAGGAGTCAAAGCAGCACAGCACATGGAAGTGACCAGTCAGAGAAACTGTCACTGACTGACATTGGCCGACGGACTTCGCTGACCGATGACGTGGCCACTGACTGGCAGTCGCCACGTGCCAGCCTCGCCATGTCACGATCACAGAGACAGGACACGTCACGCCCGCCCATCTTTCTACTGGACGCCAGTGACCAGAAACACGCAGATGTGACGTCTAACAGTGCTGGACGGAATGGAATAGGGCAGAATGATTCTGAGACAACCCCTAAGCACAGGTCCAAGCAAGACACCCATACACCTGATGCGGTTGCGATGTCACACAGGCAGACCATTGGCGAACCAGTTGAGAGTTTCCATCACGGGCTTCTGCCACCTAACCAGCAGAGGGCGTCACTAGTCCCGGCAGGCAGCCGTGGCACTCGACCTGCTTTACTGACTGGCCAGGCGTTGGCGTCGATGCCCTTCGCCACCCAGTACCTTGATGACATCACCGGCATGACTGCGTCACATAGTGTGTACAGCGAGTCCAGTGCAAGTGGTTCGGAGTTAGAGTCGGCTGAGATGGTCCCTCGACTCTCTATGCTGGCCGTCAGGGATGAGTTCACCAGCCTCCCAATGAGTCGGCCTTCTATTGACAGTCTGCAGGAATACGACATGCGGGAATCATTCTGCCTTGACTCGGAGACAACGTTTGCCACCAGGGCGGTGGTGAACAACAGAAACGGTGAGTGTAGAGATTGCATTGGTGTCTAACCATGTCATAAGTTGACTGCCTTGTTATGTCTAACTAAGGACCATCTCATAAATTGACTGCATTGTTGTCTCTCCAGGGACCATCTCATAAGTTGAATGCATTGTTATGTCTCAAAGGACCATCCCATAAGTTGACTGTTATTATATCTTTCCAGGGACCATCTCATAACTTGACGGCCTTGTTATGTCCCTACAGGGACCACCTCATGAATTGACTGTGTTGTCATGTCCATCCAGGGACCATCTCATAAGTGGACTGTGTTGCTATGTCCCTCTAGGACGTCCTTGTGATCTGCAGCCTGTGACGACGCCCCAGGAGCTGCGTCTCCCGGGTGTGTGTTGCGTTGGCCTGTCCACCCACTCCTTCCTGCCCGTCCACAACACCACCACCCACTGGCTGCACGTCTCCGTTGTCATCGATGCACTCAACGTTGATGGCCAAGGCTGGCAGGTGGCACCACTCACTGTACCGTTCATGGTCAAGGACAAGGTGATCGTTGAGCCTCTGAGTACGGAGAGGGTGAAGGTAAGTCATGCACCTTGTGTGTATATATATATATATATATATATATATATATATATATATATATACATACATGTGTGTGTGTATGGTTAATCATGCTAATTTAGGGGTAGACAAAGAAACCTGGATTACTGGCTCCCGTGACACCGCTAAACCAATCAGAGTGCAACAGTCATTTGAACGATGCAGTTTGAAATTAAGCAGCTTCACTCCGAATGTTCGATGCATGCGGAGTAGACCTGCTTTCTAGGTTTTAAAAATTTTTTGACCCACCCTCCCCACCTTCTCCTGCATACGGTTACATTAATGTGTTTAGTAGTGTTGTGCTTGGTAACATTTTGTACATTGACGGTGGAAGTGAAGTCATCACCTTCCCTATGACGCTTTCCCAGTGGACATTAGGTTTTTCATTTGGCTATCTGCCCGTTCACATAGGGTTTTGGTGCGGAGTGGAAGATGACTTCCCTTCCATCCTCAATGTTGGGATGGTTTATTGATAATTGGCGTTATGGCCCCACTTTTTATGTTACTAAAATATATACAGTAGGAATTTTAGCAAGTAGTGTAGTCCAATGCTGCAGTATATGCAAATAGGCATTGTGTCGAGTATTGTCGGTGTTGGGTTAATGTTTTAATGTGCTGGTGACGATGCTATGAATTGTCTTGTGTTGTAGGAATACTACTACATGTACTGTATTGCTATGTCGAAGTGTGGGCTCTGGGAGCATTGTGTTCAGGCGGCTTTGTATGAGGCGAAGCCACAGGCTTGGCATATGTTACAGGGTCCACATTTCATGCTCTTAATCAGAATAATATGCCATTAGGCATACCCTTAATAAACGTCATTCATTTGGCCTTTTCATATCTTTACATCTGGCTTGCGTTGTTGATTGCATAAATGTGTATATGTATGTATATATTATATATATATATATATATAATCCCGTTTCCGCCTTGCAAAAATCAATTTCAAATTGTCAATTCCAATTCCCACTTTTAAAATCATAGGCTAAGGAAAAATGTTAATCCAATTCGTTTTAACAGTTTTATTTGTACTTGAAATCATGTGTGCACAATCATATTTAATCAGATATGATTAACAAATTAACAATTGTTCATTCAACGCAATATATACACATATATATATATATATTGCATTGAATAGTTAATTTGTTAATCGTATCTGATTAAATGTGATTGTGATTATTCAATCAACACATTTTATATATATATATATTTATGCAATAACCAACACAAGTCCGATGTAGGAGAGAATTGAAACAGGCCAAATAAATGACGTTTTTTATTGCAAAGTGGACTGCTTATCACGCAGCCACTTTGGGAAGAACATTAACAGGAATGTGAGCTCCTCTAAGCAAACCCGACAGGAACTGAACACATGTACAGCCCCGTCCGGCAAGTTTCTCAGAGCCCACATTCCTACAAGCGTGACGATAACATATATATACATCAAGAAGTCGTCATGAACACGTAATGCAAAGAATACAGACATTCCACCACCAATACACGAATTTAATTACAAACAGTTGGGGCCATTTCGCTAACCTATATAAACATAAGCCAAGAATACCGATGAAGAAACAGGAAGCCTGTCTGCGCAGAAAACCCCATGAACACCAAATACTAGGGGACAAACCCCCGTGTTCATCATATTAGGCCAAAAGTGGGGAAAGCGGTTTCGACATCTTCCAACTTCCTATTTCATCAACGATGTACAATCGCATTTAAACTAAGCATTGAGAATAAGGAAGAAAGGTGGGGAGGAGGGCGGATTTCGAGAGACAAATTTTAGTCACAACTTCGCAATGCAGAGACTGAAGCAGGAGTGAAAGATTCAAGCTACTAGCTCCGGTTTGGACTGGTTTCCGCTAAGCCGTGATTGGCTGGCTAACGCGGAGTACTACAATTTATTTGGCCAAATAGTTCCGGTGTAGTCTCGGACACCCAGGGCAAGTTTAACGACGACCTGTCTTGGTTATCTCATAAAAATTGTTATGCACCTGGTGAGTTGCATAAATTCATATATATATATATACATATACATATACATATATATATATATACATATATATACATATATATATACATATATACATATATATATATATTCAATCAACGCTTTATATATATATATATAATATATATATATATATATAAATAATGTTCAGACCAGTCACTAGGTGACACCACTTGTTTTTGTGTGCCCGCCTGCACCATCGCTATCGCACTGCAAAGTCATCCTGATTGGTCTTATCTGTGCAAAAAAAAATTAGCTCTAGTCACAAAATTTAAAGTTCTTCCACGAGGGCAACGTGCTTGTTACCATTCTCAATATTGTCATTTCTATTGTGTTCCCATTCACCACATGTCTAGTTGCCGCCTATTGTCTGTATGTCTGTATTGCGACAGGTGATCTTTGCACCACGACAGCCGGGCATATACCTGCTGCAGCTCCACCTAGTGGCCAATCTGATCGTATCGGATGCACCATTGCAGTCCGGTTGTGGTCCTAACGTTGTGAGTGTCCAAGCCATAGCTGAGATGCCACAGATACAGGTGAGGCGTCAGACATCCACAAGTGGTGTTTATATAATTACCTTTTTTGGGGGGGTTTCTGAGGAAGGGTTTTAATTGTCGATCAATTGTGTGCAAACAAATTTTTGGATCATACATATTTCCTAAACTGTATGACAAATGGCATCATCATAGTACTGTAGCAGATTTCAGTAACTATTATTTTTTTTGGTAGAGGATGCAGCTCAGAAGATGACTGATACATAAATAATATGTAGTCATTGCCATTTTAGTAAAAACTATAACCATTTGAAATAACAATATTTTTTTAACTTTCTAAAGAATGTTTTGAGTTGTTAGTGTATGGTTGACTCTTTGTGTCAGTGAAACAAGCCGTAGAGCAGGAGGCCTAATGTTCAGCTTTAATCACATCCCATGATGATATCAAGATTCACTAGTGCCCGCATCCACGCATGCACGCATGCACGCACGCACGCACGCACGCACGCACGCAAGCACGCACGCACGCGCACACACACACACACACACATGATTTTTTTTCATGGCACTGTACACGTCACAAACATGATCTGTGTTCATGGCACTATTTACGCACGCATGCACACACACATGTACGCACGCACGCACGCACGCACGCACGCACGTACGCATGATACTGAAATGTTCTTGTTGCAGGTCGTAACTGGCAGCAGTGAGGGCATCGTAGACTTTGGGGCATTGCCCTGGGGTTGTCAGAAATGCCAGTCTGTGACCCTTGTGAACCGGGGCAGGGCCAATCTCCCTGTGCGACTAATCATCTCATCCGTGAGTTCTGTTGTCTTAGAGAGTTTTGTGAATATCTCAATGTTTCCCATTGTTTACTGATGTAGTCTTAAATACCACTACATCCTCAGAATGGACTAAATACTGAGTCTGTTGTGATGGAACCCAAGGATTCTCGTGGAATCTAGTATTCTAGTTAGTTTCCACCACTATACACATTCCATTAACTTGTTGGTCTGTTGTTGTTACCACACAATCTGATGGTCTGAGGTCTTATTCAACCAGTTGGCCTCTTGCTAATGTGATACATTCCTTTGTTTACTTTTAAAGTATATTTATGATGAAATAAACCCACATTCTCTGCTGCTCTAGGCTGTTGTTCTGTGTGTTTTATAAAGCACCCCATTCTCTGCCTGCTCTAGGCTGTTGTTCTGTGTGTTTTATAAACCACCCCATTCTCTGCCTGCTCTAGGCTGTTGTTCTGTGTGTTTTGTAAACCACCCCATTCTCTGCCTGCTGTAGGCTGTTGTTCTGTGTGTTTTATAAACCACCCCATTCTCTGCCTGCTCTAGGCTGTTGTTCTGTGTGTTTTATAAACCACCCCATTCTCTGCCTGCTCTAGGCTGTTGTTCCTTGTCTTTTATAAACCTCCTCATTCTCTGCCTGCTGTAGGCTGTTGCTCCTTGTGTTTTATAAACCTCATTCTCTGCCTGCTGTAGGCTGTTGTTACTTGTGTTTTATAAACCTCCTCATTCTCTGCCTGCTCTAGGCTGTTGCTCCTTGTGTTTTATAAACCTCCTCATTCTCTGCCTGCTCTAGGCTGTTGCTCCTTGTGTTTTATAAACCACCCCATTCTCTGCCTGCTCTAGGCTGTTGTTCCTTGTCTATTATAAACCTCCTCATTCTCTGCCTGCTCTAGGCTGTTGTTCCTTGTGTTTTATAAACCACCCCATTCTCTGCCTGCTCTAGGCTGATGTTCCTTGTGTTTTATAAACCACCCCATTCTCTGCCTGCTCTAGGCTGTTGTTCCTTGTCTTTTAGAAACCTCCTCATTCTCTGCCTGCTCTAGGCTGTTGTTACTTGTGTTTTATAAACCTCCTCATTCTCTGCCTGCTCTAGGCTGTTGTTCCTTGTCTTTTATAAACCTCCTCATTCTCTGCCTGCTCTAGGCTGTTGTTCCTTGTGTTTTATAAACCTCCTCATTCTCTGCCTGCTCTAGGCTGTTGTTCCTTGTGTTTTATAAACCTCCTCATTCTCTGCCTGCTCTAGGCTGTTGTTCCTTGTGCTTTATAAACCTCCCCATTCTCTGCTGCTCTAGGCTGTTGTTCTGTGTGTTTTATGACAGAACAAGTCCACATGGAGCTGCTTCTCATTCGGCAAATCCGGTACTGCCGACGTCTCTATGATCTCAAACAAGAGTCTGCCGAGTATCCCATCACTGGCGCCCTCTGTTGCCAACTGCATGCTTTATAGCGTTGGCAACAGTGACAACGGCAGCCAGGCAGTTACTGTGCCCTTGTTCTTCCAAGGTCCAGTCAGACGGGGTGACGGAAGTATGACTTTGTTAAGATATTTCTTTACATCTTTATTGTAACATGCTCGTTAAATGTATTGTGTGGTAAAGAAACACAATTGAGATTAATCGGTGATATGTTGCCATGTGTAAATTGGTGTTTTTTACAGAAAAAAAATTTTATTTGTAAATTGATCGATGTTGTTAGAAATGTAAAACAATTCTTTTTTGCTATGTTTTATTTTGTTTTGTAAACTATTGTTGGAATTGAATTTTATATTAAGTTATATAACTGTGGATGTACAAGTTTATGTGATTGTGATGGCCTATTGAAAAACATGCTATAAACGTCCAGTGTTTACCATCGTGAAATAAAGCTTTTACTGCTATTGTAGCTACGAGGATGGGGCCGCCTGTGGAGTACAGTACCTGTGTGCTATGTCTCTGTAGCTACAAGGATGGGGCCACATGTGGAGTACAGTACCTGTGTGCTATGTCTTTGTAGCTACAAGGATGGGGCCACCTGTGGAGTACAGTATCTGTGTGCTATGTCTCTGTAGCTACAAGGATGGGGCCACCTGTGGAGTACAGTACCTGTGTGCTATGTCTTTGTAGCTACGAGGATGGGGCCGCCTGTGGAGTACAGTACCTGTGTGCTATGTCTTTGTAGCTACAAGGATGGGGCCACCTGTGGAGTACAGTACCTGTGTGCTATGTCTCTGTAGCTACGAGGATGGGGCCGCCTGTGGAGTACAGTACCTGTGTGCTATGTCTTTGTAGCTACGAGGATGGGGCCACCTGTGGAGTACAGTACCTGTGTGCTATGTCTCTGTAGCTACAAGGATGGGGCCACCTGTGGAGTACAGTACCTGTGTGCTATGTCTCTGTAGCTACAAGGATGGGGCCACATGTGGAGTACAGTACCTGTGTGCTATGTCTTTGTAGCTACAAGGATGGGGCCACCTGTGGAGTACAGTATCTGTGTGCTATGTCTCTGTAGCTACAAGGATGGGGCCACATGTGGAGTACAGTACCTGTGTGCTATGTCTTTGTAGCTACGAGGATGGGGCCGCCTGTGGAGTACAGTACCTGTGTGCTATGTCTCTGTAGCTACAAGGATGGGGCCACATGTGGAGTACAGTACCTGTGTGCTATGTCTTTGTAGCTACAAGGATGGGGCCACCTGTGGAGTACAGTATCTGTGTGCTATGTCTCTGTAGCTACAAGGATGGGGCCACATGTGGAGTACAGTACCTGTGTGCTATGTCTTTGTAGCTACGAGGATGGGGCCACCTGTGGAGTACAGTATCTGTGTGCTATGTCTCTGTAGCTACAAGGATGGGGCCACATGTGGAGTACAGTACCTGTGTGCTATGTCTTTGTAGCTACAAGGATGGGGCCACCTGTGGAGTACAGTACCTGTGTGCTATGTCTCTGTAGCTACGAGGATGGGGCCACCTGTGGAGTACAGTACCTGTGTGCTATGTCTTTGTAGCTACGAGGATGGGGCCGCCTGTGGAGTACAGTACCTGTGTGCTATGTCTCTGTAGCTACAAGGATGGGGCCACCTGTGGAGTACAGTACCTGTGTGCTATGTCTTTGTAGCTACAAGGATGGGGCCACCTGTGGAGTACAGTACCTGTGTGCTATGTCTCTGTAGCTACAAGGATGGGGCCACCTGTGGAGTACAGTACCTGTGTGCTATGTCTTTGTAGCTACGAGGATGGGGCCGCCTGTGGAGTACAGTACCTGTGTGCTATGTCTTTGTAGCTACGAGGATGGGGCCACCTGTGGAGTACAGTACCTGTGTGCTATGTCTTTGTAGCTACGAGGATGGGGCCGCCTGTGGAGTACAGTACCTGTGTGCTATGTCTTTGTAGCTACGAGGATGGGGCCACCTGTGGAGTACAGTACCTGTGTGCTATGTCTTTGTAGCTACGAGGATGGGGCCACCTGTGGAGTACAGTACCTGTGTGCTATGTCTTTGTAGCTACGAGGATGGGGCCGCCTGTGGAGTACAGTACCTGTGTGCTATGTCTCTGTAGCTACGAGGATGGGGCCACCTGAGGAGTACAGTACCTGTGTGCTATGTCTCTGTAGCTACGAGGATGGGGCCGCCTGTGGAGTACAGTATCTGTATGCTATGTCTTTGTAGCTACAAGGATGGGGCCACCTGTGGAGTACAATATCTGTGTGCTATGTCTTTGTAGCTACAAGGATGGGGCCACCTGTGGAGTACAGTACCTGTGTGCTATGTCTTTGTAGCTACAAGGATGGGGCCACCTGTGGAGTACAGTATATGTGTGCTATGTCTTTGTAGCTACAAGGATGGGGCCACCTGTGGAGTACAGTATCTGTGTGCTATGTCTCTGTAGCTACAAGGATGGGGCCGCCTGTGGAGTACAGTACCTGTGTGCTATGTCTCTGTAGGTACAAGGATGGGGCCGGCTGTGGAGTACAGTGTCTGTGTGCTATATCTTTGTAGCTACAAGGATGGGGCCGGCTGTGGAGTACAGTGCCTGTGTGCTATATCTTTGTAGCTACAAGGATGGGGCCACCTGTGGAGTACAGTGTCTGTGTGCTATGTCTTTGTAGCTACAAGGATGGGGCCGGCTGTGGAGTACAGTGTCTGTGTGCTATATCTTTGTAGCTACAAGGATGGGGCCACCTGTGGAGTACAGTGCCTGTGTCGATGTAGAAGTGGACACACCGGCTGCTGCCCTCACCCTTGGCTCAATCCTGCTACGGGCGACCGTGGGAACGGCTCGACTCCACGTGCCTAGAAACATGGACGTGAGTCACGATGGCACATAATAATAATATATTCAGTTTAGTAAATGATTATATTCTTCGTTTTTTCTGTAAATATTGATTTAGAACTGTAAAAAAATAAACAAATACAGAATAAAAAATATTTCAGATTAAATCTCACTATGTATCTATTATATAATATTAATAAATACATTAATGATACTAATGTTAAAAAAAAGTAAAAGGAATGAAATGACATCCAGTGAATGTTGCTGAACAAAGTGCAGTGTGAATGAAAGTGAATTCTTTGTGTTTGTTTGTTTTTTAGTTGGTGCGCTTGCAGTCGGAAGTCGGCAATTGCCAGACACAATTCATTCCGCTTCATAACGCTGGGAACATTCCACTGAATGTGTCAGTTGAGGTCACCGATTGGTCAGACCTGTTTGTTGTCATGCCGACACAGCTGACGATCCAACCAGCCGACCAATCACAGGTGATGGTGAGGTTTGAACCAAAGGAGAATGTTGCATCGACATTTGAAAGGTGCGTCATGAGATAATTATGTAGCATTAACTCATAGACAAGACAGTTCTTAGTATAACTGCAGTTTATATGTTGGCATGAATATGTTTTCCATTATTTGTCCCGGGGAGGGTGAACAATTTGGTAATATGGGTGATGCAAAAATATGGAATTACTTGCCGATGATGTCCATTTAATCAAAACCACCTCAAAGTACTATTTAATTGAGTTTCTTGATGTTGTCCAAGGCAATGCCGAGGGCCGACATAAACATGGTTAGCTTGGATGGCAATCGTGTGTAAAGGCCAGTAGCGTGATTATACTTAAAAACACAATTAAATAATAGCAAACTGAGTAGGCCGGCCACACACAGATGACAAATTGTTGGGTTCTGGATAAATCTGTGGCTTCTTTGACACTTGCCACCTGAAGCTTGTTGTTTTCAATGTCCGTCTTGTTAAATCTTGTACCATTTTCATCTGGGTCTTCCACTTCTTTCTGGACGACTTGTCCACTTTAGTCTTCACCCAGTCATTCTGCACACACGTCTACAACCAACACTTGTCTGTCTTCTTCACAGCTTGCTGCTGCTGTTTGTTGAGCCGGACGGCCCGGCCTACGAGATTCCACTGCAGTGCGATCTGCGCCCCACGCCCCGCACTATCACCCCTACCCACCACGCACGCGGTCACACCCCGTACATCTTCAGCAACAAGCACTACTTAGCCTGGGGCGGTGTGCCCATTGGCAAGTGCATGTAAGTAACCAAATGGTTGGAGTTTATGTTGTATGTCTGTCCTGGTATGTATTCGACAGTGAACATGTAGTTAGTGGAAATAATGCACATGAAGTCATTGTTGTCAGAGTGGCCATGTTATCACAGTGGCTGTGTTATCAAAGTGATTGTGTTATTAGGCCATGTTATCAGAGTGGCCGTGTTATCAGAGTGACTGTTATCAGAGTGACTGTTACAGGGAACAAAGCACCATTCTGAAGAACAAGGCAGAACATCCTGTCAAGTTGACACTGCTCATACGTTGTGGCGACAACACAACACAAGACTTCCAGGTGAGACTGTGTACAGATAATGTACATGTTGTGTACAGGCTGTGCACATGTTGCATACAGGTTCCATACAGGTTATAATACAGGATTTTTGTGTGGTGTGTACAGAGTGTAAACAGGGCATGTGCATGTTGTGTACAATTTGGGTACAGCAAATAAGCAGGGTGTATGCATGTTGTGTACATTTTGGGTACAGCAAGTAAGCAGGGTGTGTGCATGTTGTGTACAATTTGGGTACAACAAGTAAGCAGGGTGTGTGCAGGATGGGGTGGATAGTGAGGATACCAAGTTGTTAAATAACAATGTGATAAGTTGTGAAATAACAACTTGTGATTAGGTTGTCATGCTATTCTGACAACAATGTCTTTATTTCATTTTGTCCAAGTGTCAAAAGTTACTGAAAATAAATCAAACCCTTATAAAATTGACCTTATTACACATCTTATCTACACTACTGGATTTTAAATTCTTTGTATGTTACCAACTGTGGAGGACTGACAACTTATGTAAATTGGTTGTGTTGCCATAATTACGGAGCAGCCTGTGTAAATTGATTGTTGCCATAGTTACGCAGCAGCTCCAGAGCTAGGCACATAGGGAAGACGAGCGAGGTGACTTTGAAGCCGGAGGAGGAATATGCGGTGCACGTGGTGTTTGCACCATCCCGGGTACGCGAGAGTCGCACCACTCTACAAGTGCGCCAGTTCCAGCCGGCCTACAAATACACGGTCAGTTGCCTTGTCACTAATTGCTTTTAAAATTTCTTGTTTGCCTTTGTTGGAATATACAATAAATGCAATTATTTAATATAAATATGAACTTGAATATTTGAACCTATTCACCAGTGTAGTCTCATTGTGGGGCACAGTAGCCCAGTGGTACAGCTCTAGTCTCATTGTGGGGCACAGTAGCCCAGTGGTAGAGCTCTAGACTCATTGTGGGGTGCAGTAGCCCAGTGGTAGAGCTCTAGACTCATTGTGGGGTGCAGTAGCCCAGTGGTAGAGCTCTAGACTCATTGTGGGGCACAGTAGCCCAGTGGTAGAGCTCTAGACTCATTGTGGGGTGCAGTAGCCCAGTGGTAGAGCTCTAGTCTCATAGTGGGGCACAGTAGCCCAGTGGTAGAGCTCTAGACTCATTGTGGGGCACAGTAGCCCAGTGGTACAGCTCTAGTCTCATTGTGGGGCACAGTAGCCCAGTGGTAGAGCTCTAGACTCATTGTGGGGTGCAGTAGCCCAGTGGTAGAGCTCTAGACTCATTGTGGGGCACAGTAGCCCAGTGGTAGAGCTCTAGTCTCATAGTGAGGTGCAGTAGCCCAGTGGTAGAGCTCTAGACTCATTGTGGGGCACAGTAGCCCAGTGGTAGAGCTCTAGTCTCATAGTGAGGTGCAGTAGCCCAGTGGTAGAGCTCTAGACTCATTGTGGGGTGCAGTAGCCCAGTGGTAGAGCTCTAGTCTCATTGTGGGGCACAGTAGCCCAGTGGTAGAGCTCTAGACTCATTGTGGGGCACAGTAGCCCAGTGGTAGAGCTCTAGTCTCATAGTGAGGTGCAGTAGCCCAGTGGTAGAGCTCTAGACTCATTGTGGGGTGCAGTAGCCCAGTGGTAGAGCTCTAGACTCATTGTGGGGCACAGTAGCCCAGTGGTAGAGCTCTAGACTCATTGTGGGGTGCAGTAGCCCAGTGGTAGAGCTCTAGTCTCATAGTGGGGCACAGTAGCCCAGTGGTAGAGCTCTAGACTCATTGTGGGGCACAGTAGCCCAGTGGTAGAGCTCTAGACTCATTGTGGGGCACAGTAGCCCAGTGGTAGAGCTCTAGTCTCATAGTGAGGTGCAGTAGCCCAGTGGTAGAGCTCTAGACTCATTGTGGGGTGCAGTAGCCCAGTGGTAGAGCTCTAGACTCATTGTGGGGCACAGTAGCCCAGTGGTAGAGCTCTAGACTCATTGTGGGGTGCAGTAGCCCAGTGGTAGAGCTCTAGTCTCATAGTGGGGCACAGTAGCCCAGTGGTAGAGCTCTAGACTCATTGTGGGGCACAGTAGCCCAGTGGTACAGCTCTAGTCTCATTGTGGGGCACAGTAGCCCAGTGGTAGAGCTCTAGACTCATTGTGGGGTGCAGTAGCCCAGTGGTAGAGCTCTAGACTCATTGTGGGGCACAGTAGCCCAGTGGTAGAGCTCTAGTCTCATAGTGAGGTGCAGTAGCCCAGTGGTAGAGCTCTAGACTCATTGTGGGGCACAGTAGCCCAGTGGTAGAGCTCTAGTCTCATAGTGAGGTGCAGTAGCCCAGTGGTAGAGCTCTAGACTCATTGTGGGGTGCAGTAGCCCAGTGGTAGAGCTCTAGTCTCATTGTGGGGCACAGTAGCCCAGTGGTAGAGCTCTAGACTCATTGTGGGGCACAGTAGCCCAGTGGTAGAGCTCTAGTCTCATAGTGAGGTGCAGTAGCCCAGTGGTAGAGCTCTAGACTCATTGTGGGGTGCAGTAGCCCAGTGGTAGAGCTCTAGTCTCATTGTGGGGCACAGTAGCCCAGTGGTAGAGCTCTAGACTCATTGTGGGGTGCAGTAGCCCAGTGGTAGAGCTCTAGACTCATTGTGGGGCACAGTAGCCCAGTGGTAGAGCTCTAGACTCATTGTGGGGTGCAGTAGCCCAGTGGTAGAGCTCTAGACTCATTGTGGGGCACAGTAGCCCAGTGGTACAGCTCTAGACTCATTGTGGGGTGCAGTAGCCCAGTGGTAGAGCTCTAGACTCATTGTGGGGCACAGTAGCCCAGTGGTAGAGCTCTAGACTCATTGTGGGGTGCAGTAGCCCAGTGGTAGAGCTCTAGTCTCATAGTGGGGCACAGTAGCCCAGTGGTAGAGCTCTAGTCTCATAGTGGGGCACAGTAGCCCAGTGGTAGAGCTCTAGACTCATTGTGGGGTGCAGTAGCCCAGTCGTAGAGCTCTAGACTCATTGTGGGGTGCAGTAGCCCAGTGGTAGAGCTCTAGACTCATTGTGGGGTGCAGTAGCCCAGTGGTAGAGCTCTAGACTCATTGTGGGGTGCAGTAGCCCAGTGGTAGAGCTCTAGACTCATTGTGGGGTGCAGTAGCCCAGTGGTAGAGCTCTAGTCTCATAGTGAGGTGCAGTAGCCCAGTGGTAGAGCTCTAGACTCATTGTGGGGCACAGTAGCCCAGTGGTAGAGCTCTAGACTCATTGTGGGGTGCAGTAGCCCAGTGGTAGAACTCTAGTCTCATAGTGGGGCACAGTAGCCCAGTGGTAGAGCTCTAGACTCATAGTGAGGTGCAGTAGCCCAGTGGTGGAGCTCTAGTCTCATAGTGGGGCACAGTAGCCCAGTGGTAGAGCTCTAGACTCATTGTGGGGCACAGTAGCCCAGTGGTAGAGCTCTAGACTCATTGTGGGGTGCAGTAGCCCAGTGGTAGAGCTCTAGTCTCATAGTGGGGCACAGTAGCCCAGTGGTAGAGCTCTAGACTCATTTTGGGGCACAGTAGCCCAGTGGTAGAGCTCTAGACTCATAGTGGGGTGCAGTAGCCCAGTGGTAGAGCTCTAGTCTCATAGTGGGGCACAGTAGCCCAGTGGTACAGCTCTAGTCTCATTGTGGGGCACAGTAGCCCAGTGGTAGAGATCTAGACTCATTGTGGGGTGCAGTAGCCCAGTGGTAGAGCTCTAGACTCATTGTGGGGTGCAGTAGCCCAGTGGTAGAGCTCTAGTCTCATAGTGGGGCACAGTAGCCCAGTGGTAGAGCTCTAGACTCATTGTGGGGCACAGTAGCCCAGTGGTACAGCTCTAGTCTCATTGTGGGGCACAGTAGCCCAGTGGTAGAGCTCTAGACTCATTGTGGGGTGCAGTAGCCCAGTGGTAGAGCTCTAGACTCATTGTGGGGTGCAGTAGCCCAGTGGTAGATCTCTAGTCTCATAGTGGGGCACAGTAGCCCAGTGGTAGAGCTCTAGACTCATTGTGGGGTGCAGTAGCCCAGTGGTAGAGCTCTAGACTCATTGTGGGGCACAGTAGCCCAGTGGTAGAGCTCTAGACTCATTGTGGGGTGCAGTAGCCCAGTGGTAGAGCTCTAGTCTCATAGTGGGGCACAGTAGCCCAGTGGTACAGCTCTAGTCTCATAGTGAGGTGCAGTAGCCCAGTGGTACAGCTCTAGACGCATTGTGGGGTGCAGTAGCCCAGTGGTAGAGCTCTAGTCTCATTGTGGGGCACAGTAGCCCAGTGGTAGAGCTCTATACTCATTGTGGGGCACAGTAGCCCAGTGGTACAGCTCTAGACTCATTGTGGGGTGCAGTAGCCCAGTGGTAGAGCTCTAGTCTCATTGTGGGGCACAGTAGCCCAGTGGTAGAGCTCTAGTCTCATTGTGGGGCACAGTAGCCCAGTGGTAGAGCTCTAGTCTCATAGTGAGGTGCAGTAGCCCAGTGGTACAGCTCTAGACTCATTGTGGGGTGCAGTAGCCCAGTGGTAGAGCTCTAGACTCATTGTGGGGCACATTAGCCCAGTGGTAGAGCTCTAGACTCATTGTGGGGTGCAGTAGCCCAGTGGTAGAGCTCTAGACTCATTGTGGGGCACAGTAGCCCAGTGGTACAGCTCTAGTCTCATAGTGAGGTGCAGTAGCCCAGTGGTACAGCTCTAGTCTCATAGTGAGGTGCAGTAGCCCAGTGGTACAGCTCTAGACTCATTGTGGGGTGCAGTAGCCCAGTGGTAGAGCTCTAGTCTCATAGTGAGGTGCAGTAGCCCAGTGGTACAGCTCTAGACTCATAGTGGGGCAAAGTAGCCCAGTGGTAGAGCTCTAGACTCATTGTGGGGCACAGTAGCCCAGTGGTAGAGCTCTAGTCTCATAGTGGGGCACAGTAGCCCAGTGGTAGAGCTCTAGTTTCATAGTGGGGCACAGTAGCCCAGTGGTAGAGCTCTAGACTCATTGTGGGGCACAGTAGCCCAGTGGTAGAGCTCTAGTCTCATAGTGGGGCACAGTAGCCCAGTGGTACAGCTCTAGTCTCATAGTGAGGTGCAGTAGCCCAGTGGTACAGCTCTAGACTCATTGTGGGGTGCAGTAGCCCAGTGGTAGACCTCTAGTCTCATTGTGGGGCACAGTAGCCCAGTGGTAGAGCTCTAGACTCATTGTGGGGTGCAGTAGCCCAGTGGTACAGCTCTAGACTCATTGTGGGGCACAGTAGCCCAGTGGTAGAGCTCTAGTCTCATAGTGGGGCACAGTAGCCCAGTGGTAGAGCTCTAGTCTCATAGTGGGGCACAGTAGCCCAGTGGTAGAGCTCTAGTCTCATAGTGGGGCACAGTAGCCCAGTGGTAGAGCTCTAGTCTCATAGTGGGGCACAGTAGCCCAGTGGTAGAGCTCTAGTCTCATAGTGGGGCACAGTAGCCCAGTGGTAGAGCTCTAGTCTCATAGTGGGGCACAGTAGCCCAGTGGTAGAGCTCTAGTCTCATAGTGGGGCACAGTAGCCCAGTGGTAGAGCTCTAGTCTCATAGTGGGGCACAGTAGCCCAGTGGTAGAGCTCTAGACTCATTGTGGGGCACAGTAGCCCAGTGGTACAGCTCTAGACTCATTGTGGGGTGCAGTAGCCCAGTGGTAGAGCTCTAGTCTCATAGTGGGGCACAGTAGCCCAGTGGTAGAGCTCTAGACTCATTTTGGGGCACAGTAGCCCAGTGGTAGAGCTCTAGACTCATAGTGGGGTGCAGTAGCCCAGTGGTAGAGCTCTAGTCTCATAGTGGGGCACAGTAGCCCAGTGGTACAGCTCTAGTCTCATTGTGGGGCACAGTAGCCCAGTGGTAGAGATCTAGACTCATTGTGGGGTGCAGTAGCCCAGTGGTAGAGCTCTAGACTCATTGTGGGGTGCAGTAGCCCAGTGGTAGAGCTCTAGACTCATTGTGGGGCACAGTAGCCCAGTGGTAGAGCTCTAGACTCATTGTGGGGTGCAGTAGCCCAGTGGTAGAGCTCTAGTCTCATAGTGGGGCACAGTAGCCCAGTGGTAGAGCTCTAGACTCATTGTGGGGCACAGTAGCCCAGTGGTACAGCTCTAGTCTCATTGTGGGGTGCAGTAGCCCAGTGGTAGAGCTCTAGACTCATTGTGGGGTGCAGTAGCCCAGTGGTAGAGCTCTAGTCTCATAGTGGGGCACAGTAGCCCAGTGGTAGAGCTCTAGACTCATTGTGGGGTGCAGTAGCCCAGTGGTAGAGCTCTAGACTCATTGTGGGGCACAGTAGCCCAGTGGTAGAGCTCTAGACTCATTGTGGGGTGCAGTAGCCCAGTGGTAGAGCTCTAGTCTCATAGTGGGGCACAGTAGCCCAGTGGTACAGCTCTAGTCTCATAGTGAGGTGCAGTAGCCCAGTGGTACAGCTCTAGACGCATTGTGGGGTGCAGTAGCCCAGTGGTAGAGCTCTAGTCTCATTGTGGGGCACAGTAGCCCAGTGGTAGAGCTCTATACTCATTGTGGGGCACAGTAGCCCAGTGGTACAGCTCTAGACTCATTGTGGGGTGCAGTAGCCCAGTGGTAGAGCTCTAGTCTCATTGTGGGGCACAGTAGCCCAGTGGTAGAGCTCTAGTCTCATTGTGGGGCACAGTAGCCCAGTGGTAGAGCTCTAGTCTCATAGTGAGGTGCAGTAGCCCAGTGGTACAGCTCTAGACTCATTGTGGGGTGCAGTAGCCCAGTGGTAGAGCTCTAGACTCATTGTGGGGCACATTAGCCCAGTGGTAGAGCTCTAGACTCATTGTGGGGTGCAGTAGCCCAGTGGTAGAGCTCTAGACTCATTGTGGGGCACAGTAGCCCAGTGGTACAGCTCTAGTCTCATAGTGAGGTGCAGTAGCCCAGTGGTACAGCTCTAGTCTCATAGTGAGGTGCAGTAGCCCAGTGGTACAGCTCTAGACTCATTGTGGGGTGCAGTAGCCCAGTGGTAGAGCTCTAGTCTCATAGTGAGGTGCAGTAGCCCAGTGGTACAGCTCTAGACTCATAGTGGGGCAAAGTAGCCCAGTGGTAGAGCTCTAGACTCATTGTGGGGCACAGTAGCCCAGTGGTAGAGCTCTAGACTCATTGTGGGGCACAGTAGCCCAGTGGTACAGCTCTAGACTCATTGTGGGGTGCAGTAGCCCAGTGGTAGAGCTCTAGTCTCATTGTGGGGCACAGTAGCCCAGTGGTAGAGCTCTAGTCTCATTGTGGGGCACAGTAGCCCAGTGGTAGATCTCTAGTCTCATAGTGAGGTGCAGTAGCCCAGTGGTACAGCTCTAGACTCATTGTGGGGTGCAGTAGCCCAGTGGTAGAGCTCTAGACTCATTGTGGGGCACATTAGCCCAGTGGTAGAGCTCTAGACTCATTGTGGGGTGCAGTAGCCCAGTGGTAGAGCTCTAGACTCATTGTGGGGCACAGTAGCCCAGTGGTACAGCTCTAGTCTCATAGTGAGGTGCAGTAGCCCAGTGGTACAGCTCTAGTCTCATAGTGAGGTGCAGTAGCCCAGTGGTACAGCTCTAGACTCATTGTGGGGTGCAGTAGCCCAGTGGTAGAGCTCTAGTCTCATAGTGAGGTGCAGTAGCCCAGTGGTACAGCTCTAGACTCATAGTGGGGCACAGTAGCCCAGTGGTAGAGCTCTAGACTCATTGTGGGGCACAGTAGCCCAGTGGTAGAGCTCTAGTCTCATAGTGGGGCACAGTAGCCCAGTGGTAGAGCTCTAGTTTCATAGTGGGGCACAGTAGCCCAGTGGTAGAGCTCTAGACTCATTGTGGGGCACAGTAGCCCAGTGGTAGAGCTCTAGTCTCATAGTGGGGCACAGTAGCCCAGTGGTACAGCTCTAGTCTCATAGTGAGGTGCAGTAGCCCAGTGGTACAGCTCTAGACTCATTGTGGGGTGCAGTAGCCCAGTGGTAGACCTCTAGTCTCATTGTGGGGCACAGTAGCCCAGTGGTAGAGCTCTAGACTCATTGTGGGGTGCAGTAGCCCAGTGGTACAGCTCTAGACTCATTGTGGGGCACAGTAGCCCAGTGGTAGAGCTCTAGTCTCATAGTGGGGCACAGTAGCCCAGTGGTAGAGCTCTAGTCTCATAGTGGGGCACAGTAGCCCAGTGGTAGAGCTCTAGTCTCATAGTGGGGCACAGTAGCCCAGTGGTAGAGCTCTAGTCTCATAGTGGGGCACAGTAGCCCAGTGGTAGAGCTCTAGTCTCATAGTGGGGCACAGTAGCCCAGTGGTAGAGCTCTAGACTCATTGTGGGGTGCAGTAGCCCAGTGGTAGAGCTCTAGTCTCATAGTGGGGCACAGTAGCCCAGTGGTAGAGCTCTAGTCTCATAGTGGGGCACAGTAGCCCAGTGGTAGAGCTCTAGTCTCATAGTGAGGTGCAGTAGCCCAGTGGTACAGCTCTAGTCTCATAGTGAAGTGCAGTAGCCCAGTGGTACAGCTCTAGACTCATTGTGGGGTGCAGTAGCCCAGTGGTAGAGCTCTAGTCTCATAGTGAGGTGCAGTAGCCCAGTGGTACAGCTCTAGTCTCATAGTGAGGTGCAGTAGCCCAGTGGTACAGCTCTAGACTCATTGTGGGGTGCAGTAGCCCAGTGGTAGAGCTTTAGTCTCATAGTGGGGCACAGTAGCCCAGAGCTCTAGTCTCATAGTGAGGCACGGTAGCCTAGTGGTAGAACTCTAGTCTAAATGCATAGATCGTTAGCATTGGTTGTGACATGGCTGAATTCCTCCCAGACAAGTTGAGTTGCCAGTGACAGGTCTGCTGGGTGTGAAGTGTGAAGCTCCAGCCCACTGAACAGTAGCCTTGTATTTATTGACTTGATCACAGATTCCCTTGAGTGGCTACGGAGGGGTGAGTCGAATAACCCTGGATGACCTACAGTCCAGTCAGAAGGACCACTACTGGGCCAACATTGGACCAGTCACTACTGGCCAGCACATCCTTGCAAAAGTGACCGTTCGCAATGTTGGAGTGCGTTCCGCCTATATCTCTGGGGTTTGTTTTCAAGGTATGTGCAATGTCTGTTCCTCAGTTGTGAGAGCTGGTTATGTGTAACATTGCAACTGGTTTCGTAGATTGTTTTAATAAAATAATACAATGTTGTTATGTTGTAGTCCGACTATATACTATGATATAAGGCTATTCAATGCAACGATCAAACTAAGTTATTTCATATATCAAAGGTACGCACTCTTATTGAATCGACTGTGCATATTACTTATACCAGTCACACACTACAGAGTTGGACATCAACGAACCTGACTCATGATGGGCTAAGTTAATTGAGGAGGGAGTTTGAAGTAGAACTTGAGTAGTGATATCCTATGTAATGTTCTGGTTCTGTTGTAGACCTTGGCTGCAAGAGAAGACTGCCTGAATCCAGGGTGTCTATTCAACCAAACCACTTCTGTCTGAAGCCAAAACAAGCTCAGGTAGGAATAATACAGACTTATGTTTATGTCAATAGACTCGGGTAAGAATAACACAGGCTTATGTCTATGTCAACAGATTCAGGTAGGAATTCACCAGACTTATGTTTATATCAACAGATTCAGGTAGGAATTTGCCAGACTTATGTCTATGTCAACAGGCTCAGATAGGAATATGCCAGACTTATGTCTGTGTCAGCAGATTCAGGTAGGAATACACCAGACTTATGTCTATGTCAACAGGCTCAGATAGGAATATGTCAGACTTATGTCTGTGTCAACAGATTCAGGTAGGAATACACCAGACTTATGTCTATGTCAACAGATTCAGGTAGGAATATGCTAAACTTATGTCTATGTCAACAGGCTCAGATAGGAATACACCAGACTTGTGACAGATGAGTAATAATTAAACTATTGATTGTTGAACTCTTGATAAGCCAATGACATCCTTGTCCACTTGGGTGTTTTGCTTTGGGTGGCAATTTTGTTAAATCTTGTTTCCACAGAACATCGTGCTACGACTGGTGGCCACGGAGAAGGAGGCATACCTCTGCCAAGTGAGGACGGCCATGGTCGCTACAGTGGCCTTCTTCTACGGCGATGAGACCAGTCGCAGCCAGTTCAGAAGGTGTGAGAAATATTTCTTCTTGAAAAATTTGTTTAGATGTTATATTTTCTTTTAATAGCTCTTAGTGTAGAAAACCATCGAACCATATCATATATAGAAAGGGTGTGTGAGTAAGACTTATTGGACAACTCAAACACACGTAATGTTGGTGTGGACAGGCATCAGTTGATGTGGCAGTCAGTGACGGGGGTGTCCTCTCATCCTGTTAGTCCGTTGATGTGGCAGTCAGTGACGGGAGTGTCCTCTCATCCTGTTAGTCCGTTGATGTGGCAGTCAGTGACAGGGGTGTCCTCTCATCCTGTTAGTACGTTGATGTGGCAGTCAGTGACGGGGGTGTCCTCTCATCCTGTTAGTCCGTTGATGTGGCAGTCAGTGATGGGGGTGTCCTCTCATCCTGTTAGTACGTTGATGTGGCAGTCAGTGACGGGGGTGTCCTCTCATCCTGTTAGTCCGTTGATGTGGCAGTCAGTGACGGGGGTGTCCTCTCATCCTGTTAGTCCGTTGATGTGGCAGTCAGTGACGGGGGTGTCCTCTCATCCTGTTAGTACGTTGATGTGGCAGTCAGTGACGGGGGTGTCCTCTCATCCTGTTAGTCCGTTGATGTGGCAGTCAGTGACGGGAGTGTCCTCTCATCCTGTTAGTCCGTTGATGTGGCAGTCAGTGACAGGGGTGTCCTCTCATCCTGTTAGTACGTTGATGTGGCAGTCAGTGACGGGGGTGTCCTCTCATCCTGTTAGTCTGTTGATGTAGCAGTCAGTGACGGGGGTGTCCTCTCATCCTGTTAGTCCGTTGATGTGGCAGTCAGTGACGGGGGTGTCCTCTCATCCTGTTAGTCCATTGATGTGGCAGTCAGTGACGGGGGTGTCCTCTCATCCTGTTAGTCCGTTGATGTGGCAGTCAGTGACAGGGGTGTCCTCTCATCCTGTTAGTCCGTTGATGTGGCAGTCAGTGACGGGGGTGTCCTCTCATCGTGTTAGTATTGGGACTTTATTCACTGGAGAACTATTAGAGGAACACTAGTGATGGATGGGATGTGGGCACTGAACACTAGATGGTCTTTCTGTCATGCAAGTCCTCTGCAGTGCTGCATTTTGGCTATTTAAAATGTTAAAATTCTACCAATATTTGTTATTATTCTGAGGATGTTTCTTTTAAAGAATTGGAAGAATGTATTTTGAATTTTAAGTACTTTTAAGCAATCAAACCATGCCTCTCCTTATTTCAGCTGTCATAATCATCCACAGAGGCCAGGAAACTCTCTCTGGAATCAGAAATATATGTTCAGTTTGTCTAGCAAAAATGGTTTTCCTGCTATTTTTACATGCAGTTAATTATCTGTGCAAAATCACAACACGCACTGTACGTATTAATATCAGAATGGCAAAAATGTTTTAATATATTTTGTGCGTGTGTGTGTGTGTGTGTGTGTGCATGTTCTTGCACGCATGCATGTGTGTCCTTGAAATAGTCACAAAGTAACTCCCTATGTAAAACATTGGCTGTTTGTGCAGGTTGGCGAAAACACTTGACAAAGATGAGATAAAACGGTCAGCAAGTAACGCTGTTCGTGGTGTGAACTTTGACCTTCCATACCTGGATGAGTTTTCGGTGGACGAAGGTCAGTGGCAGCCAGTGATTGCTGGGAATTCTTCACCATACGATATTTGAGAAATCATCTTCATGGAATGTGTATAATCCAGTAATTCTAAAAGACGTAGATACATTGTTCATATACTGCCATGATCAGTAATATTAACCAGGCAATTTGACTTTAATTCTATATATTACTATTTTAGATAATCAGTTGCATTTAGTTGTGATATATTTTATTTATTGCATCGTTTAATTTTTTAACCAGTTTGTAATCTGGTCATATTTATTAATATGTATTTCTTGAGCAGCATATTGAAACTGCAAGCTATCACAGTATGCACAGACCATATTTCATTGTTTACTCTGCGCATCAAGTCATCAATGTTTGTGTGCTACACAAGAATGTTTGATTATTTTCCTGCTATAAAACATCAATGTCGACTGTGGTTTGGTGCACTTCTCCCTCCTAGACTCAAACATTGAAATGATGTACTTCTCCCTCCTAGACTCAAACATTGAAATGATGTACTTCTCCCTCCTAGACTCAAACATTGAAATGATGTACTTCTCCCTCCTAGACTCAAACATTGAAATGATGTACTTCTCCCTCCTAGACTCAAACATTGAAATGATGTACTTCTCCCTCCTAGACTCAAACATTGAAATGAAGAATGCAGACTTGTTCTACTCGAGCATGCGCAAGGTGATGCTGGCTCTGATCGGGGAGTCACCTTCTCCCTCTCCGTCACCTTCCCCCGAGACCCTACACCCCTTCGATGCGTGGTCTGCCAGAACTCCAGCCAGTGATCGCATGGACCCAGGCCATCGGAGGTCACTGGACCAGGGTTATCGGGGGTCACCAGAGGTCATGTTTGATGAAGATTTTGCTAGGAAGACAAACACGCGAATCACCCCGCCGCAGCTAGACAGAGCAAGGTGGGTGGTTGGCAGCTCTAGTATCACAGTAACGTACTGTCAGGTCTGTCATTGGACAGTGCTGCATATAGTAAAATCAATGCTATTCCTCACCCAGCTGAATTTGTCAAAACTGACGCTATTCCTCTCAATGCTATTCCCATATTGAACATATTTCTTAAGTTGATGCTGTTGTCAGTTTGAATAATCAGTAGTGTTCAGGATTCTGCTGCTGTATTTGTACAACTGACCATTCATTGCAGCAACGGAGGTGAAGGCAAGCTGCCTTCTGTTCGACGGAAGCTCAGTGTCGATAGGATGAAGGTGACATGGCAAACGACTGCATCAGAAGACAGCACAGTGGTCAGGGGTCATCGTCAGGGTCATCGTCGAGGTCAACGTCGACAGCAGTGGACAATCAAGCCAGAACAGATTATTCTGCAGGCACCTTTCAAACGTTAGTTACATGATTTTATTGCCAAAGACAGAAATGACCCAGTTTTATTCACTGGGATAGAACTCTTTTATGTGATGTAGGTAAATATACATTTCTTGATCACTATTACCAGATCTCTGACCTGTTATGTTAGGCAAAAATTACAGTTTTTATATAGTGCATTATTTTCTTAAGGATAGATAATGCTTTATGCTGTTTATATTTTCAGACGAGGAGCCAGTCATTGAGAAAGTTCAGCTTGCAAACTACTCAGACCGAGCCCTCTGGTGAGTTACTTTGTGCAAAAGCAACCAGCCAATCACTGTTATGGCACTGTACATGTTTGTCTTCGGGGGAAGGTTCGAACAGATTTTTTAGAAATCATCAAAGAAATATCCGCCGATTGAGTATACCCAAATCCCCCATATCAAAACCATGAGGCCTGCTGTAAATATAATTGCATAGGATGTAGCATCACACGAGATATGAGATTGTATCTTTACAGTTGTTAACATTAGACTGTTTGTTGTAGCTATGAGTTCTCTTGGCCTGCTCACTGTATCACTCTCACTCAGGAGCAGGGCGTTATCGATCCACGGTGAGTTGATTTTTATGAACTACTAAACACAATTTAGTGACCAAAATATGCAGATAGCCAAGTCAGGAATGATATCATTATGTTAACAGAATGTAATCATTATGTTAACACAATGTAATTGTTATGTTAACAATGTAATCATTAACACATTGTAATCGTTATGTTAACACAATGTAATCGTTATGTTAGCACAATGTAATAATTATGTTAACAGAATGTAATCGTTATGATAACATAATGTAATCATTAATATAGTGTAATTGTTATGTTAACATAATGTAATCATTATGTTAACTGAATGCAATCTTTATGTTAACAGAATGTAATCGTTATGTTAACAGAATGTAATTGTTATGTTAACAGAATGTAATCATTATGTTACCAGACTGTAATAATTATGCTAACAGAATGTAATCGTTATGGTAACAGAATGTACAGCAGTTTTCATTGGTTACTTGAACAACTGGTTTATGGGACATTGCAACACACGAATTATTAAAAAGAATATCCACACAAACCGTGTGTCTATCGTGACCTTTCACCTTTTAAATTTACAACTTGATTATGTATCAACACAGAATACAAGAAATATGTGGTACATCTAAGTGTGCTGTTTTATCTCTTGTTCTTGATCATACTTTCTGTGTCAAAGACTGGAAGAGCCGATAGAACCTTGGGAGTTGGTGGGAAAATAGGAAGATTAGTAGGAAAATTAATGCCTGATAGTTGGGAAGCAGTTCCTGTGTCTGTTGATGCAGTCTCTCTGTCTGCAGGAGCTCAGTCCAGTTGTTGGTCAGCGCCAACACAAATGTCAGGTCAAAGGGCATACAGTTGCCATGGCGCGGCTCGATGCACATCACCTGTGATGGACAGGAGCAGGTGGGTAGCTCATCCTTGTCTTCTTACAGTGACGATGACACAATAACAATGACGCAGTGGCACTTTGACAGTGACATAGTGACAGTGATACAATCACAATGAGACATTAACAATGTCATGGTGACAATGACACAGTCACATTGACAATCACCAGTGACAGTGACAATCACCAGTGACAATGACATGGTGACATTTTGACATTGACAATGTCAGTTTTGTATCTGTTAAACGTTTCTTTGAAGTATATAATATCTTACAATGTTCCCCTGTAGGAACTACAGGTTCAGATCCGGGATCGTTTGACACCACGTGACGCGTCACAGACTTCCAATGTGATGCCACACCCACTGCATCCTGGGCCAGGAGATACACCGCTGTTGACGGTGACGCCGCCATCACCTCAGTCCCGTGCTGGTCGCGTCAACGTCAAGTCACAATACCTCGAGTTTCCTCATACAGCAGCTGGCCAGAGTTCAGGTGGGAGACATTTCTTGTGTCAAATACAGCCTGGCCACTATGACGTGCCCTACTATGACGTGCCTGCTATAACGTGCCCCACTATGACATGCCCCATTATGACATGCCTGCTATAACCTGCCCCGGTATGACGTGCCTGCTATAATGTGCCCCACTATGACGTGCCTGCTATAACATGCCCCATTATGATGTGCCTGCTATAACGTGCCCCACTATGACGTGCCCCACTATGACGTGCCTGCTATAACGTGCCCCACTATGACATGTCTGCTATAACGTGCCCCACTAACAACATGCATTAGGCTATAACAGTCAGTCATCGACCCCGATTTTCTGACACAGAACGTACTCATTCATGTCACGTGACTATAACTCTGACACATACAGCTGTAAGCAGAACTGAAATGGATCTCACAAATTATAAATTTATCATATACAAATGTCAACACGGCAATAAGCAATTATAATATTGTTGACAAGATTATTATTGTTTACTAGATTGGTAAGATTATGTGTGTGAACAGAAACACAAGCAGTTGTATGTTTGATTGTGTTGTATCATATTTGATGTTGTTACAGCACTACCTGTTGAAATGAGCAACAGAAATGCCGACCCGATCAGTTTGACCTTGACCTCTTTTGCACCATTCTTCATAAAGCGGTCATCCGTGACCATAAAGTAAGTCGAGTCGCATTCCATTCACCACAAACCATGGTTCAGCTAGACTAGTTTTATCCTAAGTGGTTTTAATCATAATCTGCATACAAATAGGAGGTTCAGGTCACAAGTGTCATAATATTTATCAGGTTTCAGTTTTGCTATATTAAAAATAAAAAATTAATATCATTGAGACGGTCTTCGTAACCACACAGTGAAACATCGACTGGTAGATTGGTGGATCACTAACTGTTTTTGCGGCATAATATTTGACACATTTACTGGTTAATATTAAACTTCTTTCTGGTGCTGTCACACCTGGTTGCCATGCTGCAGTCCCAGCACCTGGTCTGTCTAAAGAGACGTTTATTCTCTCATATTGTTCAGTCTAGTTCATTTACCTTTGATTAATTTTACCTTCCACTCTGTTAAGATTAATATCTGGTCCGAGATAAGCCTTCGTAGATTCTTCGACAATAGCCTTTTCTATGTCCTGTAATATCAAGTTATTTCTAAACTGATAATGAATATGCACGTTGTATGTTTTTATATTTCACTAATATTTTTATTTCATTGTTTGTAACCATAGCTACTGTTCATGTAGTAGGTTGTCTGTATGATTAATATGCAAATTAACAACATATTTTTTAAGGAACAGCAACGTGTCTTTCAGAGCGGGTCATTATGTACGGCTGCCAGTCGAATTCCGTGCCGAGTCTCCTGGCCACTACCAGAGTGTGCTCATGATCAAGACACAGTCGGGTAGTGTGCAAGTCGTCTATCTGATTGGCCAGTGCGCATAATGTGTTAGAACCTTGATCATTTGTAACTACTGTGAAAGTGGCGATTGCGAAACACTGTTTGATAAATGATGGAAGGTGATACATTCTGCTTTCTGATCTTGGTGATGGATTTGTTAATGTGAGTTATCACGCATCTTTAGTTTGTTGTTTAATTCCTGTAGAAGAAAAAGCATATATTGTTTATTTTTGGGGAAGTCCTGAAACGTTTCCTGTCAATACAATATCATTTAAAATATAGGTTTGCAGGATAGCTCAAACACGACGGTTTATTCTATTTGTTTGTCCTCAGAATGCTGTGTAGTACAAATAGAATATACTTCAGAGAGCTGTGAAAGCAACTACATTATTGCGCACAATGTTGATGTATCAGCCAACATTTTGTACACATTTGTAATGTAATTCACATAGTAGTAATTGAAAAGAACTCGTTTGTACTGTATGCAGAGAGATGAGAGATCTTCGTTGTGCTACTTGCTCTGCAACATATAAAATGGCCATTTCTCTGACCCGAGAACAAATAGAATAGACACAAGTTGTTGGTTGATAGTATATGTTGTCTTTCAAATGTAAATACTCTTCTGGGAATTCTTAGTTGTTTGGTTGCTTGTACATATTACGTATACCGGGTATTGTTTATCTTGTGAGGGATTAGGTAAATTAAGTTTTCATATTCTTTATGTTTGTCAGTTGCCTTAAACAAATGAATGCATTTTTTATGTATATATATATATACATGTCTGTGTATATATATATATATATTTGTCATATATAGTTTGTCTGGGCTAGTTGGTGTGTGCGAAAAGGTAGTGTTAAATCTTGTAGTATATTTAGTTGTGGTTTGCACGTCTGCTGTAGCAAAACACCTATTCACATATGAAGATGGAATGTTACAGGAAGTGAAATATTGCCAAATGTAAAGTTATAAGACTTACAAGACTGTGATTAAACTATGCAAGGACCACTATATTTTGTAACAAAATAAATATTTGTAATTTATTTACACCTAGATGTGTTACTCATATTATTTGTGAAATTACAGTGGGTAAAAGATTGTCAACGTTTGATTTCAGAAGATCTGCTGTGTTTGTGTGGGATTAGACCCAACATTAGGGTAGCAACAAAATACGATACATACAAGTACTTTATGGCAAACCAGTGTTCAGTAATCTTGTTAACACAAATGATATAAAATATCCCATGCACAATTTATTACAGTACAATGTTAACTAATGATGTCTAAATATCCTATTGTCAACCTAGTTACTAAACACACTATGAACATTTATTGTGCCCAATAAAACAATAATAACATATATAAAATATAACACAGCACTACGAATACACCTAAATGAAAATTACATATTCACAAGTATGGCACCACTGTGTTTCTGGGCTACAATTACTGCATGTTGCAGTCATTTTAAGAATCTTACTAATTTGTTTCTTGAACAAAAAATTATTGGGACTGACTTTTGTATATACTGACCTGGATTGTTTTACAAAAAGCTCCTATGCCTATATAATAGTTGGGTAAAATACAATCGATTGTGAACACACCTGACTAGATAGTCTTATGACTTCTGCCTTGTACATAGTTCTCAGCTTGTATTAGTAGTTTTGAAAAAAAAATCCTTACGTCTTGCATGACTTTGATGCTACGAGGATGTAGATTGTTATCAGTGAGGTGGGTGTAGTGTGTAGCAAACTGAGGTGTGGACCGTATTTATCAACAAAACTATCTTTGAGTTGTTATCCTTGAGCACATATGAAAAATATATATTATATAGATATAGATCTTTTAAAATTACTGTTATTGCCTATTAAAGCTGTTAGCATCCTTGAGCAAGTTCTAACCTGTTGAAACATGATACCCTGTTAAATACTTTTATTCTTTTTAATACCGTGTAATAATACTGTGTACACCGAACACAAAACAAGTGAATTTATGTGAGACAACTGTTGGAGAGCCAGAGCCCTCCTTATCATCGGTGAAATGACACAAACTCTCCTGATTTGGCCATATTGCTCGGCACAATAAAATTATGAAATTCTGAGGTGTATATTTCTTATATGTAAACAAACTCAATATGTGTGTTTATCACAATTTAGCAGTTGTTTTGTAATGTTTACTAAAGTGCAATATTTTGCTCACCAATATAATATGTATAATTTTATAATATAACATGTCAACTTTGTTGTTACTCTCCAAAGTAAGAAGTTGGTTCTTCATACCTGTTGGTATACTTACCCGTTGGTACAATTGTTGTTGTACACAGATCTAAGTTTGTGCAATGAAACTGTATCTGAGTAGAACACTCACAATGGCAAACTAATCATGCAAAACAAAACTGTACAAATTGTATTTAAAAACTTAATCGTCATTACTGGCATGATATCAATGAAAATTTAACATCAGCTCACTTTTGTTACTGGTACCCTGTGGAATACTTTGAAATTCTTTCAGACAGGAAATTTAGTGAACACTTGATTACCGGTAGATTTATACAATATGTAACAGCAATGCAGGTTAAAAACTACACCAATTAACCGGTCAGTAAATCTGTGACCTAGACTTGCCAGATACTTCACGGGAAAAATACAAGATGTTTCTAGCGGTTTTTAAAAAGTTCATGCACATAACTTTAAAAAGCAGCACTCCCATAATAGTAGGAAAGCTAAGACTATTTTATGTCATCCTGTGTACGCACACACATGTCACAGATCGTACGCCTTTGGTGAAGGCTTGTGGGCTCGGTGCAACTTCTGCACAGAGATGAAATGCTTCAGCAGCTCGGGGAACTTGATCTTCTGCGTAAGGGATGAAGACATCACTGGATTCGTTCTCCTGAAGGAAGGATGTGGCGGTTAACTGATGGCTGGGCACATGAATGATGAGGAGGGGATGGATTAATGGTTGATGGGAGGATGAAGTGCAAGAATGATCAGTTCATGGTGGATGAAAGGAACAAGTGGAGGGATGATAGGTTGATGGGAGGATGGAAGGAACAAGCGAGGGATGATTGCTTGATGCGTGGATGGAAGGAACAAGTGGCGGGATGATAGGTTGATGGGAGGATGGATGGATTGAAAGAAGTGGAGGGATGATGGGTTGATGTGTGGATGGAAGGAACAAGTGGAGGGTTGATGGGAGGATGGATGATAGGTTGATGGATGGACTGAAGGAAGTGGAGGGATGATTGGTTGATGCGTGGATGGAAGGAACAAGTGGAGGGATGATAGGTTGATGGGAGGATGGATGATAGGTTGATGGATGGATGGAAGGAAGTGAAGGGATGATGGGTTGACTCTCAATAAGCCAATGCATGGCTTCCTTGTCCACTTGCCATCTGGGGTTTTAGCTTTGGATGACAATATTGTAAAACTTGTTAAACAACAGACCATGCTACAGGTCAACTGCTGTGTACTGTATCTGTACAGACCCAGCACCCACCTGATATTGGTCTGTTTGAAGACTATCTTTGGAATGCAGTCAAGCCTGTGTTGGAGCGTACGGAAGGCATCACTCTGTGGCAGGAGCATGAGTATGGAGTATAGACTCCGGAGTAGATACTCACTGTGCTCCGGGTCAAGTAGTTGCAGTCGTAGGTCTGTGCACAGAGGACAACATTTCAGGATACACCAACACCACATCTTTTGTATATAGGCTTCTCATGTTGAAGACACACTAGTTAATGAATAGTGTCACCACACATCTGTAAATAACTTATCTGTATCAAAATACAAAAAAAATGGCAGCCTAAATTATTATGACCCAAATAAGTCGAAGAGGTTCTTCAACTCATCTGCTGTTGCAACAGTATAATGGTGATGTAAATAGGCCAACTGGTCCAAGGTGAGTATCTCTAAATGCAGTTGAATAACTCTGCATACCACTTTCCCAAAATTCCCACTGACAAATTCTACAGAAAACTTACATGTAAATATTCCTGATATAGCATTTGAACATTTATGAACTGTCGTGTGAATACATCAAAGTAGGATTTGTGAACTTACACGTGAATATTGGTGATTCTATCAACTGGACGAGTTTGTCGATCTCCGTGAGAAACTCCACTGTTACTTCAAGGTCCCCACTAGATGGTGTTAAGAATGACACCTCTCAATGAACATTCAGTGTTAATCAACAATAACAATTGTGAATGATGTATATATATATATATATATATATATATATATATATATATATATACATACATATAATATTGATCCACTTTACAATGTGTTAATGCAGACATTGTAGAGTGAATATTAGTATTATCACAATTTTTTTTTATACAAATCCGTATAAAACTAGGACACGGTTGTATCCTTCAAAAAATCCCCAAAATCTGTACTGCATACAGGAGGACAATACAATGAGTCAGGTCTGTTTAGAGCAGAGACAGCTGGAGAGAGGCGTGGAAGGATACAATGTCGTGAGCAGGTCAGCGGTGTGCTGGTAGCTCTGTGCGAGGAAACATAGTGCGACCGTGGCGACCGGGTTGTGGCACCACGCCTTGTACAAGGTAGTGAAAAGACTACAGCTGGCCTGTAAACCCAACAAATATAGCAGGTGCAACGTGAACATTCATCTTCTTGTTTTGTGGTAAAAATCCTAATTGCAATTAACAAGCCAGAACAGGATGAACCAATTATGAGGTGAAACTGTTCTACTCTAATAATAGTTTATTATGTGTACATTGAACATCTGGAGACATCTCAAAAATAGTGCAACACACGAAATAGTTCAGCACAGGTTTCTTACATAACTAATTTAAAGAAAACACGTGTGGCAATGTCTAAATACAGTGTCTAAATACAATGTCTAAATACAGTGTCTAAATACAATGTCTAAATACAATGTCTAAATACAGTGTCTAAATACAATGTCTAAATACAGTGTCTAAATACAATGTCTAAATACAATGTCTAAATACAGTGTCTAAATACAATGTCTAAATACAGAGCCAACATACATTTTTTTCAAGTTATTTAACATTATTTGTTTAAGTTAATTAAAATTAACATTCATTTCAGTGGCTGTCATTGTTAGCTACATAGCTTCAATGACTGACTGATTAACATACTTCAGTCTTGAGGTCCTTCAGTTGAGTTCTCAACTCAAACAACTCCGTGGCTGTGAGGAGGATGGTGCTGAGGGTCATGATCATGTGTGAGGCGAACTTGTGGTCCTCTTCCTGCTGCAGGGTCTCAGCACAACACCGGTAGATGTCCTCAGCATTCAGCAGCAGGCACAACTGTCTATAGAGGCCACAAGTCACAACCATTAAATCAACAGCACCGGTAGATGTCCTCAGCATTCAGCAGCAGGCACAACTGTCTATAGAGACCACAAGTCACAACCATTAAATCAACAGCACCGGTAGATGTCCTCAGCATTCAGCAGCAGGCACAACTGTCTATAGAGACCACAAGTCACAACCATTAAATCAACAGCACCGGTAGATGTCCTCAGCATTCAGCAGCAGGCACAACTGTCTATAGAGGCCACAAGTCACAACCATTAAATCAACAGCACCGGTAGATGTCCTCAGCATTCAACAGCAGATACAATTGTCTATAGAGGCCACAAGTCACAACCATTAAATCAACAGCACCGGTAGATGTCCTCAGCATTCAACAGCAGATACAACTGTCTATAGAGACCACAAGTCACAACCATTAAATCAACAGCACCGGTAGATGTCCACAGCATTCACTCAACAGCAGATACAACTGTCTATAGAGGCCACAAGTCACAACCATTAAATCAACAGCACCGGTAGATGTCCTCAGCATTCAACAGCAGATACAACTGTCTATAGAGACCACAAGTCACAACCATTAAATCAACAGCACCGGTAGATGTCCACAGCATTCACTCAACAGCAGATACAACTGTCTATAGAGGCCACAAGTCAAAACCATTAAATCAACAGCACCAGTAGATGTCCTCAGCATTCAACAGCAGGCACAACTGTTTATTGAGGCCACAAGTCACAATGATTAAATTGTTTTGTTTGTTGCGTCAAACAACTGTTTTGCTGTTGCATCAAACAATCATGTATCTATACAAGTTCCTGAAACAATTTCAATCTTTCGCAAATTTGAAAACAATATGTTACATTAATAAATAAAAAAATGTTTAACTGAAAAGTAAAAAATATATATCGGCAAACTGGAAACATTTCAAATGTTAACAATTACCAATGGTTGTTTGAAATAACAATTAATACAACAAACAAACGATCCCTGTGACAAAACAGCAGCACACCTGATAATGAATGATCCCCGGTCGTCAAGCAACTGTTGATCGGTGCTGAATAGATTCATGAGACTGAGGATGAAGACGGTGAAGTAGTCATTCATGTGATGGGACTCCTTGATGGCCTTCTGAGCAACGGGAGACAGCATGAACTGTTGACCTGTACGCAGAGGGTACAGCTTCCCAGCCACGCTCGACGAGATCTCAGCCAGCACTTCCAGATCAAGTAGAACAACCTGCAATAGACAAGAGTGGGGAGGGTTATACAACACTTCACTCATGTCTACGGTGACGTCAAGTAGACCTGTCGGTCAGTGCAGTCAAATTAAAGGTACAGTCTAATCATCGTCATGCCGTGACATGTTACACTGTATACACTGTATCTACTCTAGCATCATCACTGTCCAAAAGTGTTTTAATGAACTACAATTTTTCAAAATAATTTGGCTGTCATCTGTTGTTGAACAATGACACTGCCATTCAGCATGCAATGTAAATATATTCGGGTAAAAAAAATTAAACAGATAATGGCCAAATTGCATGAACAAGATGTGGTTCATTAAAACACCTTTGGGTGGTCAGTATGTTAGAATATATATATATATACACATATAGTTTATAGTACATAACATAATCTTATGTTAAAACATAAAGTTTGTACCTGTAATTTGGTCATCAGAATTCTTTACAGTTGTTGCCCTTTAGTGAGATTCAACAGTGCAGAACGTTTACATGGACTAATTGAATATTATACACTTTTTCTTCAAATTGCAAAATATAATGTTGGTCCATCACATTATTGCAACATTTTACTTTTCATACGCAGTACACAAATATGATTTCAAATCTGTATTTTGAAATATATAGTAATGATGATAAGACAGATAGCAAGAGACACCCACCTCGTCTGATGGATCTGAGAAAGTCTTCAGCAACAGTGGAAACAGCTCATCAACATGTCTGAAAGCCTGCAAACATGCATCTGTCATGACAACGATGGTTGTGTTTGATTGATCCATTGATTGATTGATTACAATGGGTGTATTCTGATAGAAGTGGACGAGGAACAAACTCAGGGGGAGGCTGACAACCCCCTTATTATTACACCCCTATTTCACACAATTTGTATGCATCAAACAAACACGAGGGACATATTTACAATGTAATTATAATAGTAGAATAAAAGAACATATGCAGTGTCTGGCAAAAGAATGGATGAATGACAATGGGAACTGTCAAGTATAATACTGTGTACAAACAACATACAATTATGTTTTTGTTTTAAGTTACAAAAATGTGATTATGATTATGATTACATCATCTTTTTATGAATAAATAAAATTACATAAGTGGATCAACCTTTGTCAATTACAGACATGTTTTTAAATGTTACGTTTTGACTGGTGCATTCAACTACTGTCAGTTATCAAGAGGCAAACCTTGTTTGGGGTCTTCAGGAAGAGATTGTAGACCCAGCGGAAAGCGGTCACTCGAGTCTGGATGCTGCTATGGAAGAGATGGCGACTGAGGACAGGCATCACAGACTCCATGTCCAGCTCATTGACCATAGTGGACTGTGAACTGAAACCGAGTCAAATATTGTAAGAGCTCTGCTGACCTTCATCCATACCTTACAATTATTCATAAGATATCACTTTTGGCATATTCATGAATTAATTATGTGTTTGGCAGTAGGGTACAAGAGACTGTAATGTAATTAACTAATAGATACAAAAATATATGTAATAAATCAATGTAATGGGAAGGTTGCACATCAGCGACTGTGATTGATATAATTATCACACACAACTATACATCATTTTGAGTCTCATTTTATGATGCATCTGAAAAAAAAAAAAAACTCCGATCAAACGCAACATTTGGTCGATTCTGACAGCAGGGGGCATTGTTGAGGACATCCACCTACTTCTCCACAGCATCGCCTTTAGCCACTGTCTCTGCCTTGTTTTCTGCCTTGTTATCTGCCTTGTTTTCGGCCTTGTTATCTGCCTTGTTCTCTGCCTTGTTCTCCTGTGCCTTGCCTACTTCACTGCCACCTGCAGAAAGACAACAAACCTTACCTACTTCACGGCTTTGATCAGATTCAACAATTCACCACATGCCCCAGTTACGTGGATGACATGGAAGCCAATGGCTTACAAAAAGTCCATCAATCTATTTTCAATCAATTATTAACCCACACCACACGTATATTTGTAAGTTACGTTTTTAAACATGTATTTATGCTGCTGGCATATATACAGTCAGCAATGGTTTGATTTAAAAATAAATATATCTTGAGACAGGAATTATGTTTGACTGAACATTTTAAATATCATTATTGATTCCATTAAGATTTGTCCATTGAATTCCCCTTACCCATATTTAAATTTTCATACAAAATACGTTGTATTTTCTGAAACGTTCATCATCTGCTACTCCCAATTTTTATTAATTTATATAACACCAAATCTATGCAAATATATTCTTTGGTGCTGTACATAATATTAATAAAAAATAATAATAAAATAACAATACTACATAAAATAATTATGGTGATAGGATAAAAAATATACATATATAAAATCTAGACAATTATATCATATGGTGCTATATACAAATAAAACATATAACAGATAACACAGTAAATAGAGTATGATGGGATAAAACATATTAAATTAAAATAGTGAGTCTTTAGCTTGCTCTTAAAACCATTAGCTAGACTACATATATTTCAGGACAAATTCATCCAGCCTGAATATGACCTCACTTTTAGACACTTTTGATACTGGTTTTCCATCTCCCTTTTCTCTAATTCCACTGATCCCCAGTTGTTTCTCCTGACTTTTGTCCTTGTCTGCTGACTTGGGCAGGGGTGCATCGTCCTCCTCCGTCGTTATCAGTCGCATGAGGGCATTATTCACTGCCCGCGAGTAATCCCGCGTGCCTGGGGCCAGATAAGGTGGTGAAAACGTACTTCTGATGAACAGTGCACAGACACTTTATAATATTATAAGGAGAGAAGTGTTTGTTTAGAAAAGGTAAACTTAAATTTTATAATTAACCTATACAGTGGAATCTGCTTAACAGAATCCCACATAACAGAACGAGCCATTTAGTAGGATCAAATATACTGGCTGGGACGGAATCATTCCCAATTTCCGATATATTAAAACGTGTTGCTTAAGTGAATCAGCTGCTTATAGAATCAAATTGCTGACCTGAAGTGATTCTGTTAAGCAGAGTCTACTATATAAGAAATCAAGTGATCATTTGACAAAAAAACAGTGCAAACTATAACTATATCGTTTCTCACTCATTAAATAGATCAGTTCTGGTCTCATAAAGAAATGTATTTTCAAAGAAATTTTTTTTTAATAATTATTAATCAATAGTTTAGCAAATACCAATGTCCAAGTCCAAGACTTGGCACAAAGGATACTTTTTTGTTTTTCGTCAACATTTGCGAGACATGGCAATGTAGCAATCAGTATTCCGGCTGTGAACGGCAGCATGGTGCGGCCAGAGAGCTGGACGAAGTTGTCCAGCCAATGAATGGCTGTGTGCTTGACCAGTTCATCTGAACAAACAAACAAACAAGAATGTTTGTTATTCTTAAAAACTAAACACTGGAAACAGCCGATGAAAAATTCAGAATATACATATTATGTTCATAGCCACTGATTTGTAAAAACAGGTTTACGATTATTGATGTAGCAATGAAATATTTTCTAAATATATCGACGTACAATTATATAAACATGATTCTGCATATTCTGGTTACTGACATCAACTGTAAAAAAAAACAGTCTCATAGCTGCATCCTGTCAACACCAAGCTGATACCATATTCCGTGTCATGTGACTTTAGAGATACTTTTAAATTATTTGTAAATCTCTGAAAAATCTCTCTGGTGTCTGAGATTATAACTGTTGTGATCTGAAAACACTCACCTGCAGATTGGCTGTGGACAACAAGGATGTTGGCCATTGCAGAGTAGTTCACTTGTGCAGACGACTTTCGGATTTCTTGAAGAAATTCACTCAATACAGTTCCAGTCCTGTATATGACAAATGTGACCACTTCACAGTTCATGACCATTTGGCAAGTTTAACAAGATTTAATGATTTCAGAACTGAAAGACCTTAGTTATGAAGTATGTCTAAAAGAATATGGTTTAACAACCCTACAGATAAGGTGGTTAAGGGAACATCCATTTTGAAGTTTTCAAGATATTAAACGGGTATGAAAATATTGATAGAAATATTTTTTTCTCCCTCAAGAAACATAGCAGAACTAGAGGACATGAGGTAAAATTAGTAAAGGATCAGTGTAGATTGGATATCAGGAAGTACTCATTCTCACAGTGGAAAATAAATGAATGGAACAAATTGTCTACAGATTGTGTAACTGCTAGCAGTGTGAGTATGTTTAAAAACAAGGTTGACACATATTTCAGGAGGGCGGGTTACACGGAGATGAAAAGTATTGGAGTCTTGATAAGCCAATGGCTTCCTTGTCCACTTGCCACCTGGGCCTTTGCCTTGGATGGGAATGTTGTTAAATCTTGTTAAACTCATGGCTATAATAATTCTTATAAGCAGGCATATGACTGTGTTAGGACATGTGTTATTTCACTTATAACTGAACAATTGACAAGCTTGTCATCAACCTGTAGGTCACCGTATGGTATATCAGATGAAGGTAATACCTACATTTTGCGTACTTCCGGGTTGGTGTCTCCAAGAATTTGAAACAGTCCGTCGAGGACGTCTGGCAAGAACACCAGCATGTCTATATCAGGGACCGTATTCAAAGTGCTCAGCTGAAACACAAAATCAACGAATTTTGGGCATTATCCATAAAACGTGCAGGTGTTAGTGCTCCACTAACTAAAGTGTCTGATAATTCAAACTGATTTTGTGTGTGATTATCCATATTTGTGGATACAGAGAAACTATTTAAATAAAACTAGAGATTAATGCATCATGGTAATTATTACGAACAAATTCAAAGATATAAATTTATTGAAGGAACACAAAATTGGATTTGATTACACATAAAAAATACACATTTGTGAGAAATCCCTATTGTCATATGGCAAGATGTCAGGATTTTGGTGTTTCTTTATTATGTCAGATTATATTTTGAACTAATTATAAATATTTAAGACCAAATCTCAAACGTCAACTTGTAAACACTTTTTTCTCATTATTATAGGGTTATGAAATCAACCCTTTTGTTTTGATTACAATACAGGTATAATATTTTGTTTCAACATTTATTTGGTGCCCTTCAGTATAACTTTATAATATTATTTATGATTATTTTTATCACTACGTGCCTCAAAAATCAAGGAATCGAGGAACTTACCCATGATACGATAAACTGTCGCGCAAATGGATTTTTGGAGTAGATTCTTTCTCGAAGTAGAGGTATAAAGGCAACCAGGTTAAATACGGAACTTTCTGTGACAATGTCCTGAAACAATAGATACAGTGTTACAAAACAGTAACCATTCACAATAATCACTTACAATAACATTTTGAGTTTTACTTAGTCTGTGAATTAAAATTATGAGTTCACAACATCTAACCTTCCTTTGATTCAAGTTGGCAGTCTAAAATTCTCCCAAACTGTTACCTTTTTCTGCATGTTGCATAGATATAGATGCAGGTCTACTTTACTGCTAGTTGCCAGTCCAAAATGTTTACTTTAGACAGGACATATTTGCGTTCATACATGTTAAATCAACGAGCAATAGAGCAAGGGCATTATTTTATATGATGCATAATTTATTCATTTAGGTTCATACAAACATGGTGCTTTAGTGCTCCGCCATAAAGGCACATCCAAAAAAGGCACATACTACAGGGTGCATAATGGCACAACTGAAGTAAGGACGAAAATGGCACATTTGAATATAAAATGCGACTCTCAAAGAAATAAATGTTGATGAAAATGACACATTTGAGTATCATAGTAATAGTTTATTCACATAACCATGGGCGTCTGCTGGCGGGGGGTAAGGGTGGCATTTGCCCCCCTGGATGTGGACATTTTTTCAGATGTATATTCGTGAGCTCAAAGTATGTTAACTTTACATCTTATATATATATATATATATATATATATATATATATATATATATATATATATATATATATATATATTATCTGGTATATTTAATTATATACAATTATAACATTCCTGTCCATTGAATGTGGACATGTTAGTAAATGTAAAAATTTTATCGCTTAACTAATCATTCAAATTTAAGTCAATAATGTGGATTGTTTCGCATATTAGATAGCAGCACCAGTGGCGTTTTTAGGATCTCGCAAGGAGTGGTGGGCAAGAATGTGTGAAGTATCGTTAATCTGGGCATTCATGCTCAGCATAGCAAAATTCTTATCCTAAAGAGAATGCATCATTCGATCAGTTTAAATTTGCAGATGCACATATATGTATATATCTATGCACAAAGACCAAAGCATACTTTTTGACCGTCCACAAACGCCACCCTGTCTATTTCAGAATCAGAGATACATACTGATCGAGTGATCTGTCCTGATGGACAACAGAACATTTCTCAAATTAAAACTCATTGACTCTGGCCAGATCAAAGAACCAACTTCTTTGTCCATTTCTACATCAGCGTCTACTTTGTCTACTTCTACATCAACGTCTACTTTGTCTACTTCTACATCAGCATCTACTTTGTCTACTTCTACATCAGCATATACAGCAAACTCAAAGTTAGACATTGACATTTATGTCAAGAAGGCATGTATTGATGCCAGCTACTGCTTAAAACATATACGCCACCTCCAGCCTATGACTCTCCTGGATTGCGCTGCTTTCATCATGTATGGTTGGCGAAGTATGCATCATGGCTTGCATATTCGGCCATTCTCAAAGGAGCCTTGTGCAAGCACTGCGTCCTTTTCCCACAAACAGTTCACCAAAGCACGCAAGGCGCATTCATCATCAACACATACACAAAATACAAGAACTTCATTGAAGATGCAACAAAACACAAAGCAACCACTTGGCACAAACACTCACTTCAAGACACAACACACTTCTTAGCCATCTCACACAAACCGGAGAAATCAGTTACCTGTCAGTTCGACACTGCAATTAACCGTAAAATATAACAAACTTCCCCCCATCATTATTCTGTGCAACACGTGACATCGCTCTACGTGGAAAGGAGTCTGACACAGGCAACATCTAAGGCCTGTTTCAGTTCCACATAGAAGCCGGCGACGAAACACTACATTACCACATGGAGAACACAGCAGACAATGCAAAGTACACATCAGTCAGAACACTGAATGAGCTGTTCAGCATTTGTGAGGGTGTCGTACACGAGGACATCGTTTCTGCTGCCAATGCTTCTGTAGGGTTCTCCATTTTGGCAGACGAGACGGCCGATATAACGGGGGAAGAGCAGCTTTCTCCTGGTGTTTGTTTTGTCGACACAACCAACAAAGAACCTGCAATCCGTGATGAGTTCCTTGGGTTTACCTCACTAGCACAGATGGATGCTGAAACTATTGCAAACACATTGATCACCCAGTGAACAAAGTTCGGATTAGATCTCACAAAGCTACTTGGCCAAGGATATGACAGATCCTCAACCATGGCTGGTAAAGTTGGCAGAGTACAAGGCCAAGTACCAAAGCATCAGAATCTTCACCCACTACTTCCAAGGCATCCACAAACAACTGGGTATCCGGGCTACTGCAGCTTCTGGCAAGACCAGCCAAGACGCACACCAGTTGCAGTGTGCATCTGGAATGTTGACATTCTTGTTGTGCCTGATTATCATGGCAAAATATTCAGTGAAGTTGGAGCCAGTGACACAAGCTTTGCAAGCTGTTCAACTTGATGTCCTCAAGGTCCACGACAGCATCTACCAGGTACTTGTCAAGTTGAACGGTCTTTCAGCACCTTGAGGCAAGTTAATACCTGGCTTCGTTCAATAATATCTACTGAACACTTGTCTGGCTTGTGCATGCTTAGCGTGCATCGACAGGTGATGGACAGAAAGGATGCCATCATCAAGGACGTAATTGACCGCTTTGGGTCTGAAAGGCATCGCCTGCAGTTTTTATTCAGCCAGTAACTTGGTGGGGTGTTCACAGGCTTGGGTGAACGGTGGCATTATGGCCCCACCTTTTAGGTTACTAAAATATGTAGAGTAGGAATTTTAGCAAGTAGTGTAGTCCAGTGATGCAGTATATGCAAATAGGTATTGTGTCGAGTATTGTCGGTGTTGGGTTAATGTTTTAATGAGCTGGTGACGATGCCATGAATTGCCTTGTGTTGTAGGAATATTACTACATGTACTGTATTGCTATGTCGAAATGTGGGCTCTGGGAGCATTGTGTCCAGGCGGCTTTGTATGAGGCTCAGCCACAGGCTTGGCATGTGTTACAGGGTCCACATTTCATGCTCTTAATCGGAATAGTATGCCATTAGGCATACTCTTAATAAACGTCATTCATTTGGCCTTTTCGTATGCTTACATCTGGTTTGCATTGTTGATTGCATAAAGTACATTTCATCATTGTATGTACAATGTTTGAATACATGGTGTATACCTTAATATGCCTATGCTTTATTATGTACCCACATTTCTAGGCCCTCCATGGAAAAATGTCTGCCGACGCCCCTGAACATATCTGGTTACATCCACAAAATGTTTCAGTTTAATCAAAATAATTAAAAAATGTAATTGTTCATGGTGAGATATTATTTGAGCCCTCTGGTTACTCACAGTTGTATGTTGTCATCAAATTAATCACTAAATTAACATCAAACTACTGGTAATGAAAAATCTAATTTAATGAAAACATTCAAAATCTAACTTAATGAAAACATTCAAAATCTAATTTAATGAAAACTTTCAAAATCTAATTTAATGAAAACATTCACAATGAATGAAAACACTTATTGTTCATTGTGGATGTTCATGGCAAGATATTATTTGAGCTCTCTGGTAACTTACAGTTGCATGTTGTCATCAAATTAATCACTAAATTAACATCAAATGAAAAATTACACGCATGTTGTGTCCAGCACTAGGGACGAACTGCTCCAAGTCCTTATAATCAAATGTGCCATTTTCGTCCTTACCTCAGTTGTACCATAATAGTATGTGCCATTTTGTATGTGCCTTTTTCATATGTGCCATTTTGGGTCGTGCCTTTTTTGATGTGCTTTTATGTAGAAAGACCAGTCCATCAAGTTACCTTCATGAGTCGGTCAAGAAGTTCGGCTCCACTCCGGACGTTCTGATCTGGGTCAGCTGCTAACTGCAGTAAACCATGGATCGTTACATTTAATAATAACTGCAAAATATATTATTCCAAATACAGTTCTTTTAAGATGCTTTCCAAATAAAAATATTAAGATTACTTTTGTAAAGCAAGTTGAACCATGTAAACAAAATGTTTTGGCAGACTGTCAACCACATTTTAAAAGCCTGCATCTAGTGATTATCTGACAAAACCTTCAAAGCGAAACATCACAAAACATTACAAATCCCTAAAAACAATTAATATTGATATTAATATTGATCACTCAGACAGACATTTAAGAATTAAGATGACTTTTTGACTCGTCCAGTGGATCGTCTTGGTTCCATGAGTTTAATAATATGTGGCATTGAGATACAACATATGTGCAAATTGGAAATGAGATAAAAGTAGTCATAATTCTAATATTTGTGCACATTGTCCCAATTTGGTGGGTTGATAAATTCATGAATACATTGTTTACTTACTATGGCTGTAAGATGTAGAACTAACCATGGCAGTAACACAATTTAAGGACATTGGTGAAGAAAAATGACCTTTAACCAGGCGACATCCCTCTGTGAGGGCACCCATAATTTATGATAGGGGACACTAAAATGTTGCTGCCTTGTAATACAGCCTAGCTACAACACGGCCTACATTGTTTTGGTGTCTGAAACTCAGAGTGGGGGAGCCACATACCCTACTGAGACCATCAAAGATGTCATTGAAGAATGGCAGCACGGATCCGCGTGCCACTTTGATGATGTTATAGAGCGACTCGCAGCCATAGTAGCGCACTCTACTGTCTGAGTCGAAGAAACACGTCAACACTGGCTTCACAAGTTGCTGCACGTAGAGAATGATGTCCTATTCGTAGAGAGAACATCTCTAATATGGCTTCATACAAATTATCTACTGATTACAGTGCAGCATGAATAAGCTTAAAAACAAAACTGACAAATATCTCAGAGGGGCGGATTACACATAGATGAATAATCGTTGAACTCTCGATAAGCATTGTCCACTAACTCTTGCCATCGGGGTGTTTTGCTTTGGATGGTCATCTTATTAAATCTTGTCTTATATGGACATGCTCATTTAAGATTGTAGATTGCATTTGTATTGTAGAATCAATATATTTAGACAACCAGTGTTATTATAAATGTACAACTTTTTCCTTCATCACACCATCATTATTACACTTTGCATTCAAAAAGTCAAACATCTTGCATTTGGTAATTAATTTCAAAAACATTTCAAAATATAGCACAAATGCAATATCATTTAAAATGTCTTTATCGTTGCTGTTTTAGTTATATTACTATCATTAAGACTTGATTATATATTCGTTCTGGTGAGGTTAGACTCGTTTTACTGCACCAGTTCCTGTTAATACAATCCTGTTCATCTTATGCCATTTCCCATCTTTCTCAGCTTGAAAATATCCACTAACATCGGACCTTAGTGTCATCTGATAAACCCATAATTTGGTCACAACCTTGCACAGACCTTGCCGATTGCAATTGAGACTGCCGCTAGCCCAATGAGCCCTCCCTTCCTGCTGTTGGGGCTGTGGGAGAGGGTAAAGTCCTGTCCAAGGACACGTAGCAGGGCATCAATCTGACCAGTGTTGTTTGTTTTCACAAATTCTCGCACCATTCTGAAATCAACAATGTACAGTCATTCATTTGGTTCAAACACGTGGTGATGCTACATTCTGTTTCTGCTGTTTGAATATACACACATGTGGAACTAGAACCAAGAATATACTAATCACGCAGGGAAATTAAAAAAACCTATCATGGACTCACTAACTCTAGAGAAGGATAGTCTTAAATAAATCCTCAGTGCAATATCCTAGTAGGACTTTGCTGGGTAATTATGAAGGTTGGCCTAAATTATTTACACTGCTGAACAACATTCTTACCTGATTTGTTTTATGCTGATTGACACTGATGCATTCATTCAATCATTCAGTTGTTGTGCACTTTTTCGATCCAATTAGCGCCGCGACACATCAGTGTCTTCTTTAGTGAGCGCCAGCAGCTTATATGGCAGATGCTATCTATAACGCTATTTGGACCGCAAGTGTGCAAAAAACACTATATTCTAAATGAATGTATGCTTTTTGTACGTGGAATGATTGAATGAATGCATTTGCACAGAAAATTTAGGTAAGAATGTCGTTCAGTGACGTAGATAATTTAGGCCAATATACTAGTTCATGCGGGTGTCGGATGTTTCGGCCCATAACGGGTTCAGCCCATGGGTCGAACCATCCAACTACGCGACTGGTGAAGCGTGAAGCATTTTCACTAGCATGGGCCGTACCATCCATGTATGCAACCAGTGCCAGCGAGCTCCATGGACTGAAACGACTAACGAATTGTAACTGTTAGCGAATTGAGTGTTGTAATTGCGAAATGTTATGCATTATTACGTTCGCTAGTTTCAACTGTTTGCATGTCTTACCGAAATGTTGCTTATTGAGTGTTGTAATTACGAAATGTTTAAGTGTTTTAGCGAAAGGTCATACGCTACATTTCTGTCTTTATTAACAACTACCAATACATAATTTTCCAACACTACTACAACATGATATATATATATATATATATATATATATAGTATACACACATAATAATAATAATGATCCAAACTGAACTACGCTTTCTGTTATCTTATTTATATTGCTATATTTCTATAAATAGTTTGTCTTGTATTGTTACTGGCCAACACTCCTATGGAGTCAAACGGTCAGGGTTGGGTCTAGATTATTATATTAGCGTGTGCGTATGTTTCTGTGCACAATCATAATTTCCACCACTCCGCCTTTCTTATTGATTTAGGCCGTGGGCCAAAACGACTATTCTTAGATGTCCGCTAATAGAGTGGGCTGAATCGACCGTCGCTGAATTCAATAGCGACAGTGAAGTGGGCCGAACCATCCGTGTGCTTGGGCCGAATCGACTAGGCCGAACCATCCATCGGCGTGGGTCGAACCCGTCATGGGCCGAACCATCCGGGACCCGTTCATGCTTACCCTTTGCTAAGTAATTTTCCAGATCCAGAGTCAGAGAGGTCAGACAGAATATAACATCACCGAGATCCCTTCCGGAAACACACAATGAACTTAATCCACTTTATTTGTAAAAACTTATATTACATGACTGTCGTGACGACTGAACTGACAGTGACACGGACAGCTGAACTGTCATCGACATCGTGCAGCAAGCCGAGCCCAGGGCCAAGACTGAAGACAAGTGCCCAGTGACCGGCAACTTGTTACTCAACGAACGTCCCAAGTCCAAGACTCACTTTTCAATATCAAGTGCCGCTACCTTCCTTTTCTCGTACAACTTGTCGTTGAGAGCGCGCACCAAAGGCGCAGTGAGTGGTGCATAATCTTTGTCATTCATCTTTTTCCTTCACAGAGTACCACCCTTTCATTTTACTAATCATTTCAACATCTCTGTGGGTAAATCATTTAACGAGTAATCACGTGAACAAAATTGTTTTCATCATTGAAAATTTATCGGAATGAAATGCACCAATAATAACACGACAGCTTCACCGTGTTGGGCTGCTAATTTATTCTTCGGTAAATTTATGTAAAAACAATAATCGATATTCCGTTCTGTTGATAAAATAAGAATATTATTCGTTGTTTTATGCGGTAACTCTAGAAATACGCTGCCACCTGGCGATTACAATATGAATCACGTGTTGGTATTGACATCATGGTGTTTAGAGTAACTGTTAAAAGACATCCGAGATCGTGGTAATCGCGTTTATACAGGCTCCGCGCTATGGTGCCACCGTTTGTCGCATACATCTCCGCCTGGATGCAGAGTGGGGTTCTCATTGTGACGGAAATTATTATTCTGCGTGCATACATAAGTAGCTAATTAAGATCTCATCCGGGCATTCGCCTGATTCATACAATAAGTGTGAACTTTTATCAGTTTATACGACCCAATTCGAATTAACTTTATAAACTTTGATTATGTTGACAATCGATTAATCAATCGACAAACCGATCAATCAATAAATCAATCAATCGATATCTTTATTTCAGACTAAAAACTGATGCAAATAGCATGTTTATACATGTTTATAAAATGTGATTAACTAAGCACATACAGATAAGGTAAAAAATATATAGAATTATTGCACATTACAGCCTAACATAGGTAGACTTAATCAAAACTATTATGTATATACAACATCTTTATCTAATGACGTTGTATTCAAGATTGTCACTTTAAATCGCTGCTCACAATCGCAATGACCAACTTGTTATGGGAAGCATCAAGTCTCAACATAAATTTAAACACAATATTTCTAATCACTGCTTGACTGTTGGGAACACGGCTTTCTACAAACACGGTGGAAACACTGCAGTACTTAGGCAGTTTGCGCAACATCCGAAATACATTTTTATAAGCAACATTTAGCTTATGAATACTTGCCACTGTGTAATTCCATCACAGTTGAGCAGCATACATGGGTGAACAGACAATTTTAAGTAGAATTTTTAAGTAGAATAATACTAATAACAATAATAAAATACGATATTTATATAGCGCCTTAATCACATAGTGCTCTATGCCGCTTTACAATAAAATAATCATACAACAAAACGTATATAGGCAGTTAAATGATTAAAATAATAATTTAATTAAGAACAATACAACTGAAACCATACAGCAAATTAAAGAATTAAAAATACAAGTATATTTTAAATTTAATGGCATTACAACAAACACGTATACATGGAAGTAAATAATTTCAACCATAAATTACATTAAGAGCAGTACAATTATAAGTATCAAATGGGATTAAAATAGTAAAATGATAAATTAAATAAATTAAGGTATACAAGGAATTAAATCAGACAAAATAATAATAATAAATATTGAATAAGATTAAAGCCGGTAAACATATCATTCTATTTTATATATTCCTGTCGGAAAAGGAAGGTCTTCAACTGCCGTTGAAAACTGGCGCAACTGTCACAGTTTCTAATGTTAGCGGGCAAACTGTTCCACGAGTGGCCGCTGCTTTGGTGAATGTGCGATCACCGTATGTGGCTGTTCTAGTTCTAGGCACAGTCAATGAGATAATAGATTTGGATCGTAGTGAATGTGTTGGTCTGTATATGGACAGCAGATCACTCAGGTAATCCGGTGCTTGGTGGTGGACAGATCACTCAGGTAATCCGGTGCTTGGTGGTGGACAGATCACTCGGATAATCCGGTGCTTGGTGGTGGACAGATCACTCAGGTAATCCGGTGCTTGGTGGTGGACAGATCACTCAGGTAATCCGGTGCTTGGTGGTGGACAGATCACTCAGGTAATCCGGTGCTTGGTGGTGGACAGATCACTCAGGTAATCCGGTGCTAGGTGGTGGACAGATCACTCAGGTAATCCGGTGCTAGATGGTGGATAGATCACTCAGGTAATCCGGTGCTAGGTGGTGGACAGATCACTCAGGTAATCCGGTGCTAGGTGGTGGACAGATCACTCAGGTAATCCGGTGCTAGGTGGTGGACAGATCACTCAGGTAATCCGGTGCTAGGTGGTGGATAACACGGAAAGTTTGTGACATGATCTTATATTGTATTCGGCGGTGGACAGGAAGCCAGTGTAGCTCCTTCAGAACGGGAGTGATGTGCGAGCGGCGACTGGTTCTTGTGATTATGCGCGCACATGCGTTCTGCAGACGTTACATTTTCGCAAGTCGATTCATGGGCAGGCCATGCAGTAGATCCATTCAGTAATCGAGTCTTGATATTACGAGAGCATGAACAAGTGTTTTCGCTGCATCATGAGAGAGGTATCGACGGATCCTCCCGATATTTCTGAGGTGGTGATATCCAGTTCGGCACACGGAGTTCACGTGCTGGGTCACACTTAGATGTTGATCGTATATAACCCCAAGGTCACGGACGGAGGATGATCTTAGCTGTTGTTGTTTTTCGACCGAAACAGCTATGTTTCTAAAAGATTTCAATCCATGCTTGGATATGAACAATATCACTTCCGTCTTCTCATTATTCAATTTGAACATGTTTTTCGTAAGCCAAGTACGAACATCCTTGATGCAGTTGTTGAAACGAGCGACTGCTATTAATCGCTTTTCGGTGTCATTGTTCATGAATGAGACATATAACTGGGTGTCATCAGCATAGAAGTGCACATCTAGTTGATGATGCCTGATGACGTCTCCAAGTGGCCGTGTATAGAGCGAGTATAGTTTCGGGCCTAGCACTGACCCTTGTGGGACGCCATACTCAAGTAAGACATCGGCCGAGGAGACATCATCAATGATGACTTGTTGGTTTCGCTCTCGCACGTAAGATGCCATCCATCTCAGGGCTTCTCCGGAAATGCCGTGTGTTCCAGACGCTCGATAAGGATGGAATGATCGATAGTGTCGAACGCTGCCGAGTGATCTAAAAGAACAAGTGCAGCAACTCGTCCATTGTCAAGTGCTTGGAGGATGTCGCTTTGTATTTTGATGAGTGCCGTTTCAGTATAATGTAAATGTTGTTTAAGGCGGGTGTCAACGACTTTTCCGATTATTTTGGAGACGAATGGTAGGTTCGACACTGGTCGGTAATTGTTTAGTATGTCAGGATCATGGTTTCTTGAGGCGCGGTCTAAAGTGAGCACGCTTTAGCTCGACAGACACGTGTTTCGAAAGACCTATTCACAGTGGCAACTATTATCGGTGCTAGTTCACGAGTGCACGATTTAAGCAGCCAAGTTGGAATAGGATCTAGGTTGCAAGACTTGTCGGGCGAAGATTTGATGATGTTTATGATTTCTTCGTTCGTCGCCGGGGCGAACGAATCAAGAGCCACCTGTATATCATCATCCAATGGCGTCACGAGATCCGGGGTGTCCTCGGGACACAGAGAGTCGTGAATCGTTGATACCTTTGTAGTAAAAAAATCTGAAAAGGCACTAGCTAGTTGAACGTCTGACGTGTGGCTAGGCAACAGGCAGCCTCTGGCGTTTCAGCTTGACTTCTGTACAGCACATATAACATTTTGTCAAGAGCATAATTTATTACCTCTAGCAGACAGTTTTCTGCATTGCCGCAAGATATCCTTGTAATCTCGTAATGTATTACATATGAAATGCCTAATACATTTTACGTGATCAACTTCTCTTATGATTTCACCATTTATCTTAAATGATGGCACTTCAACATTTTAAATGTATTTACTTTTGCAAACTAGAGCAGCACTTTTCTTGGAGTTATATTTAATATCATGATTCACCCCATATGACCCACATACTTGCATCAGTTCAGATAACCCTGATGCAGATGGAGACAATATTACCAGGTCATCAGCATACATAAGATGATTAATGTTTGAATTACCTACAACACACCTTGTATCACATTTGTTTAATACTAAGGTTATATCATCCATGTATGTAATTATATAATAATATATAACGCGAGAGTATCCCTCATTGTTTCACACCATTCGTACCACCAAAATGTTCAGACAAATTGCCTGACCATCTTACACACATAGTCTGATTAGAATACCAATATATAAGCAGTCTGATAATATAATATACACAGACACACCCCTGTCAATCAACTTCCGTTAACACACATATATACACATGTCAGTTCCATATTTCTTTCTGAAACCAAGCTGATTGCACATAGTAGACAGTACATAGTAGACAGTACATCCGACATTCTGTCCAACAAAACATTTTCAACAATTTTGGACACAATACTTGCTAATGCAATTGTTAGATAATTATCTTTACTGTTTATTTGGCCACATTTATCTTTGATACTTGGCACCAGCACAACAGATAACAAAGCATTATGTAAAAATCCATGCAAAAAAATCCAGTTATACACATAACAAGTAAAGGCAATATGCGCTTACTACAATGCTTAATGTGTTCTGCATATATGCCATCCATCCCATATATGCCATCCATCCCATATATGCCATCCATCCCATATGTCTTATTTACATTCAGATGTTTAATAGCTTTTTCAACATTTCCACAACTATATCATTTGTATGACTACCATCATATTTCATTTTCAGGAAATCTGTATACCTAATGCAATTAAATAACTGCTCAAAGTGTGAATTCCATAACTCAGTAATTTTATCCTTTCCTGTAATAGCTTCCACACTGTTGGGCAGAAATATGTTACAATTGTTTATCTGTCGTATCTCCTCCGAGAACTCTTCTGACTTACTTTGTGACAGTTTCTTTGTTAAAGAGTCTTTCTTGAGTTGACTCTCATGATTTTTAAGAAAACGTATAGCATATTTTAACCAAGCTCTTGATTATTTCATTAGGTCAAAAACAGGATCGTTCTTAGGTTTACCAGCATCAACTCACATTACAAAACCTTCTCTAGCCGCAATGTGGAGATCTATGGCATAATCATTCCAGCCAGGTCTACATTTATATGATCTCGCCTTATTCCCCTGTCGACTGAGAAACATTAAATGTGTTCACCTCGTCTTTCCCATAAAAAACATGTCAGCGTCCAACGGTCGACGTAACAAACGGAAACGTAACACGTCATTCACAACATCGCCATTTCCGTCGTTACGGAAATTATCTGTGAATTGCAAAATGGGTTTCTATTATACATTGTTTACCCTACTCCACTTCATTGACATCGGACTCGGTCGCCCGACGACCCCCGAGAACGGTTTGTCTCAATAATAGACCTATCAGTGGTAGCGTAGACTCGTAAATATAGGACTTGGGCCCAATACATTGACTAGCTGAATTACCCGCTGCAACGCGGCATTTCAACATTGTCTCGACTTCAAAGAAAACACATTTTCGACCCTTTAACAAGATTTAACAAGATTTGCCATCCAAGCCAAAGGCCCAGATGGCAAGTGGACAAGGAAGCCATTGGCTTATCGAGAGTCCAACAATGTTCATCTACTTATAGCCCGCCCTCCTGAGATATGTGTCAACCTTGTTTTTAAACATATTCACGCTGCAATCACTCGTGCGTACTGACCCTTGCAATTAGTGTGTCGCTGACAATTGTTTGCTCTATTTTCAATTCGAGTATAATATTTTCAAATCGCGCTTAAACAATTACCGACATGCAGTATTATATCTTAACACGAACGCTTAAAACTATTAAATAAACCAGGCGTTTAAATGGAAGTCCCTTGGAGATCTTTTCTCCGCACGCACATAAATGCTCGCATGCACGCACACACGAACATACGAAGGAAGAAAGAAATGACGGAACGTACGCACGAGTGATCGAACGCACGCGCGCGCGCACGCACGCACGCACGCACGCACGCACGCACGCACGCACGCACGCATGCACCACATACAACTGAGTTTCTTGACAGTTTATACGTATAACAGGAAACATACTTTATGTCTTCTATTAGCCAAGTGGTCTATTAGCCAAGTGTACCTACAACACGTCGGCTAAACATGTTCTCATAATTTCCATTCTACAGATACGTCGAGTTCCAACGCGTCGGAAGATAATCCGTGGTTCTTCCCTGCTAGCGGTACGTCAAATATGTTGTCATTCCCGGTAGGGTAGGGCGGGGGAATACGCCCACCTTAAGCAAGACATTGAATAACAACAAATAACAAGTCGTCTCATTTATGTCAAGCCAGCACAGTTCCTATTATTGTCGTGTATAACATTATGTTGAAACAAATGTCATACTTGAAAGGCATTACAGTAATGTGTTCTCTATTGCTGTGAGACATTATATGACATGATGTGACTGTCCTAGTCCTCGTCTGATTCACAGTTGGGACAAATGAACTTGTTGTAGCCTGGTGTGCACTGCTCGTGGGTCCATTTCTTGCACATTTGACACTAGACCCATTTTCCCCGCGATTTGCTACTTCAAAAAGGCCTCCCACATACAACACCAGGCCACGTTACGTCTTCGTCGTCGCTGCTTTCGGGTGTAGCTTGTTTCTTTGTCTTGCGTTTCTTTCCCGATGCAGAGCGGACGGCGGTTGTCTTCTTCTGTCTTTTTGGACGTCGTCCTTTTCCACCAAACTCCGCTGTCTGGAGACGACGTAAGGCACGCCGCAGATTCAGCCTTCCGCGTACGAGCTCTAGGTGCAGCAATCCGCGGAGAAGGAGAAAGCTTCTTGACGATATCCCGAGCGGTATCTATAACATATAATTCAATACAATATACACTATATCTATGGAGCCTGTATCCGAGCTCAGAGGTACGTCAACACCTGTACTTATAATAGGTTTGTACAACCGCCAGGCCTATATCAATAAAATATACGATTCCCTAATTTACCTTAGCCTGCCATAGTAAACTACTATACACAGTCATTTACTGTATTCAGCACAAGTACTTGGGTCGTTCTTGTTACACTTTATTAATTTATCTTCTTATATGAATAAAGTGATATTTCTTGAAGTCGTCAGCAGTTGGGTGGGAACGCTGGGGAGCTATATGGGGGAGGGGGAGCAAGGGCAAATAGGTAATTTTAATTTACGCGTGTTTGGCTTCCAACGTGTGATGGAAAGGTTTTGGAATATCCATAGTGTGCACATTGACTGACGTATATCCCGTATAAATAGTGCGTGTTAACATTGTGCACATACCTTCAACGGAAAGAGACTGGCGTGGAATCGTAGCAGCACCGCTCTGAAGGCCGGATGGTCCTGGAATGGGCGCGGCTGAGAAGTCATCGTGGTCGACAACAACCGGCACATCGACTGCATGTACCTCATCATGTATGACGTTCGCACAGCCGGCAGCCGCATCGGCCTGCTCAGTGGTATCATGTATGGGTGGCCCCTCTTCTGTCACCGCGGCAGCAACGAACTCGTTGTCTAGAAAGATGGTGTCGTCGAAGGGCCACAATCAACAAGCCCGGAATCCACTGATGGCCATGTCTGGCGTTGACGTTCGCAGGAACGCAGTGCCAAAGATCCCTGTCATGTCGTAAAATGATATTCTTTGGCCATGATGTGTCGTCATTCAGTTGTCTGCAGATATATTGTAGGCGCTCTTCAGAGATTTGAAGAAGCATCGGTCGAGAGGCTGCATCTTATGGGTGCAGTGTGGAGGAAGAGTGATCAGCTCGATTCTATGAGCCCTGGCATAGTTTACAGCATCCAGGGTCTTGTGGCTGTGATGCACGTCCAACACAATCCGGTGACGGTTCTGCGTTGATGTGTTTGTACAGAGAACAAAATGTTCCACCCACTTCAGAAAGAGTCCGGCATCACTCCAACCGCTTGCACTGTCGTGGCCGACTGACTGTGGCGGGGCACCCTGCATGAACTGGTCCACCAATCGCTCCCCGGGGGAAATCATGAATGGTAGAAGGTAGGCTCCGGCAGCACTCACCGCGTAGATCACGGTCACGGTTGCTCCTCGTTCGTTCATCTGTTGAAACCAACAGCCTTTGATAAGTTCGTTCCTTGGTGCTAACCAACGCTCAGGTCGGGATGTCTTCCTAGAAAGCTTTTCAGCCAGTCTTTTCCAGCCAACTTGTTTGTCTGGTTGAACGGGTGGTTTGTCCCCGTGGCCACTGCCACGTCGTATTCCAGACATCTGGTATCAATAGGAGTTAGGCCGTACAAGGCCCTCTTCATTGTCTGGCAGCGCCAATGAGGAACTCAACCCCACCTTTCCAGGTAACAAGGGCATCACGGTGTCTGCGAATAGTGCGAGACGGAATTACCAATTCTTTGCTGACACTGATGAGCGGCATGCCGTGTCTGACTAATCTCAACGCATCTCGCAACTTGTCATCGCCGTACACTCCTCTGTTTGCTTTTTTGTAGTGCCTGACCATGATTTAGACGGCAAATGAACATACAGTATAATTAAATGCGGTATAATAAAGAAGTGTAATCATTCATACTTATTGTCTGCTTTACATTAAGTGGTGCACAGAGACAGGTAGTAGTGGGATTGGTATTGGTAGTTGTATAATTATTATACCGAAGGTATAATAATTATAATGTTCTTTTTTATGTAATATGTAATATATATATATATATATATATATATATATATATATACATCCATACATACATATATATATATATATATATATATATATATATATATATATATATATATATATTATGTTAATATACCACAGCGGCGGGGCAAAACGCCCACCTAGGCGTATTGCGTTCTTGGTTGGTAGGCGTCTCGCCCCAATAGTACTATTTTGATCAATAGGTGGCGTCCAATAAACTTCCTTATTATCACCCACAATCAATGCTGCTAATGTGTTTAGAAGTTAATTATGGTGATATATGCCTTGTAACAAAACAGCACCATTGATTACGATGAATTTATTAACACAAAGGTAGACATTACATTTAACTTCAATACCGAGAAAAACACGAAACGCTGATTTTCATATTTACTTTCGAACATCCACTTTAGCGCTCTTGGCAGAAGAAACCGAGAGATGGCAGCACTTAAAAAAGCATAACACGTGGTATACTGCATTAGGGGTTTGTTGGAAAAGTGCTGTAGGCTTATTGCCTCACATCGGCGTATTGCCCCCACCCTACCCTACATTTGGTGGTTTTGGTCATTTGGTCGTATTAGAGAAATAGTGGGTCTTGCGTGAGAAATATTGTCAATTAATGATCGGTCGGACGCGCGCGGATACCAGCAAACACACACAGAGTAGGCAAAATGGCTATGCCGTTCTATAATGTATTCCTGCCGATTAATTTTAATCACAAACTGCAAAGGCACTACATTTGTTCGATGGATGGCATCCCACCCGCCTATGTATGCACGCGTGCGATCCCAGACACACATGCGATCCCAGACACGCATGTATGCACAGTGGCACATCTAGGATCTCGTCAAGGGCGCAACGAAAAAATACGGGAAACAAAATGTATGCCAAAGAGGGGCACAGCCCAGTGGCCTCCCTCTAAATACGCCACTGCACGGACGTGCTGTAAGTAGCAGTACGTCCTTTTGTTTACAGAGTGGTTGCTTCGAAGAAACAGTATCGTGTTGTCATCGACGTCGGTTCCGGTCGGCGTGTTCCTGTTCATGTCCGTGTTCTTCGCCCTCAGAGTTTGCTGTCAGCGTGTCAAGGTGAATATTCTATTTCTCACAAACACTAAACGCACGCGCGAAAATAGATTTTATATTTCAAATTTATATCGCACGCACGCACGCACGCATGCACGCACGCACGCACGCACGCACGCAGACGCAAATTACTTGTACATATGACAAAACCATCAGTACGACATAACGACGGTTTATTTAATCAGTGTATGTCACTGTTCGCAGAAAGTCATCTATCGACCTCAAGACTGGCTCGATAAGGGCGCACACCCTTATATGGTCTCCTTCGTGACCGGATTTCAAACTGGTAAGAATACAGGAACGCCAGCCAAATTCTACCGCTACTGTAAGTTACCGCATATGGCCTTCTAGAAGGATACGGAATGGTTGTCGGCGTAAATGGTAATATCCAAGCGTAGGGTAGGTAAGTAGGTAGGTAGATGTGTGTGTGTGTGTGTGTGTGTGTGTGTGTGTGTGTGTGTGTGTGTGTGTGTGTGTGTGTGTGTGTGTGTGTGTGTGTGTGTGTGTGTGTGTGTGTGTGTGTGTGTGTGTGTGTGTGTGTGGTGTGGTGTGGTGTGGTGTGGTGTGTGTGTGTGTGTGTGTGTGTGTGTGTGTGTGTGTGTGTGTGTGTGTGTGTGACACACACACACAGGGCACCGAAAAACTAACGCGTCTAGACTATTTGGAACATTATTTAAATCCAATAAACATACAAGACGTATTTCATGTATATAATCATTAGAATGTACGCACTGTGCCTATATCACTAAAGTTATTTGAAAATAACCACATTGTCAAATCACTAAAGTTATTTGACAATAACCATGCATAACTATACAATTATGACGTATTGTGATGAAAACCGTAACATCACGTGACGTCGTGCAGGCGTTGATTTAGGACAATATAGCCCACTGCTAGACCATAATCTTATCATCATCAATTAATTATTTGAAGCACATTTCTTCTTTTTCTTGACGACAATGTGCAGATATGTGGTATGTCACGGAAGAAACATGTATGTGGCACGGACAGTGCGTGTCAGTTTTAAATCCTGAGTTATAAGTTCAGAATCGATATCACGTCCAAGTGCCAAAGAAATAGGCGAACTAGTTTTTGAGCGCCTGGAACTCCGCTCCTACTAGGGCGGTTGTGAGGCCATACATAGGCATAGATTATTCCCACCACGCAAGTGCAATCTAGTGAGCACAAAACTGCCAACATTTTAAAAACAATTGCACTAATCTAAACATAGTAGTCAATTCAAATGACGAGCCATCGTGTTTGTGTGATCCGCCCTGTAGCGAGTGTAGGGTTCATGCCCGTATGTAGATCTTCCAACGAGCGATAATTGGGGTTTCCGTCGTAGGCTCAGGCGGGAAGCCAACAGTATCTTTCGAGATCATCGGTAGCCATGGCCGCAGTCGACGTTACACGGCTTGTCCGTACTACTACGAGGATCGGCGTGTGTTCGATTCAAGAAGAACCGACAACTTCCTTATCGACACAGACGGTACGACGCCAGTTCTTCGTGGTTCGTCCTTTCGGCGGACATCGCCGACGTCTGTTTTAATAACATAAACTAGTCTAATGGTGCACTAACGAGTTGGCATTTCGTGGGTTGTCATCATTTTGTTGAGCACAGTTCACACACAGGTATGCTCAATCGAGAATTCTCCTTCACCCACCTCGATGGTTGACCTACCTACTGTAGTTAGTGCAATAATTGTAACGTGATTTTGAGAGAAGGTGTGATGTTGTTTGGATGAACAAATGCCCGGGACGGGGATAAGTTGTCCGACAGAACACGACGAATTTATTGTGTACCTTCGCCTTCACTTGTAGGTTCTCTGGGGACGATCCGCAAGATGACAATGCACTGTGTCTCTTCCAGGCATGCGCAAGAGACATGGTACGTTAATCTACGCTAATCTAATCTACTGTATATGTATGTATGTATGTATGTATGTATGTATGTATGTATGTATGTATGTATGTATGTATGTATATATGTACGCACGCACGCACGCACGCACGCACGCACGCACGAACGCATGCATGTAATGCAATGCAAATTATGCAAATGAACAATTTAAATTAACCCATGGCTGATATATATATATATATATATATATATATATATATATATATATATATATATATATATATATATATATATATATATATATATATATATATATATATACGGATATGACAAATATATATATATGATTTAACAAGATTTAACAAGATTTGCCATCCAAGCCAAAGGCCCAGATGGCAAGTGGACAAGGAAGCCATTGGCTTATCGAGAGTCCAACAATGTTCACCTACTTATAACCCGCCCTCCTGATATATGTGTCAACCTTGTTTTTAAACATATTCACGCTGCTAGCAGTTACA